>JARFJB010000602.1:547500-740000 GCA_036346205.1 Vesta saturnalis
CACACACACACACACACACATACACACACATACACACACACACACACATACACGATACACACACATATAAACACACATACACATATATACACACAAACGCACATACTACACACACACACACACACACACGCGCGCACACACTCACATACAAACCCACGTGCCCACACAGTGCACACATCAGTTATGCTTACATTGTTTGTCCCGGTCGCTTGCAAAGACCACTTGTCGAAGAGCTGCATTACGAACTCGGATGAGTTCCCAGACTCTACCAATCTCTTCGACAGTTTCTAGTATCGTGTCCAGATGTACAATGGCGTGATCATACCCACTTAGTATGGCTAGGCGTATAACACTATTCCAGTCAAGGTATAATGTTACAAACCTAGTGTGTGTCCGGTCGAGCTCTTCTAGGGGGCTCTCCGTAATCAGAACATCATAATTCCGGATGAATGGCATTATGGTTGTCAGCTGTAATGAAAGGAAGAATTATAAATATAAATAGAGTGGTATCTAGACAATACATACTGTGAACATGAGACGGTCCCATGTGATGGTGCGATGTGCGTAGAATAGCCAGTACCACCCGGCAATAATTAGAAACGCAGAATTGCGTTGAGTGGCACTGTCTCCAGGCTCCATCTCACACATAACGTTGTAGAGGGGTGGAAGAATAGTGCAACCAATATTCATAGGGATATGTGTAGCCCAAACCAGTCATTGTCAAGTTCTTCGTAGTCATTGTCTTGCACGTCGTAAGCGTTTTCGTTATTTGTGACTGTTTCTGTACACTTAGTTGTACTACGTCTGACAGTTCGTAAGCGCTAAGTTCCAGTTGTTAAATGTTGTTAGTGAGAGTGTTCATACAGTTCTCCTCATCTCTACTTTCTTCAACGATTACTTCGTTACAAAAGTCAGTATGTGTTTCGTGAAGTCGCTGTTGTCGTAATGCGTCATTGTCACAGTCGTCTGAATTATGGCTGTAGGCAGCGTCCATGTCTACGTCGGAGTCGTAGTCACCAGTGTTGAGGTAATCGTACCCAGCACAGGAAGAACATACTCCCTCAACACTGGATGATATGCTGACAAAGTCATTACTATCATCGTTATGTTCATCTATGTCAATAGGTGGTGGTACGTCCTCGTCACTGATAGTAATGATTTTGGCATTGGTCACGTCAAGTAGTACTGTGTCCGCATCAGGATTGTAATCTTGTAGAGAGATTTGGCGTCCAAGATAATAGTTATGGATGCAGAGGGCGGGATACACATAACCTCAGGGGAAGAGGGAGAGGAATCCTGTGGTGTGAGCGCTGAAGGGAGGTCGACGTTAATTGGATAGGAAACCTGTGGAGTAGCAGTTGGCGGGACATCGGGGAGAGTAGTTGAGGACGCTAGCGGGATAAAGTTGAAGGGATACAGGATGCGATGGAGAACGGGGGGTAACAGAAACCTGTAAAAAAAAAGAAATAAAACGTTAGAAATGTACCAACCATGAAAAAAAAACGTAAAATTTGGAGGATTTTGCCTGGGGAGATTATGGGGAACTTCCTCTTGAAGTCATTGTATGTTCAGTAGTGTCACTATAGAATCAGTTGTACGAATCATTTGTACAAATGTTTCTACCGTTCGTAATATATGCAGATTTTGAAGCGCTATTAGTACCGGTAAATACGGCTGAACCCGATCCCGAACAACCGTTCACGATAAAAACGTGTAAACATGAACCATACTCATTCAGTTATTATATTAAGTGCCATGTAAACGAATCCAAATTAGAACTATATAGGGGGGTTAATGCCACGGAGGTATTTATTACACGACTCAAGAGTGATGTGAAACGGATATATAATGACCATTTGAAAACTGTTGTTCCCATGTTACCACTAACTGATGAACAACTGGTGATACATTAGCAGATTCGTAATTGTTATATATGCGACAAGATTTTTACGGATGATCTTACAAATTCCAAAATACGAGATCACTGCCGTGTCAGTAGTAAATATCGTGGTGCGGCACATTCAAATTGCAATTTAAACTATCAATTACCATTATTTATCCCTGTTTTTTTCCATAATCTTAGTGGTTATGATGCCCACTAATTCATCAAACAGTTAGCGAGTGAAACTGAAGAAATTACCGTACTCCCTGTTAATAGTGAGAAATATATAACGTTCTGTAAGAATATTTATGTAGACGAATTCATTAATGGTCGCGGCCAGAGGGAAAAGAAGTTCATAAATTTGCGATTCGTCATGGCGGCATCCTTAGATACTCTATCTCATAATTTATCAGATGATCAATATAGAGAGGTAAGAAAATATTTTGTTTGTAATCTGCAACACTACGCTAACTTTTAAATGCTATAGGTAGTGCGCCCTATTAAGTAAATGATTATTATTGACGCGCCTTTCTGGTTTGGTAACCCAACGCGGTTTTATTTTGCCTCGGTTTTGCTCAATCGTGTTTATATTTTAATTTATAAACGGGGTGTGGTTCGTCTTACTGGATAGGCTTAACACTGTCACCTTAAATAAATACCTTAAAGCGTTTTTTAAAACGTATATTAAATAAATTTTACAATAAAACAAACTGTTATTAATAACAACTCTAAATGTATTTTTATTTCTTGGTCCCGGCGGCTCCTCACACTTGTTCTCCTGGTTGGCGGCTGTTTATTGAGTGCGTCGTCGTTTCTATGAACAGAGATATTATTTTAATCTATTCCTTACCTAAGAGGTAAAATTTAGGTTACGGTCCTGTATTTACAGAAGCTGGTACCATTGCTTTAAGTAGTTTTGTTCATCGGCGCCAGTGTAACGACCTCGGACGGAGAAAATCGATATCGTTCTCGGTCTATACGCATGGCATAACTATCTACTCTTCAGTAACGCTGGAGCGCTGAAGCGAGTATGTCGGACTCCGGCCAATAATACACGCGAAATGCGCGTATGCAAATGCGAGATCTCGGTACTGTCTTTCTTTAATTATAACCGGTTGGATTAGACAATTAGATTATTTATCTAACGGAATTAATTACGGATTTCTATACTAAGTCTAATTATCTACATTCATTCACTGAAACAAAATACTTGGTATTACAAATACTCTAAAATGACTTTAATAGGTTTACGTAAATATAGAATAATCTACGTACTATCTAATTTATTTACAATCGATTTCGCCCTAGGTGTTTGCGAGAGTTATATTGACTACCAATTTATACAACCGATTTCGGGGGTACTCTCCTGCGATCAAAGACACCGTGTACGGTTATTGTGTTTGTCTGTATGTCTTGTATGTATGAGTTTCGAGCGGGATCTTAGTAATGCCCAGAAGACTCAGGCGATGGCCTGTCTTAACCGGATGGACTAAGAGAAAGGTCGTAGGTCTTTACAGCCCTGTAACAACCCTTCACCCTCAATTAGTTGCAAGTTACGTCGGGGGTTACCCCTGCGTGACTCTAGGTGTTAGTGTGCTTGGTATTTGCGAGTTACGTCGGGATCTACCGTGCGTGACTCTAGGTGTTAGTGTACTTTGTATAACTCCTGGGGCTCAGCCCGGAATTATTTACGATCTGTAGTGTTTGATTGTAACTTGTCAGATTTTATAACTTTACAACTTACGTGTCTATCAATGGCAGTACAGGATTAAACTTTAGGTTGCCCGGTGCGAGGTGGTGCGCGTTATCACTCGGTCGCGATGGACTCTTCGACGGTGAATAGCAGGTCGGTGCTTACACAGCAAACAGTACGGTGGCGTCTGCTGGATATCGGCTTGACTGGAATCTACTTCGATTCATCCATCCATCGATTGTGCGTCGCGGGTTTATAAAGGTGCATCTGTGGGCGGCTTCGCGGCTACCGTGCGGGGATGCCGTTATGCGATTGGTTGTAATCGTTCTGACGTGTAAAACTTACGGGTTTTTAGAAATACACGTCAGCGGTGATGAATAAATTATTCGTTGTGCAATATCGCGTAAACTTTTGAAATCTTAAATATAGGATGGCCCGCAAATAATTTATTCTAAAAGCATACGTAAAGGACGCTGGTTCTTTACATACCACCCTTTCCTCTTTTGTGGGAGCTCCGTCCGCTTGACCTTCACCCTCACGCCATCAGGCAGGAGGATGCTGACGCGGCGGCGATTGCTTCGCTGGCGGCGGTTAAGGCCTACCGGGGCGGCATAAGGTGGATTGGTTCGGGGACCTCCTGGATCTTTAGGTCCTGGATTCCGTCTGTGACCTCGGCCGTCCGGCGCAAATGTTCCGGTGTGGTGGGGGTCCTTGGTCTACCGTCGGTGTGCAGGCGTGGCGGTGACCAATACCATTCCGTCTCCATGTCGGATGGTCCTGGAGACGGTGTGCGGGGCGCAGGAGGCGAAGTTTGTTCCCGGGCTGGGGAATTTCGTCGCGTTAGGAAGGTTGCTGCTAAGCCTTCACTCCCAGGTAGGCGGTAGCGGTGAGGCTGCCAGGGCGATATCCTTAACAGGAGCTTTCGGCGGATGCATTGTTTAAATGGGGCCATGTTGTGGGAGATAGCATTTCTGGTTTTATCCTTTGCTTTTATATGATTTCGAATACGCGGGTTTTTGATAGCCGTTATATTCTCGACGTTACCATTGGTAGTTGGTCTAGTCTGATCGGTGACGTCAGTCGCATTTCTCAAATCTTTTACATGCGCTTCTCCCGCGCTTTTCCTACTACCGGGTTCTCGGAGCTCGACAATTACGGGGATTTTATTTTATACACGAGGTAAGGACGGCATACTTTTTCGCTAATTTCGCGGAACATTCTTTCGCTTTGCTGGACAGGTAATGTGTTTTACGATATACGAGATCTCCTTTGCGGGGGCGGTAGGCTCGGTGACGCAGGTTGTAATGATACCGTTGTACTTCAAAGGTCTTTGCTAATGAGTCTCTAGCAAGTTCTTGTGTTGCTCTTGATCAGCTGCGGTTACGGCGGTTTCTATTGTCGGCGGTTGTTTCTGGGTTGACCATGCCCTCGGTGGTTCTAATTCTCTACCGAGATTAAGTAAGGCTGGGGAGAAACTAGTTGATCCATGCTGTACTGTATTGATAGCAAATGCTATTTCAGGCAGGTGAGCGTCCCATTCTCGCTGGTTATTTCGCGTAAATTGTGCGATCATCGTCCCGATCACTTTATTGGTTCTTTCCACCGGGTTGGCATGCGGGGAGTATGGTGGAGTAGAACGATGGTTGATTCCATGCTCCTTCAAGAACGTGCGGAATAATTTGCTTGTATACTGGGGCCGTTATCGGAGATCAGGTGTCGGGGAGTTCCAAAGCGATATATTACTTGTTCCCTTAACGCTTGGATAATCGGCGGACTGGTAGCGTTACGGAGTGGTTTAAGTTCGACCCACTTAGTTAACCGGTCTTGAAAAACTAACAGGAATTTATATCCTTTCTTTGAACGCGGCAGCGGTCCGATAAGGTCTGTACTTACATTGTTCCACGGATGTCCAGGTCGCGAAAAGTACATTTCTCCTGCGGCTTTTGTTTCATAGTCCTCGTGTAAGCGAGATAGCGCGTCGGCCACATTGTTCAGCGCCCTTTACGGTACTCCACATGGAAGTCGAACTGTTGTAGTTCCATTATCCAGCGGGCTAGACGGGATGTCGGTTTCTCGAGCGTGCGAAGCCGCTTGAAACTTCTATGATCGGTTAGCACCGTGAATTTATAACCCTCTAGGTAACTTTTAACTTTTGTATGGACCATACTACGGCCAGGCACTCTTGTTCAATCGTCGAGTAATTCCTTTCCGCTGGGTTCAGTGCCCTGCTGATGTACGCTATCACTCGTTCATTCAGTGTTTGTCCTTGTGTTAGCACGGCTCCAATTCCGGTGGTGCTTGCGTCGGTTTGTAATACAAAAGGTTGATTAAAATCTGGACAGGCTAATACAGGGGGGCGGTCAACGCTTTTTTAATGGCTTCAAAGGCGTGATTTTGTGTGTCAGTCCACTTATATCCGGTGTTATTCTTCAAGAGTTCGGTAAGCGGTTGACTTAGTCTGGCAAAGCCGCTAACATATTTGCGGTACCACGACGCCAGTCCCAAAAATTGACGGAGTTGCTTAACGGTACGGGGAGCGGATATTTGGATGATTGCGTCGATTTTCTCGGGATCAGGTAAAATTCCTTTTGCGGTGACGACGTGTCCCAAATATTTGAGTTGAGTCTGACAGAAGTAGCCTTTGTCTGGCTGTAGTTGAAGTCCGTTATCACGGAGTCTCTTGAATACTTCCGTAGGTTATTCAGATGTTCGTGAAATGTTTTTCCTAGGACGATGATATCATCTAGATATACAAAAGCGCGTCCAATCAGTTCCGGACCAATGATGGTATCTAGGAATCTCTGGAATGTAGCAAGGGCGGAATGAAGTCCAAACTGTAGAACTTTGAAGTGATATAGTCCACGGCCAGGTACTGTAAAAGCGGTGATGGGTTTACTTCCATCTTCTAGCGGAATTTGCCAGTATCCTTATTTCAGGTCTAGGGTACTGATATAGCTTGCTTTCGCAGCTGGTCTAAGATGCCTTGAATATACGGTAAAGGGTATGCATCCTTGACGGTGACCTGGTTAACTTTTCGAAAGTCGACGCAGAATCGATATGAACCAGTTGGCTTCTTAACCAACACTACGGGAGAACCCCACGGGCTGTGTGACGTTTCTATCATGTCCTCTGCGAGCATATTATCAACCTCTTGATTGATAAGTTCTTGCATTGCTGGATTGCGGGGATAGTATCGCTGTTTGATCGGTTTAGCGTCGGGCACGAGAGTGATCTTATGTATAACATCCTTGGCTTTTCCTGTTACCTTTGTGAATTTCCTCATCTCGGTTTCCAAGAATTCGTTTAACTCGGGCAGCTGGTCTTCGTCTGGTCCATGTATTCCACTCAAGCCTCCTTGGACGGAACTTTGTAATGGGATACGTATTCCGGCGATTTCTAGTTGTTTCTGGTGTATGTGTAGAGTGGCCTGAAGATGTTCCAACGCGTCTAATCCAATCACAATGTCGGTGGACATTTAGGGTATGTAATAGCCCGGTAACTGGAGAGTTTTTGTGCCTATCTTGGCGGGGAAAATGTATAAGCCGCGGGTTTCAGTCATGGAACTGTCGGCAAGACGTACAGTTGCAGCTTTTAGCGTGCTCGGATATATACGGTTGTTAATTAGTAAATTCTTTACTTTCTCGCCTATATATGTTCGGGATGCTCCGGTATCAATTAAAGCATTTATGGTTTTTAAAGACCATAATCTCTAGGAAGAGTCTATCATCGTAGGAACGATCTAATCTTCTCTCTGGTTTCTTTTGTGTAAACTGCGCTATGGTTTGTAGCCAAGTGGTCCACTCGCTGGCGGTTGTTTTATTTTCAGATTTCAGAGCCGGGGTAGTAAAAAGTTCCTGGTGTCCCTTTACCGGCGTCTGGAGTTTCCCGACCGCGGACAGGGGCAGTCGCGGGATAATACGCCTTCTTTGCTGCATCTCGAGCAAAAAGCTTTAAACGGTTCTCTACACCTCTCTTTGAAGTGTCCGGTTTTCCACATCTCCAGCAGACGGTGGAGCGGTCATACGGGGTGGTGATAGGTGTTGGAACGGTTTTAGTGGTGTTGATTTCACGGGGACGGTGTGCTGGTGTGTCAGGCGCTGGTGTTAGACCACTAAAGTGTACCTTCTGGCGGTTTGGACTGGGAGACGGCGAGTGCGTCCGCGGAGGTAGCATTTCGAATTGGGTGGCCAACTCGAGAAGTTCGGTCAGGTCTTTGAAATCTCTCTGGCGGATGTAATATTTATATTCCACCCTCAGGTTGTCATACATACGTTGTAATTGTTCTTCTCTCGGCATGTTTCCATGGCGTCGCATTAGGCTCAGGACGGCAGTTACGTACTCCGTGGCTTTTTCTCGGGGTTTTTGCAGTCTATTTCGGATTTCCTCCTCTAGTTGAAATTGATGTCGCGGTGGTAAAAATTGTATTTTAAAACTGACCAAGAAATCTTTCCAGGTCGTCCAGGATTGTTGATGGTTTCTGTACCATAACAGGGTGCTTTTCTTTAATAATTCCGGAAGGGCGAGTAAGATCACGGTCGGTGATGTTGTAGCAGGTTTGTAATTCCTCTACTCTTTCCAAGAAAGAAATCGGGTCGCTGATACCGTTGTATTTCACACCCATTTGCGTATTCTATCGCAAATATCGGCGCGTCTGGTTCCGGTAATGTCTAGGTGTTCCCCAGCTGGTGGTGATGGTATCGAAGCGGCTAATGTTAGTATTTCTGGTGTTAGTGTGGTTACTTGTCCTTCTCCGGTGCGTAGGTATTTTATTATCCTGGCTCGAAATGCATCTACATTTCCTCCTGTCTCTAGTTTATATTTCCTAACTTCTGTTGCTAATTCATCCTTCTTGAGATGGTAAATCCTTCCCACTCTGGTGTCAGTATCTTCAGAGTCCTCGGTATACTCATCCTGTAACAGACAGATTAGTGTCTCTGGAAAACAAAAATATGTGATTAGTGGTACTTCTGTGGTCCTTTTGGAATCTGTAAACGGAAAATTATTTAAGGTGTTCAGTGTTTTTTCGAGCCCCACGTTTAGGTGCAATATGTAATCTGCAACACTACGCTAACTTTTAGATGCTATAGGTAGTGCGCCCTATTAAGTAAATGATTATTATTGACGCACCTTTCTGGTTTGGTAACCCCACGAGGTTTTATTTTGCCTCGGTTTTGCTCAATCGTGTTTATATTTTAATTTATAAATGGGGTGTGGTTCGTCTTACTGGATAGGCTTAACACTGTCACCTTAAATAAATACCTTAAAGCGTTTTTTTAAAACGTATATTAAATAAATTTTACCATAAAACAAACTGTTATTAATAACAACTCTAAATGTATTTTTATTTCTTGGTCCCGGCGGCTCCTCATACTTGTTCTCCTGGTTGGCGGCTGTTTATTGAGTGCGTCGTCGTTTCTATGAACAGAGATATTATTTTAATCTATTCCTTACCTAAGAGGTAAAATTTAGGTTACGGTCCTGTATTTACAGAAGCTGGTACCGTTGCTTTAAGTAGTTTTGTTCATCGGCGCCAGTGTAACGACCTCGGACGGAGAAAATCGATATCGTTCTCGGTCTATACGCATGGCATAACTATCTACTCTTCAGTAACGCTGGAGCGCTGAAGCGAGTATGTCGGACTCCCGGCCAATAATACACGCGAAATGCGCGTATGCAAATGCGAGATCTCGGTACTGTCTTTCTTTAATTATAACCGGTTGGATTAGACAATTAGATTATTTATCTAACGGAATTAATTACGGATTTCTATACTAAGTCTATTTATCTACATTCATTCACTGAAACAAAATACTTGGTATTACAAATACTCTAAAATGACTTTAATAGGTTTACGTAAATATAGAATAATCTACGTACTATCTAATATATTTACAATCGATCTCGCCCTAGGTGTTTGCGAGGGTTATATTGACTACCAATTTATACAACCGATTTCGGGGTGTACTCTCCTGCGATCAAAGACACCGTGTACCGTTATTGTGTTTGTCTGTATGTCTTGTATGTATGAGTTTCGAGCGGGATCTTAGTAATGCCCAGAAGACTCAGGCGATGGCCTGTCTTAACCGGATGGACTAAGAAAAGGTCGTAGGTCTTTACAGCCCTGTAACAACCCTTCACCCTCAATTAGTTGCAAGTTACGTCGGGGTTACCCTGCGTGGCTCTAGGTGTTAGTGTGCTTGGTATTTGCGAGTTACGTCGGAATCTACCCTGCGTGACTCTAGGTGTTAGTGTGTTTGGTATTTGCGAGTTACGTCGGGATCTACCCTGCGTGACTCTAGGTGTCAGTGTACTTTGTATAACTCCTGGAGGCTCAGCCCGGAATTATTTACGATCTGTAGTGTTTGATTGTAACTTGTCAGATTTTATAACTTTACAACTTACGTATCTATCAATGGCAGTACAGGATTAAACTTTAGGTTGCCCGGTGCGAGGTGGTGCGCGTTATCACACGGTCGCGATGGACTCTTCGACGGTGAATAGCAGGTCGGTGCTTACACACAGCAAACAGTACGGTGGCGTCTGCTGGATATCGGCTTGACTGGAATCTACTTCGATTCATCCATCCATCGATTGTGCGTCGCGGGTTTATAAAGGTGCATCTGTGGGCGGCTTCGCGACTACCGTGCGGGGATGCCGTTATGCGACTGGTTGTAATCGTTCTGACGTGTAAAACTTACGGGTTTTAGAAATACACGTCAGCGGTGATGAATAAATTATTCGTTGTGCAATATCGCGTAAACTTTTGAAATCTTAAATATAGGATGGTCCGAAAATAATTTATTCTAAAAGCATACGTAAAGGACGCTGGTTCTTTACATGTTGATGATAATGACTTTAACTTAGAAAGAAAGGTAATTTCCCTTACGCGTACGTGGACAATTTTAATAAATTAGACGATGTCACAGTACCTTCCTATGACAAATTCTACGATAAAATGCGTGATGAAAATATATCCGATGAAGAATACTGTCGCGTCCCACTGGTGTGGGATCACTTTAAGTGTAATACACTCAGAGATTATGCTGACATATTTAAAATCAGGGGTGTTGCTGTTGGCTGACGTGGTCGAAAACTTTAGGCGGCTATGTATAGGCATGTATGGATTAGAACCAGCACAGAATGTTGCAATGCCTGGATTGGCGTGGGATTACCATGTGAAAATGTACTAAAGGAGAGTTATTGGCTGATATGGATATGTACCACTTTTTAAGAAAGGTATTCGTGGTGGAGTGAGTACTTGTGTTAAGCGAAGTTAAGCTAACAACGAGTTTATCCCAAATTATGATAATCGTCCAAAAGTCTTTTTACAGTATTTAGATGCCACGAATTTGTACGGGTGGAGTATGCGCCAACACCTACCTCATAATGGGTTTTTGTGGTTAACTGAAGAGGAAATTCAAAACTTTGATGTACTGAAGATTAATGATGATGCTAATATTGGATATGTGCTAGAGGAGATATATACTGTCCGCACCACCTGCATCATGAACACAATGATTATCCTTTTTGTCCCGAAATGATATGCGCATCACATTCCAAGGAGGAAAAATTAATTCCTAATTTATGTGATAAGACCAACTGTGTTATACATTATTGATATTTAAAACAATGTATACAGCATGGGATATTTGTTACTCATATTCATAGAGTTTTACGGTTTCGTCCTTGGCTAGTACCATATATAGACCTTAATACAACTCTTTGAAATCAAGGCAAGAACAGATTCGAAAAGGATTTCTTTAAATGTATGAACAATGGTGTATTTGGTAAAACAATGGAGAATGTCGACAAAAGAAGAGTAATAAAGTTATTAACACATTGTGAAAATAACGGACGTCGCTTGGGTCTAGCACGGTACGTTGCAAAACCGCAATTTAAGAATTTTATTCAATTTACTGATAAATTATTTGCAGTGGAATTGTCCAAACAGGTCGTTACTTATGACAAACCCGTATATGTTGGATTTAGTATTTTAGATCTTTCCAAAGTTATAATGTAACGATGTTTTTTACGATATCTTGCGCAGTCATTACGGTAATAATGTAACGTTGCTCTATACAGACACAGATTCTTTAATAGCCGACATAACAACTGATGATGTGTATGCCCATATGCAGAATAATGTTGATGAATATGACACATCCAACTGTCAAAACGGTCTGCATGGTATTACAACGAATACATTCGTCGTCGGAAGAATGAAAGATGAGTATGCAGGGAAAGCTATTCAATATTTTTATGGAGCAGGATCAAAATCTTATTGTCTAAAGCTTGCTGATGATCAAGTGGTGAAGAAAGCGAAAGGTGTTAAGGAAATCGTTATTCAAAAAGTGCTGACGGAGATAGACTACAAATCTGTTGCGGAGGCGTCTGATAAAACAGTAATGTGTAAAATGTTTGTGTTTAGATCAACTTTGCATAATATATACACTGAGATGTTAAACAAAATCGCCTTTCGGTCCCAGGACAACAAACGGTACCGATTGCGTGGCACGTGTACAACATTGGCGTGGGGGCATTGGCAAATTCCGGAATTGGAGAACGTCGATCCTTTGAGTGGTCTACTAAAGGTTGCTAGTCAAATGAATTTGTATAATCCAGTTCGTAGCTAATAGTCTGGGTACTGATGCTTGTTAGTTTTAGTTGTGTATATATTATCTCCATAATGAAGCCATGAACATGTATAACTATTCATGTTAATATGTATAATATCGATACACCATTCCAGGTCGGCTACTTAATGTAGTAACTTTTTAGTGGAATACATACTATTATTATGCCATAGTTCATTATCGAGGGAATATATATATATATATATATATATAGAGAGAGAGAGAGAGAGAGAGAGAGAGAATGTACTCATAGTGTGTGATACATAAAAGAAATAAACAAAATATGTATTCACAATTTTTATTTAAATAAAGTGTACAAGCTTTAATGCAACACATAAGTATCGTAAAGATGGGATACAGAGCGCAGTGACATAATGATTTACAATGATAATAACAAACTGGTTGCAAAGCAGGAAGAGTAGGATGTTCCTCAAGTTCTATAACGGGTTGTGTAACAAATTTTCTGATGTAATCCGCTTTCTCTCTACCCTTGACGTAGACAGTATCTGTAGGTTGAATCAAGCGACTGAGAATTCTGCGAAATTCGTGCGGCGGTGTATGCCCCTCTTCCCATTTTATACAGTGTTGATTATGAATTAACCAAGTAGCTTGACGGCGACTCACCGCATCTAACGTGTGCCATGGATAAGGTGATTTAAACATGTGGTGGGCTACTTGTGTTCCGTTAAAAATTGCGAGTTTTTTCGGTATAAAAACTTTTAAAAGCTTAAAGCCTTGTACGTTGACTATGACGGGAATCGTATTACAGCTGTCTTACTGCTTTGGTTAACGCGTTGTACGTAACTAAGCGATCGTGGAGTATAACACAGTATGCTGTCGTATTAGCGGGTATGTTGACTGCTGTTTCGAATTCTACACGAAGTACTGCTGCTTTAGAGTGTAATGTCTCTTTTTGATTCGAACAGTCTACCACTATCAATGGTGCGACTGTCGTAAATTGGTTAAGTGTGAGTAATGGTTGACCATCTCTTTGATAATAGGACATTTGGAATTTAGCACGAAGTAGTATTGCAGCCTAAGCTTTGTACCATCCGGCAAGGAAGAGAAGGTCTCTAACAGATAGGTGTGGTTGTGGTTGCACGTTAAGTTCAACCAGACAAGGTTAAGCAATTTTACGGAGATAAACAGGGTTTTCTGGGTGGTGACAGATTTGGGTATATTGCGAATGCAATATCTAGAGGATTGAGAGCGGGTAGGATTAGGGTTGGGGATAGCAGGTGTGGGAATCACGGTAGATATAGGTTGCTGGGCGGGTGTAGGTAGCAGCGCAGGTTGTGTGTGTGAATGTTTAGGTGATTTGTGTGAAGGTTTTGTGGAGGTGGTGGAACGTGTAAAGATGTAAGAGTATGTGGATAAGGTGGAAATGGGAGCGTATGCGTGAGGATGGTGGCGGCGAGGCGAGGGTGTGCGCGTATGTGTGTGTGTGTATGTGTAGGTGTAGGTGAACGAGCGGCATCGGGGGTTGGAGACACAACTGTGAGTGTTGCACCGTGCTTCACCATCACGACTGTTGTTAGTAGGTTACGGAAATAAAAGAAGAAAAAAGAATATTTTAACGAAAGTCCGGGTCTCCGCCGAGGTGCACCGTCACACCCCGAGGGAAAAAGGCTTGGAAATCAGAGACCCCCAGAATAGAAATGGAGGAAAAAAAATGCTAAAATAAAACAATAAATTAACTAAAAGAAAAAAATATTTTTTATTAACTGATACCTATTGCTTACTACCAGACGTCGATCCTTGTGTTAGAGTAGTCCTGGATTCTTCTTTAAACTTCTGTTCTTCGCGTTATTCCTGTTGTATGTCCTGCGGCTTCTGCTTGCTGCTAGGCTGTGGCTCTCCTTCTGATGACCGCTACTTCGTATTATCTGTATAGAAGCAGTGACAGATCTAACTACAAAGTGGCGAAGATCACGATGAGCGAACCGTTGAGCGCGAAAACTCTAAGTTCTTTTTTTGGTTTGCTTTAGAGTATACAATAAAAATCGCAAGAACTCTTAAGTGTAGTAGGGACCTATGTTCGACCGAAGTACAAACTGCACTGTGCCCCATAAAATAATTTTCTAATATTCAATGGTATAATGTTCAATACGACGCACTAAAAAAAGTTATTCGCGTTTGCGCTTTTCTACAGTTGTACTAACTAAACACCTTTTTTTTTCTTTATTATTACAATTACATACATATAAATAAATGACCTTTATAAAATTAAGTAACTTTTGAATGTTTCTTGCCCGTTTTGTCTTTAATTATTCTACCATTCCTAATTCCATTGGTCTTACTGCCTTGCGAGCCGTTGTAATATTAATTTGCATTCAAATTCAAAGGATTTGGGCGATTAGATGATAACATTCAGATTACAGGTTCAAATCTGGAATAAAGAAAACAATTTTTTTATTTCAATCAACTGTTACATGCACAACGTGCGGTCGTAGCCAAAAGTAAAAAAAGGTGTGCTGTAACAAGAACTGTTGTTTTTGGCCGGAAGCTCAGTCGGTCAGTTAAGCACTTGGATGCGTGGGCGTGTGGCTGGCGTAGAGATACAGGACGTTTAAAAGGGCACCACTTGATTTATTTTTATATCACCCTTAGACCAAGAAAAGGGATACGACACAGTAACAGATACACTACAATTAAAATAAGGTTGTACAGCGTCCAGAAAGGTAGTAGATCTGGCTCCGCCAGAATGAATAACAACTTCTGATAGTTTAACACAACCTGGTTTAATTATAAACACAAATAAAAAAAATATTTGCCCCAATCGGTACTTCCGTTATAAATATATCTATTTTATAAATAAGAACGTATTCTGTGTGCAGATTTCTTGTTACATAATTCATAATTACATTCAACAATTTACACAAGCGTTATAATAAGTTCGGATAGATATAACGTTTGCGGACGAAAATCTCGAAAATTAAATTTAGGCAAAAATAAATGCATTTGTCAACGTTATAATAGAAACGCACACCTTGCCGAGTAGTATGGATCCTATAATATAAACTGACAAACAAAAATTATTGAATACACATTAATAAAAGTTCAAAGCTATTTCGCAGTGTGCGACATCCAACGTTGACCCTAAAAAGCATAAATACAATACAACTCAAAACTAATTATCGCAGTAAAACCGAAGTTCTAGGAAGAGCTCTGACGTATCAGTTTTAAATCAAACGCAAAAACAGTTAACCTGCCACGTGTCTAACCAACATATGGCATAAAAAAGAATAGGTGGGCTCGACTAAACTCAGGCGTACAGTCGGAAGACCGCAGAACACTCGGATGCGTGGTTGTTTTGGAGGTATAGCTTAAAATGATAGTAATCTGGTTAGATAGCAACCGGATATCAGTAGGCGCCACATGCTTCAATAAGGAAAACTCAACAAGTCTTGAAAGGAGAGTAAACCCTGTAAAGCCTGAAACAGTATTTAACAAAAAAGAAAGAAATAAGAATGAAAGGAGGAAGTAGAAATGAGTTAACAATTCCCCCGATAAAGTAATTTTTATTGTCGATATCCTGACAAAAAAATAAGAAAAAATATATAAATTAACATTCCACCAAAGCCCACGATGGCAAGCAGTGATACCCAGCGTGTGCCCACGGCAAGTATAATTTAAATTTCACTAATATAAAAAAAAGTAAAATTATTATATGCCCCCTTCCGGCTGTTATAAGATGTTACTGTTTGTATTCGGAATTGGCTAATTTAACACATAATCCCATTGGGATGTTTAGTAAGATAAAAAAAATAAAATAAGAAGAATTTAATTAATGAACTTGGTTGCCTTGCGCTTCACACAGTATACAGTAAATTGGAAAGCTTGTTCGGTCCACAGTAAATAACTACCGTAACAAACAAAGTAATCAAGAAATTTATAGGAAATAAACTAGGCGGAACAACCTTGTCCACAAGAAGAAGAAGAAGAAGATTCAATTGAAGTTTTCTAGTGATTGAGTGCAAAAATATTCAAAATTGAATTAGTGAATATATATATATATATATATATATATATATATATATAGATTTCGGTGCTATTCCAATGATCTAGCAGCCTGCACGTATATGGTCATGGATGTCAGCAAGGCTCTTACGTCTTCCAGCGATAATAATGCACATTGGATGTAACGTAACAGTAAAATGTGAGCAGAAAGTTTAAGAAGGAATGACGTAGAAATGTAGGTAGTACAGAGATGCTCTTACAAACAACAAACCCAATATTAATAACCAAATCTATTTCGCTTAGATGTCTACCATTGCTTCTTTCTTAAGCACAACAACATAAATTTAAATGTAAATAGGCAAAAGTTCATAACAGTTCCAGTAAAGCGCATACAACTTTTAACGTTACAAGAACATAAGCTCGGTAAATGTAATACCATTAAAAGTATAAGCAAGAAAGTTACCCACACAAAATTTAGAAGCACAGTGTTATACTTAGCACTGTAAGTCGTTATAGTAACGAATCGCTCTTAAAATTCTACAGATAAGGCTACAGCAATTGTCGATAGAGCGAAAGCTACGTCATGAAGGAATAACAAGTAAAATAAGCTCACCACGATGTTGATTGTGTATAATTACTGAACTGAGTGTTTTACTATGTATAAACCTATTTGTTTGTAATAGGATGGTCCAAAGCAAAGCAGTAACCATAAAGTATATTCGACCTAGTTATCGGAGACCATTTGCATAGTACATCTGAAATCGGAAGATCGATGACTAGTTGTAGTGATAGAATCGGTCACACCAATATCTTTAAGAACGAGGAAGGACGATAATAACCAGTAGCAACAAAACCTAGAGAAACCCTTATTTTAGCAACGTGTCGCATTCAAAATTTCAAAAGTGTACCATAATGTAATTTAAATTGTAAAATATGTTTTTATCGATTTTAAACGTTAAACAGAGGTATTCAGTGGAAAATAAAGAAAGGAAGTGGTTTCGCTTACCTCTTGATCCAACAAAGGCATTGTTTGAAACTATTTTATCCGTCGAAACGAACACTACAATATGTAGTATACAATTAAAATATAGGAAAGAATGTAAAACCAGTATTCACTCTATTAAGTACCTATTTTATAGAAGTAGGTCTTTACCATATCAATTTCTAACACAAATTTTCGCGTTTTTTCAAAATGGCGTTCTTTATTCACACCAGAAACCAGAAAGAAGAAATGACATGTTTCTTTTTAACTTTTTTTTTCTTTTAAGTATGCTCATGCTTATGGTTAGTAATTACTTATTTTAGCTTATTGTAGACTGTTCAGGAGTCCTCCTCTTTAGCCCTGGTCATTCCTGTTTGTTGGTGTTGCGCAGTTTTGTGTTATTGTATTGTGTACAATCATGAGGTGTGGTAATTTTTGGTAATAAAAAGAAAAAAAGTGTTTAAATTTATTTGAATTTGAATAGTGTGTGGTTGGGTTTAAGTGTGCGTGTGAGTTAGTGTGGTGTGTAGTGTGATTAATTAGATCGTTGGCCAGTGTCATGCTGGGTCGTCATCGAATAGACAGGGGATGCGGATGGCATATGAGGTATTATCAAAGATTCTTCTACCTCCTCGGAGATGTCGTCGAGGAGTTGTGTGAGGATTGCGGGAGGATGTTAGAATTTTAATTTGGGTTTTTAGAGGTAATTTGGGAAAGCGGTAGTAGTAGGGAGTGGTAAGTATTTCTTTGGTTGGGATAGTGTTGCCAAAAATTCTTTTATAGGCGAAGTTTCCTTGGAGTTTTGGATACGGTTTGGGATTGGGGTATATTGACGTGGTGTAGGGTGAGGTCATTAGGGTACCTGAGGGTAACCTGTGTATCCTCCTAAGAATTCGGCGTTCACAGGAGGCGATTGAGAAAAGTTGATTGGGGTTAATGTTTGTGTATATAGGAGCTCCGAAATCCACAACAGGGCGGATGTATGTTTTATATGTGTGTAGAAGTGTTTTGGAGTGACAACCTCTGATTCTACTCCGAAGGGTGCCTAGTAGGTTTGCGTGGTTTCTAATCCTGTTTAGTGTTCTTTTTACATCGGGGAGCCAATTGAGGGTTCCAGTGAAGAGGATTCCTAGGTAGGTGATTTAATTTTGGATTGTGAGCCTTTCTTGGTTAAGGGTGAGGAGACGTTTCCGGAGGCAAGATTGCGTAATGAGGATGTCGGAAAAGGATTGTTTGGGTTTTGGTGGGATTGGCGGAGACTTTCCACTGGTTCGCCCGGTTAGAGAAGTTCCGTAGGGTTTTGGATATGAGGCGGTAGGCCGTTTCGCTATTCTGATTAACCGCCCAGAAGGCGGTGCATCCGCGAACTGCGCAACGACTACTGCGCGTTGGGTAACTTCGGAAATGTCGGATGCAAAGACGGTGTAAAGAATAGGGGCTAAGGCAGAACCTTGCGGAACGCCAGCTGTAGGTTGAAAAGGATCGGAGGTTTTCCCTACTTTGACCCGAACTGACCGATTGGTCAGGTACGAGAGTAGGAGTTTGACGAAGGGGTCAGGTGTGTTAAAGTTTCGGATCTTTTGCAGGAGATCGGCGTGCCAGATCCTGTCAAATACTTGCTTAATGTCCAGAAACAGAGCCAGATTGCATTGCTTGTGATTGAATGCTCTGGTGGTCTCTATAAGCAGTTTCAACAAGGAATCGTGACACGTTCGGTTAGGACGGAAGCCGAATTGGCTGTTGGGAAGGAGGTCGTTGTATTCTAGGTGGTCCCTGAGTCGTATGGCTAGAATCTGCTCAAAGCATTTTCCGAAGCAGCTCAGGAGAGAGATTGGTCTGTAGGAGGAGGGTGAGGTAAGATGAGCGTGGGGTTTAGGTATCATGACGGTGGAGGCCGATTTCCGGTCCGTCGGGAAGTACGATAGGGTAGGGCATTTATTGTAAATAGTGGAACGTAAACGGAGGGCTGGGTCGGTTAGGTGGCGGAGAATTTTACGGTTTAGGCTGTCATGATCTGGGGCAGAATTTTTACCTTTTTTGAAATATGAGGTGACCTGGTCGGGCGTGATAGGGGCGTAAAAAGGACTCTCGTTATCGAGTAGGGTTTCGGGAAGGTTAAGGGTACGGAAATATTCAAGGCGACTCTCAAGGAGTGTCTTGAATTGGTTATCAAATTGGGGATCATCTGGGGATCGGAGGTAACTTTGGTCCAGGAGTCTTCAGAGTGTTTATTGGCTTCTCGCCTGATTAAAGCGTTAAAGCAATTGTATCCGGTCTTGTGAGCCGGGTCCCTGGATCGCAAGAATTGACGATAGATTCGTCTTTTCTCTTTGATCCAGTTCACAATGTACCGTAGGAGCGGTTTTCGAGAAATGTCGATGTTTTTTTAATGGGACAGAGTTATCGACCGCTTCCGCAATAACGGAAGTTAGGTCTCTAATGGCACTCTCGAGATCTTGGGTTAGGTGCGGGAAGGTTGTTGGAGATGTGTTCGGAGAACACATTCTAGTCTGCTTTTGAAAAATCTTTAATGACTGTGTATTGAGGGGGTGAAGGGGGGATGGGACAAAATGAAGTTTTGACCAGTAAGGGAATGTGATCTGATGTGATCGTGTTGCCTAAAAAGCACTCACGATCGAAATAGTGAGCTATGGGTTCGGAGACTATTATTGGGGCACCTAAGTGCTCGAAGTAGGTTGGCTGTGTGTTGGCGATTCGCAGGAGCTCTTTTTAACAAAATTAGGCCTTATCGAGATTTAGATTGATTACATTGTTGTCATGTTGTCTAAGAAAAATTGAATACGCCCATTGTTTCCAAATTGAAAGCGTAAAGTGTGTTGCCTAACAACAGGTATACAAATCTCAACTCGTACCAAAAAATTCCCACGTTAATGTACCACGTTACACAACGTCCAAGTTTTAGGACGCCCACATTATAATCATATGGATGTTTTATAATTTAAATTAAAAAATCTATAATTTGAAGTTTCTAAGTAAGTTACACAACTTTAAAGGCGGGAAAGTTTTTCGAGGCGCGTTACTTTTTTTTTTCTTTTGCTTTAAATCTGAATTGTTTTGGTTGTAAAGGACAGGAGCGAACCTGTTTACAAAATTTTCCTGTTAATTAATTGTCAGTTATTTGCGTTTGAAGTAGAATTTTTCGCTCTAATCAGCATTATTAATAAATAATAACAGAGCCTCCATTATAACGAATTGCTACAGTAATAAATTTCATTGTGACAGTTAACAGATTTTGAAAGGAAATAAGTTATTGCAGAAGTTTTATTAGTATGGCTATCTGCAGGAAGCCCCAAATTTTTATGTAAAAGGTACAAAACAAACTGCTAACACGCACATTAAAGTTATACATTATTAGAGTAATTGATGTAACTTTTTTTCCAATATGTATTTTTAAATGTCATTTTATGCAAACTTCAGAAGTATTATTTTTTTACAATTACACAGTAAAACTTTATTGGATCAATAATTATATCATAATGCATGTGCATACATCAAGATTATTTTAGTCGAGTACTTGCATTCATTCGTTACGCACTGACGCTGTTTTTCTGAGACATTCGCTATGGAAAAAGATCAAACGCGCAACTATTTTCAAAAATTAAGAAAATATTTAAAGTGTTCGACATTATTTTTAACAAACCAAGTTAATTTAAAAGAAAAAATATTTACATGGTTGTTTTTGGTCATCATGTATTCCTACCCTGTGCTGGCATTTTCCCGAAAAAGGCAATTATCTGATGTTGAAGATATTGTCTACTTGATTGGGATTGCAAATAGTAAGAATCAGGTTTTCTTATAATTTTCTTGGGTTTTTTAAATATAACTTATTTATGAAATATTTTTATAGGTATGCCACGTTTTACAATAATGAGGTTGGAACGACTGAATCTCGCTAAATTGTTAATGCAACTAGAAAATTTTCAATATTATGGGCTAAAATGTGAAAAGAAGCTTGAAGCTTCTTTAAAAAAGTGTGTGGCTCAAGTGGTATGCTTAATTTATTTTACTAATTAGGTTTGTATAGTAAACAATTTTAAGGAATACCTTTTTCCGGTGGGATATGGTATCGGTATTACTGTTTTTATTGGAAAGTTTTCATTAGATAAACGTAATACACTACCTTACGGCTCATTACCTGATTGGGCAACAAACTATAACTTAACCGTTTGTCTCATTTTTCAATTTGTTTATATGGTTCTTGTGGTTCAAACCTACGTATTGACGGATGTCACTAAATTGTGCATTTTATTACAGCTGCGATCACACTTTAAATTTTTAAGGAAAGAAATTGAAAGTATCTTAGACAACGCAAAGCAAGAATATTGCCAAGAAAATTTCCTAGAGCTTGAATTAGTACAAAGTCGCAGTGTGCCATGGAAATATTTACAAAACCAGATAAAAAGTGTTTCTTTGTACTACAACAATTTATGTTTATTAGCACACCAAACGGAGAAAATTTTTACTAACGTTGTTCTAGTTAGTTTTGTCAATATGTCTCTTCAATTTTCTTTCATCCTACTTAAGTTATCCAGCGTAAGTAATTGCAAGTGGAATTAGCAATTGTTTGTAAATCTGTAATTACGTGCTGTAACAAGATGAAAATATCGCACACCTGTGTAAGCTTGAATGCACCTCCTTACACCCAGAAATGGTTTTTTGATACTAGCCTACCTTAAGGTCACTATCTCGTCACAAGTGGTGCCTTAGGTTATAGATCCAAAATAAAGATAAAGGTAATCAAAGTTCATTGAGCACGTCAATGATCAACTTTGAAGAATCCTAAGAATTAAACAAAAAATCATTAGGATGAAGGTCGATTAAAATCGCTAAACATACACAACATTCGAGTCTAAATTGTTAATGTATAAAATCAAAGTCAATTAAAATCTTATTTGATCGTTTGCAGACTAATATTGTCGCGTGCCACCGACAGTAATAGCGCATACTGAATGGTAATTCTATTAACCCAGAAATTATATGCAGAACATCCCATCAAAAACACTACTGTCCTATCAGCTAAGCACCCATAGGTAAAGTGTTGTATTGCCTGTGTGTGGTCTGTCCGTCAGTCCGCCCGCCCGTACGTCCATCCGTCTCTCTGTCTGTCCAACTGTCTGTGCGTGTGTCCATCTGTTCGTTTCTCCGTCAGACCGTGTGTCCGTCTGCCGTCCGTCCGTCCGTCCGTCTGTCCGTCCGTCCGTCCAACCGTCTGTCCGTCTGTCTGTCCGTCCGTTCATGCGTCCGCATCCGTCCGCCCGTAAGTAAGAAAGTAGGTTGTAATAAGTGTGTTACTGTGTTGTTTAAATCTTTTTTGTACACCCACGGTGTATGTTTACCTTCCCAACCGTAAATCGGGCAGTGTACGGAAGGTGCATCGTAAAAAAATTGAATATTTCGAATGGATGCAGTAGATGTATTTCAAAGCATGTAAACCAATATTTAATGCTGACTGCCTGCCTGTCGGTCTGTACTACAAATTTTTTTTTCCTTGGTATGAAAAAATTTAAACGTGCAGTATCAAATCATAAACTCAAAAGCAATTGAAAGATATTAGTGTTAGCCAAGTTTTAGATCCTCTTGGGCCCATTTAATATTTAAATAGCATAAATAATTCCAGAAAAAAAAACGATTAAAAAAACTTATTTAATTTTAATTGAATATTCTAGGATACAAAATATACTATTATATCTAAAGCAAAGTTTTCTCTATATTATACAGGGTTTAATAAAATTGACTACTAACCTAAAGCTAAATACTAATTAAGGTAATGATAATATTCCTGATTTAATATCATACGTAAATCTGTTAATTGTTTAGGTGCGACCTATATTTTAGTTTTATTTATAAGTAACAGCAAAATAATAATGGATGTTTAGAACAAAAAAAAAGATGTTTATATCAAATTAAAAAAAAAACAAGTTAATACAAAAAAGATTAGTAGTTTTCGGTCTCACCTACTTCATCATCTGAATAATGTAGTGCACATGATGGTGTGTTTATGTCTGGACATTTTAAAAGGGCAAGAACTCCTTTTGAAAACTTATTGCTTGATTTACGCGATTTTTGTCTGCGGCGGGCAATTACCGGGTCTGAACTAATTAAGAGCATTTAATTCTTTATTCGTACCAATTTTTGAAATTTTTTGTGTTATGTTCACGAAATCATCGACAGTCTTTGTTACACGGGCTTCTTGAGCCTCTTCAGAGAGCTGACCAATTGGCACTATATAATTTTGTATTACATGACTTGCATGTACAAGAATCTTATGCACCGTGACTGGCAAATAATACCACGAATAAAGACTTAAATAAAGCTTTTTAGTTTCTCTGGGACACTTTTCATACTCGGTAATATTAATTTCATAGCCAGCTTGGAAAAGCACACTAAATATAAATCCTTGCGATATTGCTGGGTCACATTCCATTAATATAAGTAATTTGACTGTTATCACGTTAAATTTAGAATTTACATCAGTTCTACATACATAAAGACAAAATTTACATCGATTGGGGCCTTGATGGCGCAGTTGGTTATCGCGGTACTCTAGCAAAGTACAGGTCGTAGGTTCAAATCCTACTCGAGGTAAACTTTGTCTTGCCCCCCCCCCCTATTACGTTTTTAATTAAATAATTATTATTTACGCGCCTTCTGGTTTGGTAACCCAACGCGGTTTTATTTTGCCTCGGCTTTGCTCAATCGTGTTTATAATTTATTATAAACGGGGTGTGGTTCGTCTTAATTAGTGGGCGGACACTGTCACCTTAAATAAATATCTTAAAGCGTTCTAAAACGTATATTAAATAAATTTAACAATATAAAAAAAACTGGTATTAATAACAACTCACAAATGTATTTGTGCTTCTTGGTCCTGGCGGCTCCTCACACTCGTTCTCCTGGTGGGCGGCTATTTACTGTGTGCGTAGTCGCTTCTGTGAACAGAGATATTATTTTAATCTACTCCTTACCTAGTAGGTAAAATTTATGTTACGGTCCTGTATATACAGAAGCTAGTACCTTTGCTTTAAATAGTTTCGTTCAACGGCGCCAGTGTAACGACCTCGGACGGAGAAAATCGATATCGTTCTCGGCCTATACGCATGGCATAATCATTTATTCGTCAGTAACTCTGGAGCGCTGAAGCGAGTATGTCGTACTCCCAGGAAATAATACACGCGAAACACGCGTATGCAAATGCGAGATCTCGGGACTATCTTTCTTTAATTCTAACCGGTTTGATTAGGCAATTAGATTATTTATTTAACGGAATTAATTACGGATTTCTATACTAAGTCTAATTATCTACAATCAATCAAGGGAACAAAATACTTGATATTAAAACTACTCTAAAACGACTTTAATAGGTGTAAGGTAAATATTGGATAATTTACGTACTATCTAATTTATTTACAAACGATCTCACACTAGGTGTTTGCGATGGTTATATTGACTACCAATTTATACAACCGATTTCGGGTGTACTCTCCTGCGATTAAAGACAACGTGTACGGTTATTGTGTTTGTCTGTATGTATTGTATGTATGAGTTTCGAGCGGGATCTCAGTAATACTCAGAAGACGTAGGCGACGGCCTGTCTTAACCGGATAGACTAAGAGAAAGGTCGCAGGTCTTTACAGCCCTGTAACAACCCTTCACCCTCAAGTGTTTGCGATGTGACGTCGGGGGTTACCCCTGCGTGGCACTCTAGGTGTTAGTGTACTTTGTATTTGCGAGTGACGTCGGGATCTACCCTTCGTGGCACTCTAGGTGTTAGTGTACTTGGTATAACTCCTGGAGACTCAGCCCGGCGTTATTTACGTTCTGTAGTGTTTGATTGTAAATTGTCAGATTTTATAACTTTACAGCTTACGTGTCTATCAATGGCAGTACAGGATTAAACTTTAGGTTGCCCGGTGCGAGGTGGTGCGCGTTATCACACGATCGCGATGGACTCTTCGACGGTGAATAACAGGTCGGTGCTTACACGAAGCAAACGGTACGGTGGCGGCTGCTGGATATCGGCTTGGCTTGAATCTACTTCTATTCATCGATCCTCTTTTCACGCGCGTCGCGGGTTCATAAAGGTGCATCTGTGGGCGGCTTCGCGGATACCGTGCGGGGAATGCCGTAATGCGATTGGTTGTAATCGTTCTGAAGTGCAAAAAATTACTGTTTTTACAGAAATACACGTCAGCGGTAATTAATAAATTATTCGTTGTGCAATATCGCGTAAACTTTTGAAATTTTAGATATAGGATGATCCGTAAATAATTTATTCTAAAACGCATACGTAAAGGACGCTGGTTCTTTACAACTTTGTATTTATGTATTTAATAAAATTAATAATAATTTTTAATTACATATTTACTTTTGAACTTATTCATTCATAACAAAAACTTATAATAATTTACTTAGATAGGGTTTCGAGAAGTAGGCTCTGCGGAGGATGCAATTTCTCCCGATGATTTTCGAGTTGGACTTCATGAATGCACTTAATTAGTAGATTTGAGTACCTTTTTCTTAATTGACTAATTAGATTGAGCGGGTTTAAAAAGAACAATGTAGCGACAAGTGAAATTATTCACGAAGGCAGTGGTAGTTTAGGCTTGGAAGCACTAAGTTTATCGCTACGGTGACGTAGTGATTACCGAGGAACAACATTGCTCAAGCTCATGTTGAGGGAGCTCTCGTTGCACGACTTCTAATTCCTTCACAATCCAAATAAGGGATCGTATAATTGTTCAACCTTCACGAGGCCAGTTTATCGTTACGTGTAGTGGTCCATGGGGACTTATAGAGATCCAGAAAAGCTACTAGTGTTTAAAGTCCCAAGCGCTTTCGTCATTATCTGGAGAAGTCTTCGCTTTTTGGCGGAAAAATACAACGTTTGTTCCAAAGTTTCTAATGTAAAGTTCACAGTGCGCTACTCAGCAAATAACCTGCCGTAAATAAAATAAAGTTTTTCCTAATTTAAGAATATTAATAATTATCCATAAGTTGCATATTATTAGAGTAAAGAAAATCAGTAACGCGCTGTAAATAAACCAGCTTTTGTGTATAGTTAACTGGTACAAGGTAAGGTAATTATTATTATTTGTGTACACTCGCTCGATTGAAATTTCATCAGAACGCGAGTTGAAAGAGAGGCCGATAGCAGCAGTATTGTAAAAGGAGCCGCGAGCGTCTTGTCAATATTAACCCTACAGCTGAGGTCCTCCTGCAGGTCAACTCCGGGTTCATCTTCATTTAGGGTAACATTTATGTGTTCTTTTATTGTGGTGGATGATACGTGTTAATAAATTTATGTGTCATTGGTATTACTTTTATTATGTGTTTGTGTAAACCGTTGAATACGTTTTTTTTTTTTAAGATTAACCGTTCTTTATTTTTACCGTTTAAATTCCGATATAGACGTATCCATCCGCATTTTCATTATCTAAATTTATTTGAAGGTGTTCTTTATTCTTGTTTAAACAGATGAATTTACACCGAAATTGTGTGATGACGTCTTGAGCACATAATTTAATTGTTTAATTGTAGAAAAATAACCATGTTCTTTTGGACATTTAAATCAGTTTTGTAGTTGCTCGCTTCACCAGTAAGAGATAACCTAGGTGATAAGATCATAATGTCTGTGTTGACAATTCGATGGTTCTGATTTGTTTTTAATTTATTGCTTTCACATTACATATATTTAGGTTCTTGTTTTTTTAATGTGAACATATTAGTACACAGCATCTGACGACATGCACATTTAGTGTTTAATATTACTGAATTTGCTCACTGAAGTAACGTCATTACAATGAGTTTAGTGTAAATAAAATGATTACGCCGAAAGCTTTTCAAGTGATTATTTAATTGTAACGTACAGTTAGAGGTTAGAGGCCAATGAATTATTGCATTATTCATCTTTTATGATTTGGGCATAATTAATTGCAGTCTGAGGAGTTTAATTTCAAACGATTATGTATAGAATTAAGCGTTTTCTTTGTTGAAGTGAAATTACCTTAAGTATCGAATTTTTGGAGTAACTTAATGTAACTATAGTTTATTGGTTTTATTAACAACTTAGTGATTGATTTTCGGCACGCAATTACTTTAGATAAGTGTGGCGAGATCTGCTGGTCCCATTGCCGCCTGCGGAGATTACATATAGGTAAGCGAGTTATTTGAGTATTCTGAGCGAGCTGTGAACTGACGTAATTAGATATTTCAACCCCCATTGTGACGTTTCAAATACTCTGGCGCTCGTTTCCGGTTTTATGTCATGTCGACCCCTATTTCGACTTATACAGGTATGGAAAAACAGTATTGCTGGTCTGACTTATAATCAGCTAAAAAGAAACCCAATAAGCATTAGATGAGTGTAAGAGAGACATAACTTTACCCATGTTACCACTTGTACATATTTGCATGTAGGCACAAAATATGAAGTCTTCTTCAATCTAGCTTCAACATATCTGACAAAACCGAAGCAATTAAGATGATGTTGAAAAGTCGCGTGTTCTTTGAAACCATTAACTAAATACTTCACACTTAAACATTAAATGATAATACCTCAAACTTCGAAGTTTATTGTAATTGCGAATTTATGACATGGTTCGATTACTACTCGTAAAAAGAACCAACAAGAAACTTACGAGAGCTACAAACAAGATCATTAACATTTACATTGATAGTATCTCTTCTTCTTTACGTGCCAATCCGTTACCGGATGTTGGCGATCATTCTAGCTATCATGACTTTATTTGTAGCTGCTCGGAAAAGTCCTGTTGTTGTTGTCGAGAACCATGTTCTAAGATTTTTCAGCCAGGATATGCGTCTTCTGCCCGGACCCCTTTTTCCCTCTATCTTCCAATGTGTGGTCCCATTGATCGTTTATTGTGCTGCCAAGGTAGTTGAGTGTGTTGACTCGTTCTACTGTTTTTTGATTGATAGTTAGTTGTCTCTGTGGTATAATGTTTTTCGTTACCACCATGTACTTAGTTTTTGATATATTAATATCGATACCAAATTCTTGACTACTTTGTGACACTTTGTTTACTAATTCTTGCAGATCTTCCATTTTCTCTGCTAGTATCATGGTGTCATCGGCAAATCTTATGTTATTAATTCTCTCACCGTTTATATTAATTGCTTTCGATGTATTGAGTAGGGCTTTACTAAATATTTCTTCCGAGTCGATGTTGAACAGGAGTGGTGATAATATGCAGCCCTGTCGTACGCCGCGTTGGATTTCAATGACTTTTGATAATTCTCCTTTCCATCTTATTTGCGCCGTTTGATTCCAGTAGAGATTTTTTATAATGCGAAGTTCTCTATCATCTATTCCGATGGTTTTCAAAATTTTGATAAGTTTATGGTGTTGTACCTTGTCAAATGCTTTTGTATAATCAATAAAGCATATATGGACTTCGCAATTTACATCCCTGCATCGTTGGATTAGGACCTGTGTACAAAATAAGGCTTCTCGTGTACCTGTTGCTCTTCTGAAACCAAACTGTGTAGGGCCCATGTGTTGTTCACAACGTGCGTATAGTCTTTGATGTAATATTTTCAAGAATGCTTTCAATAAATGACTCATCAAACTTATTATTCGATAGTCATTGCATTGTTTGGAATTTGTTTTCTTGGGAATGCTAATGAACGTAGATTTAAGCCATTCAGTGGGGATGTCTCCCGAGTTGTAAATTTTGTTAAATAATGTGGTCAATCTTTTGATATTTTCGTCATCTAGTAGTTTTAGAAGTTCTACTTGTATGTCATCGGGCCAGGCACTTTTCCGTCTTTCATGTTATGCACTGCTTTCTTTACCTCATCTGTTGTAATTGATGGCCCAGTAATGCATTCAGGTATATCTATGTTACTTCGGTCATCTTGAAATAATTCTTTTATATAGTCTTGCCATTTTTCTATTGTTTTCTGTTTGTCTGTTTTCCATATGCCATGTTCATCCATCAATTTGCCAGGAGGGCTTGGTTTGTACAATCCTGCTGCTTCTTTTACTTTTTTATGTAAATTGAAATGATCATGAAGTTTTTCTAAGTTTTCTATTTCCTTGCATTTATCATTAAGCCATTCTTCTTTAGCGTTTCTTATTTTCCTTCTTATTTCTTTATGAATGTTTTCATATTCTTTTTTGTTTGTGGATTTTGATATTCTTCGTTTATCCATTAGAAGTAGTATTTGATCTGTCATCCAAGGTTTTCTTTTTTGTTTGTCTCTTTTCAAGTTTTGCTCTTTTGTTATCGTTATTGAGTTCTTAATTATGTTTAGTTCTTCTTCCATATCGTTTTTTTATTTCTACTTGTCGAAGTTCGTAATTTAATCGTTGAGCGGCGTCTTGTTTGGTCTTCTCATTTTTAAGTTTTCTTAAATCCCAGAACACAACTTTGTTTTTCTTGGTTATTTTCTTTAATTTTAATCTAAAGTTTCCTATTAATAGGTTGTGGTCTGAGTTTATGTCAGCCCCTGGGTATGTTTTTGCAGATAAGCAGCTATTCCTAAAACGTTTGTTTACTAATATAAAGTCTATTTGGTTTCGCCTCACTGTATTTTCATCGTCTGCAGGAGCTTTCCAAGTGTAAAGCCTTCTTGGGTGTAGCTTGAACATAGTGTTAAGTACCACTAGTTTATGTTCTTCTATGAATATACTGAGTCTATCACCTCTTTCATTCCTGGTTCCTAGGCCAAAGGACCTATTAATTCTCCTTGCTTGCCTTTGCCTATTTTGGCATTAAAATCACCCATTACTATTATGATTTCGTTTTGATTTAGTGACTTCAATATGTTTGTTAGCGAGGCATAAAATTCTTCTATTTCGTCTTCGCTACTATCTGACGTCGGTGCGTACGTTTGTACGATATTAAGTTTGATTGGGCTAGTATTTATTTGTACTAATAATAGTCTTTCTGAAATCGGTATAAAGTTTGTAACTGATTTGGAGATTCTTTCGTTGATTATAATTCCTACTCCGTATTGATGAACGCCAGTCGTATTTCCCGAATAGTACACTTTATGTTTGTTTATGTGGCATTCACCACAGCTCGACCAGCGCATTTCGCTAATTCCCATAATTTCGAGCCCCAACCTTTTCATTTCATGTATTGCATTGTGAATTTTTCCGGATTGATGTAATGTACGCACGTTCCATGTGCCGATGTTCGTGTTTGTTTTGGAGATCTTGTGTCTGTTTTGGTTTGTCGCGCAAGGGTTTCGCTGGATGACGACCTGGGAAGCCTTGCTATTCCTTCCCCTGCCGGATCTTGGCATCCGAGTTCCATGATCAGTAACCTTTTCTGTAAAGTCAATTTTAGCCATTTTTGATTTGACTAGGGAATTCTTGCGAATCTTTAATGTGGTAGTCTTCCCGTGGCTTTCCACATCCTTATGCCGTTGACTAACGAGTAGTTCTTCCGCCTTTGGGGCCTATCTTTTAACCCCTGGGCAAAAGAGTGCCCTATCCAACTACGTAGCCTTCCTTCCGAATATCAGAATAGCCTAGCGTAGCCCCCTCACCTAGTTTGGTCTGTGAGTCGACACAGTGTTCCAGGGTGTGGCACTTGGAGCCATAGGTGAGAGTTAGGTTTCATAGTGGGAACCAAGTCTTTCTGTCTGCTCTCTATTCTAGATTGCACGACTGACAGAAAGATGAGGTACTATCCCTACTATTCCACCCTACATATAGTATAATAGTATAATAGTATAACTTAAGTTTAAGGTTTAACTTTAGCTTTATAATTATTATTGAAAAACCAAATATTTTTAAAAATGAACAGAATACACTTTTTTCAAAACTTTACTTTGTAAGATTTTCGAAAAGACCTCCACCTTGCGCAAGGCAGTAACCCTATCTGTGATAAAATTCAGTTCGAGTGTTTCCCAACATTTCTTGGGTGATGCAGTTTAATGAGTCTGTAATTTTGACACGAAGTTCGTCCAAATTGTTAGCACGTTCATGCCTGTGCCCATAAGTTTTCTGGGACACGCATCCCCAAACAAAAAAGTCATTCGGCGGGATATCAGGTGAGCGAGAAGGATATTTAATAGCACCTTTTCCGCTAATAATATGGTTACGGAACGTAGTTTCCAAAAACTATTGAACTCTTATTGCAGTATGAGCAGGACAGCCATCTTCTTGATACCAAATGTCATCAAAATTTATATTGAGGCGTTGAGCAGCTGGAACTATCTGGTTTCTCAACAGTTCCAAATATTTGTCCGCATTCAAGTTTCCGTTGATAAAAAATGGACCAATTATGGAATTGCCTAAAATTCCTGCCCACACATTAGCTTTTTGGGGGTATTGTGTCCGGTAAGGAATACTAATGTGTTTGTTTCCCGAGAGTAACCAACAGCGACAGACGGATTGTGATGGCCATGTAAGTTAAAAGAACACTCGTCGGTAAACAAAATATTTTCAATAAATCTTTCGTTTTCATTAGCCCGATTCAACGTATCTTCACAAAATTCCATACGCTTGTGATGATCTTCTGAAAAAATTTCTTGTGTAGCTAGCAACTTATAGCAACAGTATTTATTCCTTTTCAAGATATTGCACGAGAAATTAGTTTCTGCTAAACTACGCACTGCAATTTCTTAGAGTTCGCATTCTTCGAAAGTTACAACCACGATGCTCACTATCATTACCAACAGTACTATTGCATTTTTTACAATTATTTAAACATCCACATCTTTCAAATTTACAAACAGTACGCATAATGGTACTTTCTGATGGACTTGGCCTGTTTTCAAAGGAAATGGCAAACCTGCCCATTATTTCTTCTGCAGTGCTTCCTGAATAATACCACTTAGTAATCTGTATTTTTTCTTCAGTGGAACACATGAGTATTGTGTCGGACTTGCAAAAACACTGGTTTTCAATTCTCATTGACTGTAGTAATTAAATGTGTTATTGATACTACCCTACTTAAAAGACGCATGTATGGCATCAGCGCTTTAGTTTGTTGTGTATTCTATATCACTTAGCACGTGAACTGATTGTACTGTCTTTGTTTTACTTATTATTATTCAGACCCGCTATAATGTTTTTCCATACCTGTATATGATAAACTATCCTATTGTGCGCAAAATTTAGTACATCGAATCCACCCCGACCGCTGGATAGTCGAGTGAAAGACATGATTACCTGTTAGTTTGTTTTACTGCCAGTTTATACCGTAACAGTCCGTGTGTTCAAGTTTCATTGTATCCGTGTCCGTGTGTGCGTCGGTCCGTGTGCGTGCCCGTGCGCGTTCAATTACTCATTGACCTAAACAAAATTTAGGTATTTGGAAAATTAGTGGTCCTGTAAACAAAAGATATGGTTGGCTAAAGTATATTAAACAGTCTTTAAAGTATTGTGAATAATGCACCAATGAACTTGTAATTTAAAAAAAAAATTGTATGAAATTTAAAAAAAATACTTGATGGTGGTAACAAAAAGACGAAACGTTTTGTAAAATTTTTTAATACACCATAAATTTGTATGAAATTTTGTTATACGAAACAAAATGATAACACGTTTTCATTTTGTCATATTTCTTCAAATAAAACCAGAAATCATAAAAATTCAAACTAAAAGTATGCTTTTAATCTCGATAAAGGTAAATACTCATTAAAATTTAAGTAAAATCTTCTTTTAATAAAAAAGAGCACACAAAAAATTTAAACAAAGCACGTAAATCCTTAAGGTATTAACTGAAAATAAAAAGATTTAATATGAGTTCCGGAACACTTTTTAGTTAGGCGCAATATACTTGTTTTGTGGTCTGTTTCCTACTAGATGTTCAAATAGACAAATTAGTGCGGATGATGATCGAACACGTGCAATTACGAAATAATCGAAAACTCCGTATAAGGATTGTAAATGTAATTGATTTTACACGATTGAGGGATTACCTTACTCCGTGCCATTTGGACACAGATGTACCTACTAACGCTTTGGAATGGAAGGTGTAAGCGCACATGTGTACCTACGCAGGCACACAAGACGCACACAGACACATGCACATTTACACAGACAAATGCGCTTACACAGACAGCGCTTACACACACGCATATACACACGCACGCACACACGCATGCACACACGGACGCACACACGCACGCACGCACGCACGCACGCACACAGGCACAGATGCAGACGCAGACACATACACAGACACAGACACAGACACAGACACAGACACAGACACAGACACAGACGCAGACGCAGACGCAGACGCAGACGCAGACGCAGACGCAGACGCAGACGCAGACACAGACGCAGACGCAGACGCAGGCACAGACACAGACACAGACACAGACACAGACACAGACACAGACACAGACACAGACACAGACACAGACACAGACACAGACACAGACACAGACACAGACACAGGCACAGACACAGACAGACAACCAGACACAGACAGACACAGACACAGACACAACACAAGACACAGACACAGACGACACAGACACAGACGCAGACGCAGACGCGACACAGACACAGACACAGACACAGCACAGACACAGACACAGACACAGACACAGACACAGACACAGACACAGACACAGACCAGACACAGACACAGACACAGACAGACACAGACACAGACACAGACACAGACAGCAGACGCAGACGCAGACGCAGACACAGACGCAGACGCAGACGCAACACAGACACAGACACAGACACAGCACAGCACAGACACAGACACAGACAGACACAGACACAGACACAGACACAGACACAGACACAGACACAGACACAGACACAGACACAGACACAGACACACGACACAGACACAGACAGACACAGACACAGACACACACACACACAGACACAGGCACAGACGAGACACACGACACAGACGCAGACGCAGACGCAACGCAGACCAGACACAGCACGCACGCACAGACACAGCACAGACACAGCACAGACACAGACACAGACACAGACACAGACACAGCACAGACACAGACACGCACAGACACAGACACACCACGCACGCACGACGCACGACCAACCAACGCACCAACCACCACGCACGCACGCACGCACGCACGCACGCACAGCACAGCACGCACGCACGCACGCACGCACGCACGCACGCACGCACGCACGCACGCACGCACACACCACCACACACCACCACCACCACACACCACACCACGCACGCACCACGCACGCACGCACGCACGCACCACGCACCACGCACGCACGCACGCACACCACCACAGCACGCACCACACCACCCACCACCACCACCACACACCACCACACCACACCACACACCACCACCACCCACACCACACACACCACACCACACACACCACACACCACACACCACACACCACACACTCACACACTCACACACCACACACACACCACACACCACACCACACACCACACACTCACACACACACCACACACTACACTCACACCACTCACACACTACACTCACACTCACACTCACACTCACACCTCACACCTCACACTCACACACTCACACACACTCACACACTCACACACTCACACACTCACACACTCACACACACACACACACACACACACACACACACACACACACACACACACACACACACACACACACACACACACACACACACATAATATTAAAATAACTTTTAGAAGGCGGAAAAACTACATTTTAATGCACGTTAATTTTTATTTGTGCCAACTCTTACTAAACTAATAACTACCTTTTTTGCAGGTTTCGCTAATTAGTATGGAATTTTGGCAATACCTTTTTTACTTAACTTTAGTAAGTGTTTTATTTCTTGTGGATTCTTATTTCTGCCAGATGGTAATTGACGAAAATGATAAACTGGCTGATGCATTTTATGAACCTGACTTTGTGGGTACCGATTTAAGGTTTCAAAAGGCAATTATAATGCTTATAAGAAAATCTCAAAAACCGATCATATTTACGATTGGTCGATTTTCACCACGCTCGCTTATGACAACCATTACTGTAAGTGAGCAGTTTAATAAACACTATAATTTACTATCCGTATTTTAGATTCTGCAAGGTGCATTTTCCTACTATACTTTACTGCAGAATATAAAAAAGAGTTAAAACTTTTTACAGCTCCAATGTGAAAAAAAATGTTGTTTTCAGAAAATGTAATAGTGCACAACCATCACTGTTTAATCCACTGTAAGGTCCTACTAAAGCTCACTCGAAAAATAATTAACGCAAACTATTTACAATAGCAACACAAAATAAGCCTCAAAAGAAAATTATAGGATTTCCTTGAGGCATAAGGAACGGCAAAATTCACAAAAAAAAAATATTATCAATACAGCACCTTTCACATTCTACAAAGCTCGAAGAAAGCTGACAAACTGAATAGTTTGCAAGTCAAACGTAAAATGCGGGGTTAACCTACTACCTGAAGATAAAACAAAGTTTTTTTTTGTTTCGAAAAGCGTTTTAAATCTCAAATTTACACAAAAAAGACGAACTCTACTTCACAAAATTAAAAAACTGATATTTAATTTTAAAATATGCATAAATACTTTCATTATGACGATATAAGCTTTCAAGTTCGTAAAAGTACTGAAATAATTAGAAACTAATTAAATTTTTAGGGCAATTAAAATTTTTGGAATTCATTTTTTTGTGTATAATTATAGTTAAAAGTTACAAAAATAACTAAAATAATAATTGTCAATTTGTAAAAAAACATCATAATTTAAAATTTAAGCGACTTGTTGAAGGTTCCGAATTAAGTAATAAACCGTAAGCAATTAGATAGTAAAAAGAATTTATATAAATTGTATGTTAATATTTTATATAGGTATTCGAGCTCATCAGAAATTGTTTAGGTACTTTTAGGAAGTTAATTGTTCATATCGTCGTAATGAATTTACTTACGCATATTTTAAATAAATGAGGATTATTCAATTTCGTTTAGTTAAGCTTGAAACTTTTACAAACGATACAAATAAAAAAAATTGAAGTACCGCTGCGTAAATAAATTTAAGTCGATATTTGCCATTTAAGTAAAGACATGCCGATGCACATTTGCATCCTCTTCTAACGCAAGTACTTAAATTGAACCTACGTTTTAACGTACAGTGTAGGTTTTAGTTCAACACACTCTTGAATACAAGTGTTAATCCGATATCGGCATTCACTCATAATTTCTACTATACAGAGTGGGCCACAGAAAACAGTTCATCCCGATATTTGGCAGTAAGAAAATGCTGCACCTCGATTTGTTCCAAGGGGATATCTGTCACCCCCTCCCTTCTAATTTCCCAACCCTTTAATTTAAAATAGAGAATGTACCATGCGCGGCACATCATTAGAAAGGCATTTAGATGGAGTATTCAGGCATATGACCATCCATGATTTTTTTTATATTTACGTCTTTGCAAAAAGGTTTTACATAATTTAAAACGCAACACCCCTTGAAACGTCACATCAAAAGTAAAATAAACGAATTTTGTAGAAAATTAGTAATTTGATACTAAGACAGTTTGATTAACATTGCTGTTAGTAAGTCAATTTAGGTATTTTTCGAATATTTTCAAAATGGTATGTTTGTAGAACGAGTTGACATTATTTCCATATTTCTTGAAAACGGGAAGTGTCATATGTATTAGAGTTGATTGGAAAATTTTGTCAAACAGGGTTAGTAGCTAATAAAACACAGAACTATGAAAATCGTGTTAGGAGTGAAGCGGCATAAGTAGTAATATTAGGTCATATTAATTTAAATCCTACAACAAGTACACGAAATTGGCCCAAGATTCTGGTTTTTCGCGCACTACAGTTCGTAGGGTTTGAAACTTCATAATATCATCCCTATAACATAAATTTGTCACAGGAAATAAATGAAGATGGCCGAGTTAGGCGAATACAGTTTTGTGAGATTATGACTAACAAAATAAATGCTAATGCAAACTTTTTATTCAATACTTGTTTTTCGGATGAATGTTCCTTTTTTCTACATGGTACCGTAAATCGACACAATTCCCATTACTGAGCTGACCAAAATCCTAGAGTAGGTATTTCGCAAAACACATACTCAGCACCCTCTTAAATTAAATGTGGGCAGGAATTTATAGAGATCGTATTACTGGGCCATTTTTTTTGCCACACAATTTGAACGGAGAAACATGTCTCGAATTATTACAGGACACTATTGATCCCGCTGTTACAAATATAATTGAAAATGATAATAAATATTCAAAGCTTCCAACAAGATGGTGCACCTTCGCATTGTAGAGCTGTAAGGCAATCAAGATTCCCCGATTTAACGCCCCTGGATTTCTTTTTGTGGGGTTATTTTAAGAGCAAAATTTATGCAACCGAACCCTCCTTGTTTGAAGAGCCGGGACGACTAATACTACATGAATGCAGTCTAATAACCCCTGAAATGCTTCAAAACCTTCCACGTAATTTCGAACAGCGACTCTATAATTGTATGAAAGTCGATAGACAGCATTTTGATCATCTAATTCATTAATTGATTATTAATTTGAGTAAATTGTTTTGTGTATCATAACATAATTTAGTTACTTTAATTACATTACATTTTTGCGTTACGTTTTATTTTTAAGAGGTGTTGCACTTTAAATTTTTAAATTAAGACTTTTTTTGCAAGAACGGTGTAAATATCGTGTGTAAATATGCCTGAATACTCCATCTAAATACCTTTCTAATGATGTGCCACACATGCCACATTCCCTATTTTAAATTAAGGGGTTGCGGAAGTGGAAGGGAGGGGGCTGACAAATGACTGATATCTGTATCGCAAAAATGTGTCCAACATGGAACAAAAGTCGACGTGTTTCATCATTTCCTTAAAGTCTAATGAATACTGCCAGATATCAGGGTGGACTGTTTTCTATGGTCCACTATGTATATAGCAAGACGCAACGTGTACTACATAGTGATTCTATTTTGAATGTGCAAAACTAAGTCGGAATCTCTGTATTAATTTAGACACCTACTGGAAAAGAGATAGTACAAGTAAAACGATTGTAACCACACTCCCTTAAGCTACAATTTTGGCTGATAAAGGTTTGGGGTTATAACCCAGTAGGTTTTGTGCCTTTTTCTCAGTCGCAGTTTAAAGTAGACGGGATTCGTAAATATTATCAGATGTTGCTTTAAAAAAATATGTATGTATAGATATGTTCGCTTTGCAAATTGACCTGAAACTGAATTATTAAATAAAAGGGCGCCAACTAATTTTATGGAAAAACAAGTAAACCATGAATACAATAAAGTTAAAAAAAATGACAATAACAAGCTTTATTTACTACCTTAATTTTGATTATAAATAAGAATGTCATAGAGCTAATGTTAGTAACGATTTTACTACCTAAATTTTGTTTATAAAGAAGAACATCTTGAAGCAAGTGTTAGTAACGATTACTTAACTTAAGTAAAACTGATTTATGGAATTATTAATAGAAATGAAATACCTTATTTTGATTATATTGTACTTCTGTTGGTTCTGAAATAGCAGTTTGCTGAATCAGTGCTTGAAAAATTTCGCTTTGTAAATTTTACATGGGAGTTGAAGTAAAACTGGAATTGGGATGCATTCAAATTCCCCAAATGTATAAATTTTTTTGCTGGTTTAGTGGATATTAAAATTTCACGTTTATTTTTACAATAATTAAATGCATGGTTTTATGGAACTATGATATGCAACAGACTCTGCACCCAGTGTATGTTAAGTTGCCTAAATAAACATAAATTTTATTAACAAACGCCAAGAGTTCGTTACACCATAATCGAGTAGCAATTTTGAGTAAACGCTACAGAGAAGAGAAAGGCGTGATTCTAACCGTCGAAAACAATATCTTTGCCTTCAACCAATTCCTCTTTTATTTATAAAGATATCCAGTTGATTTTTTTCTACACACGAAGGAAAAGGTACTGTAGAGCTATAAAGGTTCCTTTTGCGTAGTCGCCTTCAGGGGAGTTTTATAAGAAAGCGCAAACTTCTTTAAATTGGGCAATTTTAACATGCTGTAATTCAAGTAATGTTAAGAATTCGAAAATTGTATTTCTGCATAGCTTCAGAGATCATTTTTGGGAATTAAAAAAAACAAACGTATTGTTAATTTCGCGACCGAGTAATCTTTCTAAGAAAAATCGGGCGAGCTTCTTCGAATTTATTCATTGCTGTTTCGACTTTCTTATACTCCCCTTCACTCGTTGCGAATTTGCACATACAGTCCGCTAAAATCTCGCCTTGGAGAGTAGTAATTATTTATGGTAGTAGTAGAATGAGATGAGATACAATACATTGAATACCTTTACACTGAGTTCAATCACCGGATTGAGTATAAAAGCAAGTAAATTAAGTGGAAAAGTAACTATTGCCTAAGCATCGCCTGTTTATAATAAAGATGATCAAATTAAATCAACACAATAATAGAAACAGAATTTAAAACAATTTTTTAAACATTTTTTCTAGTGTAAATAACACTAATCATGATTCTGATAATTATTGTGGATTGGATTGCTGGTATGCAAAAAACAAATATTACTAGATACCCAATTGATAACAATTATAATTCAAATAGCCGCACGTGATGTGTCTATACGCAGTGACATGCAAGGCAGCCGCTAGCGAAGATCGAACCCATTACCTTCGGAATGATAAGCAGACTGTGTTACCACAAATCCAACTAGATCGGTAATACATGTGCAAAATCAAGATCGTAACGGTAAACATTTAATTAATTTGAGTAGAATCACAAACAGTAACACACTAATTCTTACTCTAATACAAAAGAGAACAGCAAACTTGATTTAAGAATTTTAAAAACGAGGGAAAGTTAAGAAAAATAACATAATAATAAAAGGTTCTCCCACTCCTCTCTAATAGCAAGCAAGATCCCAGGCTTCGGAAATCGAGCTTAAAGTTAAATTAAAATTTCGTTGTGTTGACAAAAAGTGAATAACATTCAAATATGTGCTTAACTTTTATACCAGTAAACACAAACAGATACTACACTGACAGAATGTACACCTACGAAGATTTGTCAAATGTTTGTTCCACGTTATTATTCGGTTTTGGTGTTAATTAAATGAAGTACTTAAGTTACATGATTTTGAGAGTTTGAACTTTGCCGATTTCTAACTATCACATTTTACGTAAAAAATTGCTCTTTCTCTCTTCCGGGAGTAAATTTAATGTGTTCGTGGTACCAATGGTAAAGGATAAGATAGTTTGATTACGTTCACGTTATCGAGTGGTTTATTTGTATCTTATATTGTGTGTATAGTGCAATATATATATATATATATATATATATATATATATATATATTGCACTGAGCTAAATTTAAATAAATTTTATGTTAATGGAAATGTAAAATATTAAAATATAATAATATTACTTATGTTTATGCACCGGACTAGCTCTATTCTCATTAGGGGATAGAGTTCTGATTTAAAGGGAAATTTATACTGTAACGCATGCGTTATGAATTCAATGAACTCAATTGCCAAAAATGCCAAATTTGTTAAATAATGACTTGTTGAAATTGTGATTATAATTTGTTAATTGAAATTTAAAATTTGGAAATAAACTAAATTTCTACTTGTTTTGCAGGTGTTGACACAACTATTACATAAACATTTACACCTATACATAAACAAATAATAAGTGCAGGAAATCACACAAATAAAGTCACAATTAACAGGGTTTTGATCAAAAATTGACTCACATGTGCATAGTCCTATCTGCAAACGGATGTCTTCATACAGCTGGTTCCATTTGTACATGCAAGCACTTTCCAAGATGATCGAAATTCTTGATACACGAAGTTCGCTGCTACAATTCACCCAATAGCTTCACACAGGCCCTCGGGTTAATGGTCACTTTGATTCGGTAAACGCTTTTATTCTAAGCTCTACGGTTTCACCCAACCACAAATTTTTAATCGATAATGATATTATTTAATTGTATTAAGAATTTTCAAATTTATCGGTTTAAATAATGTTTTATGATTGTATAGACTTTAAATTAATATCACTTTCTTTTTTAGGCTCCGAATCAAACGTTGATTATTTAAAATGTCGCAGCAAAAATAAAAATCAATTTGAAGAAAAATGATTACAATTTTATTATGGAAAAACGTAACCAGAATTTAAATTAAACAAACGAATTTTTAAAATCGTTAAACATTAATCGTCACAAATAAGAAATTTAATTCGTAATGAACTTTACGAATAAGAACAGGTATCGGTAACCTAACTTTATTTTTAAACAAATGTAGGTTTAAAAACATTTGTTCTTGAACTTCTCGTCTCTCCGTTAACTTTGTATTAAATTTTCCCGATAATTATTGAGGTTAATTAACTTACTTGTTGCACAAATACACTACACTTTTTTAAACTTTGCAAACAACTGGAAAATTATAGAGAGAAATTATGCTCAAAAGCAATTCCTTTTATACCCTTTTGTTGGTTACCACATTTTCAATTTTTTTTTAGAAATTGAAATAATGTAACCATGTCTATGATTGGTCAGAATAAATTTGAAAACTTAACTAAATTAGATATTATGCGATAACTTTCTTATAAAGCTATAGATTTAAATTTTGATAACAGAAATGAAATCTGTGTTAAAATCTGCATAAATCGATACCCAACTTGATATAGTTCTCTTAAATATGCTACGAAATGACTTATTCTAACTTAAAATTGCTTATATCTAAATAATCTTACAACTTACACTTAAATTAACAACATATATGTAATCCTGACGAAAATATGTATTGGAAAACATTCATTAAATGTTCAAAATCTTAAATTTAAAGGAAAATTATCTTTACCATAGTAAATCTATATAGTCAAACCCATTTCACAAAATTTGCGTTCAAATGCCTTGTACAAGTTAAATTACTGTGTGAAAATGAGAAAAACCTCCTATTAATCATATTAACAAACCATTTGAAGCCTAACTTAATCTAAAAAACCATAAATTTCAAAAAAAACATTACATTTATAACATAACCTAACTTTATTCTAAATATACAAATAATTTGCGTTTAAAAACGTTCATATTAATCAAAATGTTATCCATACAACTTGTAAAAACTGTCTTCATTATATTCATTGTTCATCTGGCTTGTATTGTCTAAATTTAAGTCACTTTAAGAAATCATATTGTTTAACACACTTTTTCAAAATTCTAACATAAAAATGTATTTGCATGTAAATATCTTTCTGTAAAATTGTTCTGTACCATATTCTTAATATTTATTATGCACCACTTTGTTTATCACACATCCGCTTCCATGCATAATGTGAGTAATGATCAAATTATGTTCGTATTGTAACCCTTTCTTGAAATTTTAACATTTTTTCTGCATTTAACTTACTTATGGCATGTCCCTAATATAAACCTAACTTTACACTATGTGTTAAACACCTGTAAAACATCCAAATGCCAAAATACTTTTAATGAACTGAAATTTAATGAGACAAACCAAGTATTGAATCGAACTTACAAAAATAACTTTATTTAACATTCCTGATATTTTTTTCAAGTAGCACAATGCTTTTTATGATTAAACCAAAATGTAAAAATTTTATTAAGCCCGTTTTAACCAAAACAAATCCACTTTCTTGCCATCGTAAACCAAATTACCTCAACTAAATGCATCGTAAACGTATCATACTTGATCTCAACCTTTTTCTAAAGAAATTACTAGTTTAAACTCTCCAATCCCTGTCTTACTCTTATCTAATCATCTCAATATATATATATATATATATATATATATATATATATATATATAAACCTTTAAAGTACATACAGTGAAAGATTAACTCGAGTGGGACTTGAACCCACGACCTTCAGCTCCTTCAACGGAACTATCGAGGAGGTAAGTCACATTAAAGCTTAAACTGTGTGTACTTCCCTAGTTACGATGTATTATATTTTTTATACAAAATGAAGGATCACAGTCAAATTGTGTGTGTCATATGAGCCTGCAACTCATTAAGGTTTCGCACATGACAACACGTGACTGATTGAAAATTTTTACTTGCTATACGCCATACTAATAGATAACTATAGGAATGGTTTCTAATATACCAACAGAAGTTAAATATAATAATCATTAACTGTATCTTATTGAAATTAACTTTTAAAGCTCAGTTGGGAGAACCCCACTCTAGCAAAGTGGAGGTCATGGGTTTAAATCCCACTCGAGTTAATATTCTACTTTATGTACTTTAGGAGTTAATTTATATATATATATATATATATATATATATATATATATATATATATATATATATATATATATATATATATATATATATATATATATATATATATATATATATATATATATATATATATATATATATATATATATATATATAATCGATAACACGCACATGCACTTTATTCCACTGAGCTACCGGTCCTTTTTTATCTGTTACTTCTGATCTACTGCCATTAAAATACATAAAAATGTATTTGCATGTAAATATCTTTCTGTAAAATTGTTCTGTACCATATTCTTAATATTTATTATGCACCACTTTGTTTATCACACATCCGCTTCCATATATAATGTGAGTAATGATCAAATTATGTTCGTATTGTAACCCTTTCTTGAAATTTTAACATTTTTCCTGCATTTAACTTACTTATAACATGTCCCTAATATAAACCTAACTCTACACTATGTGTTAAACACCTGTAAAATATCCAAATGCCAAAATACTTTTAATAAACTGAAATTTAATGAGACAAACTAAGTATTGAATGGAACTTACAAAAATAACTTTATTTAACATTCCTGACATTTTTTTCAAGTAGCACAATGCTTTTTATGATTAAACCAAAATGTATAAATTTTATTAAGCCTGTTTTAACCAAAACAAATCCACTTTCTTGCCATCGTAAACCAAATTACCTCAACTAAATGCATCGTAAACGTATCATACTTGATCTTAACCTTTTTCTAAAGAAATTACTAGTTTAAACTCTCCAATCCCTGTCTCACTCTTATCTAATCATCTCAATATATATATATATATATATATATATATATATATATTCATTAGCTGTATTTTATTAAAATAAACATTTAAAGTACATACAGTGAAAGATTAACTCGAGTGGGACTTGAACCCAAGACCTTCAGCTCCTTCAACGGAGCTATTGAGGAGGTAAGTCACATTAAAACTTAAACTGTGTGTACTTCCCTAGTTACGACGTATTATATTTTTTATACAAAATGAAGGCTCACAGTCAAATTGTGTGTGTCATATGAGCCTGCAATTCATTAAGGTTTCGCACATGACAACACGTGACTGATTGAAAATGTTTACTTGCTATACGTCATACTAATAGATAACTATAGGAATGGTTTCTAATATACCAACAGAAGTTCAATATAATAATCATTAACTGTATCTTATTAAAATTAACTTTTAAAGCTCAGTTGGGAGAGCCCCACTCTAGCAAGGTGGAGGTCATGGGTTCAAATCCCACTCGAGTTAATATTCTACTTTATGTACTTTAGGAGTTAATTTTATATATATATATATATATATATATATATATATATATATATATATATATGTATATATATAATTAATCGATAATACGCCCACGCACTTTATTCCACTGAGCTACCGGTCCTTTTTTTATCTGTTACTTCTGATCTACTGCCATTTTCGCCCGTAACAACCTTGTGGTTGCCACGATTTGTAGTAATTAAAACTTGACCAAATTTAAAAACAGTTTAGAAAATAACAACATTACCAACAGCGTTGTGGTCCCCTTCATGTCCATTCTTTAAAAGCACTCCAAAGGAAGTGTCTTATATATAATGAATCTAATTTAACGCTGACAAGGAAGACATGTTTCAGAAACTGTAAATGTGGACAAGATGTTGATGTGAATCTAATGTTGAAGTGCAGCATAAGAACAGTCACTCTTAGCGTTTTTACTAAACATAAAAACACTTTTAAAATTAAAACTTACCTATAAATTCTATCTGTTCTCAAAATGGAGTGAATGCAAACATATTATGCGTAACGGCACTTTTAGTTGAATTTGAAGTTAAGCAAAAAACTAAATGACTTTTCTTTTGCTTTGCGGAATTGTGAAAATTAGTGCCGTTTTACACTTACATTAGTAATTGATATTCATGCACGGCGCATTTTACAGTTACAAATAGTGTGGATTTGTTCATGTCAGCTCAATGACTAATAGACATTAGTAATGCAAAGTGTAGCAAATTTTTTCTAACAGAAGCTAACGTGTTACAGTCATTGAATAAAGAAAGCTTTCTTTCTTCAATGGTTATAATATTCAATAAAAAAATATACGCACTATCATGTTTATTTATTTTCCTATACTCTCACCTTAATTTTAGATTGAATGACTGGTATGAGTACCTTATAAGATATTTTTGTCGTGGAACTTACCATTGTACATACTTCATAAGTATGTATAGTGTATAATCGGTAATCGTCTATTATTTTCGGTACTTCGGGCTGCTAGCCCCCTACACCTTCGTCTGATGTGATTCGGTGGTGCTTGTAACGGAGTTATAAACACCTGTTTTGTTGTGTTTGTGTGATGATTTTTGCTGGTTAGCATTAATCATCTTTGTCGGATTCCCTGGTCCTTGATTGGGTCGGCCGCTTAATATGATTGCGGCATGTGGTTCTTGCGAATTTACTTATTGTTTAGTTGCTTTAATTGCCTTTAAAATTTTCATGATTAGTGTGAAATTTTCGTCCCTTTCAGATATTTCTATTGCTTGTTTTGGTTTACTTGCGGCCATTTGTGCGTAGGTGGTTTGTGGTTCTACATTTCGGGTCCTGTGGATTTGTTTACTTGTTTTGATGATGTTTTTAGGATAGGTGGGGCATCCGCTGTAATTCGCCGTGTGCTGCCCTTCACAGTTGCAGCATTGTGCTTTTCCCTCTTCCCGGGTCTTCTTACAGTCGCGGGTTTGGTGGTATCCTATACATTTCACGCAACGGGGTGTTGCGTGACATCCCATTGTGGTATGACCGAACCTTTGGCAGTTGTAATATTGACCGATGCCGTTTTTTCGGTGCAATGATTCAACTCGTATTTTGAGGTAATTGGAAGATTTCTTTTGATTTTTCGTTCCTTGCCAGATGTACTAGGATCATTGAAGTCTTGCGTCTGTCGCGGCCCGCGAGCATGCGAGTGATTTTTTGGATTTCAAATCCCTATTTGATTGTTGATATGATGTCTTCATCCGAGGGGATGCCTTTAATTACGGCTTTGATTGGCTTCATTTCTTGAAGTAGGTACACATTAAATTGTATACCTACTTCATTTAGTGCTGTAGTGGCGTTTCTGTAATCGTCCGCGCTGTTTAAGATTACATTAATGCCGTTTTTTGTTGTTTTTGTGGCTTTCGGTGTAATGCCGGCGGTTTTTAGTGTTTTCATCGTTTTTGAATATTCATGTTGGTGATGAATAATTAAGGGCGGGATGCGTTCTTTTTTTGTGGTATCGGTATTCGGTGCTTGTACGTCTTCGACGCGCTGACGTTTAGTTTCGCTTTTTCTTTGGACTGCGGTAAAGCCATCCTCTGCGGGAAGGGGGTCCTCTTTTTCTGTTTGGGAAGTTGTAGCTTCCATTTCTTCTACATTAGGGGAGGTTGGTTCGCAGGTTGTTTGCGGAATTGTCGCTTCGGTTGTCGATTTTGTTTTCTTCTTCCGCTTCTTTTTAGCTTGCGGCGTTTCATGAGTTGTTTCGTTCTCATCGTTTGAGGATACATTATGAGCACTCGTAGTCAAGGTTTTTGTTATTTTTCGTAGCTTGGTTGTATTTCTTTTCTAGCTGCGCGTATTTTTCTTGTAATCCTTCGACCATTCGAACCAACTCGTCGATTCTGATGCGTTGGTCTTGGATGATCACGTCGGGATCTTCGTCACAGAAGTCGTCGTCCTCGTCTATGTACTCCCACATCTTTTTTTGCTTAGCCATGACCGGAAGTGTGGTGAAAACCTCAGTTTCGGTGCAGGGTTTTGCTTGTTACAAAAATGACAGTTTTCGTACTCGTTTTTAAAACGCGAATAGCTCCGAGGAGCGTTTCGGAAGGCTCGAATGTTCTACGTGAATTTCTCTGATTGCACGTGTGCTCTCTTTGAAGATCAGCATAGATCTGTCCCATAGTGTATAATTGCCTGGATGGTGTTTATATACACAGGTATCTACATTAACACTGAACTATAACATTTTCTATATAGTGAGAGGTGCAGTAGCATTTAAAAATTGACGTTTGAACTTCAGATGCCCACGCATTATACAACGTTATAATGCATGTGCAATGGCCATACAACAGAAAGTGTCACTGACTAACTAAAGTCAATTTACGAAAAAGATTCTAAATTAATTTTTATAACTGTGATTTTGTTGTGTCTATTATTTTAATACTTCATCGAATGATATAAATTTTAATCATTGCAGTGTATTGATTTAAAAATCTGCGTTTAGCAATATTGCCCATTTTAACGAGTCACCACTGAAATGTTAGTTAAATACTAGAAAATGTAGTTCATTTGTTCTGAATTTCTAACCACATTTTTTTGAATGGATCGTTGTTAAATGATAATTTTTTCTATAAAAGTGTGATAAAGATTTCATTTATGCACATACGTTTAAAATATAACAAAATTTAATACATTTGATTATAATGGCCTTGAACAAGTATATGCATCCGCGTAACATTTACAAGATACCTCCCAATTTCAAACAATTAGCACTTGATTATCCTGAATTTCGTAGCCACATTACTCAGGTACAGTAATTTATAAATAATAAAATGCTTTATTCTATTTCAGTCCCCTACAGGATGTTACCGGTAAGGTCAGCATTGACTTCAAAGATATTAAAGCATTGCGAGCTCTGACGTGTACGTTATTAAAAAAGGATTTTGGATTGGATGTAGATATACCATTGACTAGAATGATTCCAACAATACCATTGAGATTGAATTACATTTTATGGTTAGAAGATTTACTTAATATTTCTCCCAAAGATGAGGTGGTTAAAGGAATTGATATTGGTACTGGTGCTTCCTGTATTTATCCTTTAATTAGTGCTAAAAGTAGAGGCTGGAAAATGATTGCTTCTGATGTTGATGAGGAAAGCTTAGAATGGGCACAACGTAATATTGATCGAAACTCCCTACAGAATTTGATATCACGTAAAAATGAACAACCATATCATTAGTTTAATATCGGCTTTATTTTTAGTGAGAAAAATTACTAATGACGCAATTCTAATGGGTGCAATTGAAGATGGGGACTTTTCCGAATTTGATTTTTGCATGTGTAACCCACCGTTTTTTGCTTCAATACCAGAATTAAATCCATTATATAAAGCTAGAAGAATTGATCGACCTCGTCCACGCAATGCTTTTTGTGCAACGACAAATGAAGTAATTGCAGATGGCGGTGAAGTTAATTTTATACGTAAAATGATTGAGGAAAGTCGAGTGCTAGGAAAGAGAATTAGGCAGGTAATACAGTGTTAAATGTATAAATTGTAATAGCTTTATAGGATTTATACAACTATGGTGGGACATAAATATAATCTACCGCAGTTAAAGAAATTATTAAGAGAAATCGATGTAATCAGTTTTAAGCAAACAGAATTTAATCAAGGGCAAACTGCAAGATGGGGGCTAGCTTGGACTTTTCATGATATCGATTTACGAACATTACCGGAAGCTACAATTGCATGTGCAAAAAAATTTAAGCACAAATCATTGCAACAAATATTTTCTTCACAACGTGTTTCAGACGTAGTGCTTAAAATTAAAGATATTTTTCAAAAGCTGTCGTTAAATATTGAAGTAGTTAAGGACTCTAAGAATTTAGTTGTTTATAATATTATTGCATCATCAAATACTTGGTCACATCAACGACGAATAAGGCGTGAACAAAAAAGGATAAATTCTGCTTTAGGTGATAATAATGATTTAGCAGCTTCAAGTGAAGAAATTCAAAACACATCTGAGTTAATTGCAAATATGAAAGTTAATTCTCCTAAAGGACCGACAAAACGAGAATTGGAAGAAGAGGGTTATTATAATGTTAAACGAGTAAAGCTTGCTTCCGGTGATGTGTATGAAGAATGCTATTTGAAATGTGCTGTTAGTATTCAAAAAAACTCAGCTGATGTTATTCTGGAGTTATCATTTATTGAAGGTGTTGCTGGGCGAGAAGGTGCACACCAAATATTACAATATATTAAAAATACAATTAATATATGAAAAATGCGTTTTATTTACCTTTTGTATTCTGGTTTTTTTGTTTGGATTTTTGGGTGTGTTGAAATCCTATGTAAAGCATATGATTTTGTAATAATTTAATAGTAGTTACAGTGCTATCTTAGCTACATCAGTTAATGGATAGTAACTGAAAAATTACGCTCAAAACGATCTTTTTTGTTTTAATTCTGTGACCTATACTTAGTATTAACATGGTTATATTGAAAACATATTTGGATTAATCTGGCCATGATTCGCATTTTGTATTTTGCATATTAATGTTATTTTTGTGTTACTGATCTTTAAGGTCTAGTTTTTTTTTTTTTTATGATTGTGGACCTGAACAGGCTAAATAAGGCCTATCGTGCTAAAGCACTCAGGAACACTTAAGAGGATGGATAGAGGGATAATGAATTGCCAATAGATGCCTATGAACAGCTACCTTAAATTTTCTCATATCATAAGTGAAAGGAAAACAGGAACTAGGGAGATCATTCCAGAGTTTAGAAGCCGTGTAGAAAAATGTGGATTGCGCCCGTTTGGTACGACAAGTGGAGATTTGTACTGCATACTGATGATGTGAATGAGCGAACCGAGTGTTTTTCGCAAAGATAGCCGGAGATGGTATCAAAGAATGTAATTCACCAGCACAATAGCCGTTGTAATAACGATAATACAAAGAAAGAACTGAAACCATCCTTCTATGCTCAAGGGACTGTAAGTGAGAATTTGAGGACGGGTCATTTATAAGCCTAATCGCTCTCTTTTGAATACGATCAACGATATCGAGAGCGTATTGGGGAGCACTAACCCAAAGGTGAGAATTATATTCCAGATGAGGCCGAATTTGGGCCTTATACAGCAGAAGGAGTTGTCGAGAGGTAAAGTACTGCTTAGATCTGTACAAAAAGCCTATTTTACGAGCAGTTGTTTTGGTAGCTGACAGAAGATGGTCAACCCATGAGAGATTTGAAGATACAGTCATACCCAACACAGTAATAGAGTCTGAAAACTTAAGAACTGAGCCATTCATACTTACAACAAGAAATGATCGATCTTTTTTGGCGGACATCAGGCAACACTGAGTTTTGTTAGCATTAAATTTAACTAGATTATTGCTTCCCCATTCGAGAATACGTTGAATGTCTTTGTTGATTGAATTTGCCATTTCAGCTTTAATTTCTTGATTTGACATAGAAGGTGGATTATCACTATGAGTAGACTTAGATGAACTACAGTGAAGAGTGCTATCGTCAGCAAAGCAATGGATGGGGTTAGTTGTTGAAGAAATAAAGTCGTTTATGTACAGCAGAAAAAGTGTAGGAGCTATAACGGATCCCTGTGGTACGCCCGCATTAATGCTAACTTCTTTTGAAAAAAAGCCATCAACTACGACACGTATTCGTCTTTTATCAAGGAAACTAGAAACCCAGTTGATGAGCGTATCATTTAACCCAAACGAGGTGAGTTTGGCAAGTAAACACTTATGCCAAACTTGGTCAAATGCCTTTGAGATATCTAAAGCGACTACAACTGTTTCACCGGACTGCTCTACTGTATTGTTCCAAACTTGGGTCACATATGAAAGAAGATCGCCTGTTGAACGATTTTGCCTAAACCCATATTGGTGGTCACTAAGGAGTTTGTTAGTTTCAAGGAACGTGAGCAGTTGCTGATTGATGGCTTTTTCCATGATTTTAGACAAAATGGAAGTGATGGCAATTGGTCTGTAATTTGAGAGATCGGTCTTATCACTTTTTTGGGAATAGGTTGAACAATTGCTAACTTCCATGATGAATGGAATTCCCCAGAAGATATAGAGATCGTATAGAGCTTAGATAGGACTGGTACTAGTTCGGGGAACATTTCTTTAAGACAATAGCTGGGATACCGTCTGGGCCAGTCGCCTTATTGAGATCAAGCCTACTGATGATCGATTCCAAGAGCTTGTACCGAAAATGAATTGGTTTCATAACGTATGAAGAAGAGTTGACTAGGGGCACATCTTTTCCAGAATCATTGAGACACGAGTTTGATGCAAACAAATCCACAAAAACGTTGGATTTGTCTACAGAATCAGCAACTACCGATCCGTCAATAGATGTCAGGGGGGGAAATGAAGATGTTCGAAAGTTTTTACTGATGGCTTTTGCTAAAGATCAAAATTTACGACTGCCCAAAGGAGATGTAGCTAGTTCATTGCATTTTCGTTGTTCGAACAACTTTTTAGTTTTAGTGATGACACCTTTGCAGATATTTCTAGCACCAACGTATTCTACATGACTGTCAACCGATTTATTAGATTTCCATTTAATGTAACATTTATTTTTTAAAGAACAAGCCTTATTGAACCAGGGTTGGGAACGTGAATGACCTACACGGTACTGTTTTTTAGGAATGTACAACTCCATTCCCACGAGGATGACTTCAGATACTGAAAGAGCGATGTCCGAAGAAGAGGACGACTGAAAACAATATTCACGCCATGGAAAGGTTGCAAAGAAATCCCGTAAATCACTCCATCGAGCTGACTTAAAACACCACAAGGTTCTATCGGTTTTGCGAACAACAGTGGAATTAGGTACAGTTGAAATGATTTTTATTAGACAATGGTCGGAAAGACCTAAAGGCGAAAGAACGGAAGTTGTATAAACAAGAGGGTTTGATGTAGGAAAGAGATCTAGAAGATGTGGAGTATGGTTAGGGTTATCAGGGATTCTTGTGGGTTCAGAAATCATTTGTGTGAGGTCACATGAAATAGCAAATGTTTCTGCACTATGACCAGCGGGATTTGTAGTAGATGAAAATTGAAGCCAACTAGAGTTATGAACATTGAAATCGCCTACAAATGAGATATCGCAAGATGGAAACTGAGACAGGAGATAGTCAACTTTCGTACTAAGGTAATCGAAGAAGTCTTGAAAGTTGCTGTCATTAGGAGACCTATAAATGCAACAGTTAGAATTTCACAAAATTAGGACCAGAATGTTTAAACCAAATCACGTCAAAATTTTTATTTTCTAAGGAAGCAATTTTGTCTTTGATGTACGCACATACGCCTCCTTTATATCGAAAGTTAGAGTGAAGATGGTATTGAGGAAATTGCAAGTCGGGCGACTCGGAGCTTTCAGGGGAGACTTGTGTTTCAGATAGAAACAATATATCAGGTTGTAATTGTTCAAGATGTTGGTGAATAGCATTAAGATTAGACCTGATACCGCGGATGTTGCAGTAGTGAATCAGAAAGTTGATACTTTCGATGACCGAGGTCGCTTGGGCCCTGCCCTCCCGGACATCCGAATGGGGCAGGATTTTACGTCCGGAATTTATAACCCTAGAAACCACAGCCATCTTATTTTTTAATTTGGGACTTTTAATCCGATAGGAAGACAGTGAGGGCGAGAAGGAAGAATAAGGATGAGAATAGATTAAGGATGATGGAAAAGGTAACCGGCAGCCCTTACCGAGCTCAGAAAATCGGAGACCCAATATTAAGGAGCCCATGGTAAGGGTGGTGGTACTTTCCCGGCTGGCATGGAGTATACATGCCTACCACCTAATTTTCTAATTACATCACTATGTGAGTAATCAAATGCGTACAAATATCAAATTTTTTGGCTTCTATATGCCCAAATCACAGTAGTGCTTTTTCTAAAGAAAGTTTGAAGTTTTGTCTTAGAATAGATTCCATGAGTTTTACGAGTAGGTATTTTTAATTTTATCCACACCTAGGGCATTGTTAATGAGACAATAGCCACCATAACTTAAAGAATGCCCAATGGATTTTAAAATAGTATATTAACAAACAAGTTTCATAAGACCAGCCTTGAAGCACGAATTCAAGAATTGGTAGGAGAGACCGGGGCTCGTTGAAACATGGGGCACCATGAAACAGGCGGCTTTTGGCGCTAAAAATTCAAATTTATTTACCTTACCCTATGGTTCAATGTTGGCGACACTGTTATAAGTAATCTAAGTTCATGTGAAAGTGATACCGTGCTACTACAGAAATTTATTCAATTTTCGTTGAAAATCGGTAAGTTATTTAAAAGTTCTATGCTCTTAAATTGTTTAAAGTGCATTGTTAGTGTCCAACGCATAATTTTTATATATTGCCCTAATAAAAGCCCATTGTTTTGTGGTTTGTTTATAGCGTTAGCTTTTGTGAGGTTAGATTTTTACACCAGATAGGTAATTATTTAGGCAATTTTTGGTATGGGGTACCTTGAAACACTCTTTTCGGGGCACCTTGAAACACTGTTTCAAGGTGCCCCAAAAGCAATCGTAAAATTATATTAAATAGGTACCCATTGATATTTATTGTTTAAATTGCAGAATAAAAAATGGTGCGTAATAGAAAGAGAAAAACTGAACGAGGTATCTTTAATGAAGGAGGATATGAGAGAAGCAGTCTTGCTTGTGAAACGAGGCAATTACTGTATAAGACGTACAGCAATAATTAAAAACGTGAATTATACAACATTATTTCGGTACATAAAAAGGTCTGATTCTAACCCAGACTTAAAATTCAAGCCAAAGTACAACACCAGGAGCATTTTCTCTGAAAATGAAGAAAAAATTTTGGCTGAATATTTAATAGAATGTTCTAAACGTTGTTTTGGTGTGACTACAACTGAATGCAGAAAGCTTGCATATCAGTTGGCAAGCAGAAATAATTTGGCTGTTCCCGAAAATTGGCTGAAAAACAAAATGGCTGGGGAGGACTGGCTGTCAGGATTTATGAAGCGACATAGCACAATAAGTTTAAGAAAACCAGAAGGGTGCAGTCTTTCAAGGGTCACATCGTTCACGAAAAGCAACGTTTCCAGATTTTTTGACAATCTTGAGATGGTTTTAAGATGAACTAAAGTAGATGGAACCCGGCTGTTCAATTTAGATGAGACTGCAACTAGCACTGTTCCTGACAACCACAGAAAAATAATTTCAAAAACAGGCATGAAGCAAGTGGCACAAGTAACGAGCGGTGAGCGCGGAACGCTCATCACTACATGCTGTATAATAAGTGCCTCAGGAAACAGCCTTCCGCCGGTGATCGTCTTTCCAAGGGTGCATTTCAAGAACCATATGGTAAACGATGCACCCTCTGGAACCTTAGGACTTGCATCAAAGTCGGGATGGATGACCTCAGAACTGTTTCCGATACTTATGGAACATTTTGTAAAATTCAGCGGAGCTTCAAAGGAAAATCCAGCTATTTTGATATACGACAACCATGAAAGTCACCTTTGTATTGATGCATTAGATATTGCGAAACAAAACGGTGTGACAGTTGTCACTTTGCCTCCCCATACATCAAATAAGCTGCAGCCATTAGATGTCACTGTATTTTTTCCTTTTAAGGCTTATTATAATTCAGCCATCAATTCTCTTATGTTGCAAAGACCAGGAGTGCCAATAACAATATATGACATCGCTGGATGTGTACGCATAGCTCATCAACGTGCAATGTCTCCATCTAATATCATAAATGGGTTTAAGAAAACCGGAATCTATCCTTTTGATAGAGATATTTTTACCGAAGATGACTATAAAATAAGTGAGGTAACTAACAGGCCAGAACCAGCTAACAAAAATGATAGTTGCATAACAATGAGTGATGAAAGGGAAGCAATGATAGGCAGTGAAATAGATGCACTTCGCAGTGAAAATGATGGCCAAGCAAGCAGTAAGGAAGGCGCACCAATAGGCAATGAAAAAGACTCAAAAACAAGCAATAAAAAAGACGTAACACCAAGCAATGAAAAAAACGCGTCAACAAGCTATGAAAAAGACGCATAAGCAAGCAGCGGGGGTTTCCGAAAGCTGGTTCCCGTAAAGGCGAAAGAATCAAGAAGAAAAGCCAGAAGCATTGTAGCAACCGACACCCCGGAAAAACTAGAAATTGAGAATAGAAAAATGAAGTCACACTTGAAATTAAAAAATGATGCGAAGAGAAAGGTTTTTGAAGAAGATGAAAGCGAAAACATAGGTGTTCAAGCAAAAGTCGAAAAGAAAGTGAAAAAACAGAAGCCACAGTCAATGAAAATAAGAGCCAACAAGAAGCTAGATGAAGGAGAAGATGATGTAAGCGATTCCAGTGTGGACATGGTGTTGGAAAGTGAGGAGGAAGCAGATTGGCCTCAAGTAGAAGAAGATGAGTCAACTTTAGAAGAATTAAACAGTCATTATGAGGTGAACGATTTTATACTTGTTAAGTTCGAGGCAGCAGGACATAATACATTTGTCTATTATGTAGCTAAGGTTTTGTGTAAATTATAAGATGGACTTGAAGTTTCATTTTTACGAAAAAGTGAAAAAATCAAAGATGCCTTTGTTTTTCCAATTGTACCGGACCTATCATTTATTGAAAATGAAAATGTCAAAATGACTTTACCAAAGCCTACTTTATTTGGCCAAACAAAAAGACAGCAGTCTTATTTTAAATTTGAAAATCGTTTTAATAATTTAGGCATACGATAGTCTCATATTATTGCTTTGTATGCTACACCAATTGTTAGGTTATGTACCTAATGAATAATAAGTTTTCTGTTCACTGTAAAACATAAGTTGTATTTGTTTTTGATAAATAAAGGTTTGTTTCGACTTAATCTAGTAGTCTCAAGGGTTCTCCGCCTTAAACACCACTTGTTTAAATGTACCCCAGGCTATGTTTCAACCTACCCCGTAGCCTGGGGTACTTTGAAACAATGTAAGTTTTTGATTTTCCCTATTTTCTTGTCAAAAATACACTGTTTATTAAAAAAATTGTATCAGTTTTAGTAACCCTGGAGCTAATTTACTGTAAGCACTATAAAAATTTTACCTATCCACATAATCCAGAATGTTGTGTAAAAAAGAAAAAAAATGTTTCAACGAGCCCCGGTCTTCCATACTTCAAGGTCTTATGAAACACGTTTTTTATGTAATTTTTTGTAATTTGCCCTTTGTGTGCCGTTTTTAAACAAACAATTATACTTGGGTTGAATTAGGTTTTTGTGGCGATTGGGAATGTCTTACTTTTTACAGGTAAAAATTTGATCTAGTCGCCTTTAGTTTTATTCAAATTTTGTCATAAATACGAAAATGGAAGATAATCAAGAAAATTTTGCATTTTACATGAAATTGTCAAAAATACGATTGCGGATTTGCTCACATCAAAGTTTTCCACTGGACGCATCCTGTTTTTGACATATTTTGTAAGAGTGACATGCATTCCGGATTGAGGTTTGCCAACCTACAAATGTTCGTAAAATGTTCCGTTCCGCTATAATGACATCGGAGTTGACGACGTCACGTTGCTTAATATGTCTATTAAATATTCTAAATGGAAGCAAATTGCAAAATAGTATATTAAAAAAAAAGATTCATAAGACCAGTCTTGAAGCACGAAAATAATGAGTGTTTGAAGGTCTTATAAAATACGTTTTTCACGCTATTTCTTTGTAATTTTTTGCAATTTTTACTTTAGTTGACTTAGGGATCTTTGGGGGGATTGGTAATGTCTTAATTTTAAAAGTGAAAATTTGATATAGCCGCCTTTTGTTTTATCCCTGAAATGCGCGAAATTGTGAAAAATACAGTCGCGAATTTGCTCATATCAAAGTTTTTGTAGCACTGGACGCATTTTGTTTTTGACAGATTTTCTAAGAGTGTCATACATGAAATAATTCCGTATCAAGCTTTGCCAACCTAAAAATTTTCGTAGAATGTTCCGTTAATTAATGACATCGAAGATGATAACGTCGCGTTTCTTAATATGTCTATTAAAGACCCAAAATGGAAGCAAATTACAAAAATATTTTTAGAGTTATGGGAGAGCAGAGATCTTGGAGGAGAGTCTGGAATAATGGCCATGCAGGTACAATAGCCACCCACACCACAGAATTTTTATTTACAAGGGCTTGGTAGCCATCTAGCGAGTAAGGTTATAATCAATTATTGTTTCTGTTTATGATGTTAGTTGCAGTACTCTTAAATCCTTTGCTTGGGTAAACATATTTCGGGAAACTGTTTGTAATATTTTAGTGTTTTCAACGAGAAAAATATAAGACCCGTGGCAAACGATAGCCGATATATTTAAGTATTTTCTGGCATATTATTTTCCTGCGTCCTTTTCATAACTTTCTTTGTAAACAATTTTTAATTGTAAGGTGTAACTGATAGTACAGTGGCCACCATCCATTGTAGGTACAGTGACCACTCCTTTGTAAATCTTAAAAGGGGTGGCCACTGCACCTTCATAATTATTGTGCTTAAATGTTGACCTTTTTAACTTCAGAAATGCTACAAAATGCCTCTTCACAAAAAAACAGACAAAATAATACGTAAAACTTCTGCTGACACTATACGCAACGCATTTCGTGACATAGAAAATAGTGGAATGTCAGTTAAAACCGCTGCAATTCGATACGAAATTCCCCGCACAACTTTAAGGCGTTATGTAAAGAGAGACAAGGACAGAAGATATGAAATTGATTGGAACTCACGCGTCTTAGAAGAAGCACCATGATTAGAACCAAATTATACTGTAAACCAAATATTTTTTTGGAAGAAGACGAAATCTTAAGCGAATACTTAAAAAACCATGGCAAAACTCCATCATGGCTTGAATCCTAAATGTATAAGGAAGTTAGCGTATGACTTAGCAAATAGGAAGAAAATACCATCCTCGTGGGAAAAACATGAAAATGCCGGGAGATTGTGTTTTAACACTTCTCTCAAGCGTCGTAGGGAGTTCGTTATTCTTACGATCGACAGAAGCGACATCGTTAGTTAGAGCTATAGGCTTCAACAAGACAGTTGTCCAACGATTTTTTGAGAATGTTCACATTGTAACAACCCTTTTTGAGTTGTGTTAAAATATACCTTAATTTAAGGTCTTTCATTCATTTAGTTGTAAATATAGAAAACAGTTTTTAATTGTGTCTTATAGATATGAGGTAGGCAACTCAATTTGCATATCTTCATAGTGCAAATTTTCGTAAAGGTTTATATTCCCACTTCAAATTTTATTCTGCTTTCATTTTCTGCGCAACGCGTCATCATCATCTACTTTCAAAGCATCCATTTTGCTTACTTCCTGATGCACATTATACAGCAGGAAGTGTTGTTTTGGTTTTTCACCTAAATTTTAGTGTAAGTGCCATTAATTTGATGGTAAGATATTTTTTAACGCATTATACTAAAAATTAAAACATTTGCTCTTTTCAGGCACTTTTTTTTTGCTGCACTTTTTATTTTTTACTGTTACTTTAACTTTTACATTCAATATTACCGCTTTGGATTGCACAATTAATTTTGCTGTTGCGTACGTTTTCATTTTATGATTGCAATTTTTGCATTCAAAACTTCAAAATAATGCAATAAATATTGGATTCAAAATTTCAAGAAGAAATATGAGTTAAAATTCCTTTCATGGGTTGGTTTACTACGTAAAACATTATTTCAAGATATTTCACAATAATGGTGCAGGGATGACATCACCTTGGTTGACTGTTTCGTAAACATTTAGATACCAGAGGTTATTAAAAAATTTGTGTACAAAAATTTGACAAAGGTATTTATGTAATGATTTTTTTAGTAATTTAAGGATAGTTTTAAGATATATTTTATTTAACCATATCATATTAACAGTCAATAAACATAATTGTATATTTTTATTTTTTTACATTTTGATAAAATTTTTATTGTTAACAAACTCGGTTTAGTTGTTCCGAGCAGAACTAAAAAATAACTTGGCGTCCGAAATCATTTTATTAGTATTACATTTCATTTTTTTATTATTTATGTTCAGTGAAAATAACACAGCAGATTTTGTGGTAATTAAGCAAATCATAAGATTTGAACCACCCTACTTAAACTACCGACTGGGACAAAGGTACTATTTGTGGTGAATGGTTTGTATCTCCAGTTAGTTTGACGATTTGTGTGTTTGGAGAACTTTATTCTTATTATATTTGTTTATTTCATTATTACTTACATTTATTTATTATTAAATTTATTATACCATTTACACCACTTCATTATAACATAATATATGAAAAGTACAAATTAGGACCTGATCACGTGTACAACGTGGACGAAACGGGGCTTATAACCGTTCAAGAAGCAGGAAAAGTCATTGCCAGACAAGGTCAAAAACAAGTTGGCCAAATAACATCTAGTGAACGGGGAACTTTGGTCACCATGGTAGGTTGTGTCAACGCGGTTGGAAACAATATTCACCCCCTTTTAATTTCTCCTCGAAAAAATCACAAGGATTATATCATTAAGAATGTTCCTCCCGGAACTGTCGGAGTCGCTTCAACGTTAGGTTGGATAACGTCGGAACCCTTTGTGCAATGGTTTCAACATTTTATTAGCCAAACCCACAGCTGAATCACCAGTATTACTAATCATGGATAACCATGAAGCTTACATTACTTTGCAAATCATAAAGTTGGCTAACGACAATCCTGTAATATTATTAACTCCACTACCTGATACTAGTCATAAGTTGCAACCTCTAGACAAGAGTGTTTATCATGATTTAAAAAATATTACAATCAACATTGTCAAGCATGGCTTCTAAGTAATCCAGGGCAACGAGTTACCATTTACGATATTGTTGACATTTTGGTTAAGGCTTATCCTTTAGCACTCACTGCCCGAAACTGCATTTCAGGATTTCGATCTACGGAGATTTTTCTGTTCAATACAACGACAACTGTAAAAGATATACAAATAATACACAAACACAGTTTGAATGAAGACAACTTGAAACAAACAATTGACAATAATTAAGGCATGATTGATACGCCATCGACAAGCGCTACCAGAAATTGCTTGTTTTACCCACTGACCTTAAACCATTTCCAAAGGTGACAGCTTCGAATGAAAATAGAAAGTGTCAAAGAAAAACTCAGAAATTTTGACAAACACTAGGAGTTTTAGGAAAGGAGGAAAAATTGAAAGAAGCTAGAAAATCTAATTTAAACATAAATTTAAGTGCAAAAAGACAACTTGGAAATAGCTTAAAACCTTGCACAAAAACCCAAAAAAAGTACACTTTCTAAAAGTAAACTTTCTGAAAGCAGCTTCTCAACTGATGAGAGCATCGAACAGTTGACAGGTTCTGAAGACATTGATACCTTCGCTCAGTCGGGAGAAGAAGATAATCTTCTAATGAATGATCTGCCGACGATAACTAAAGACTAGATAATAGGAAGTCCAATATAACGTTTGTTAGGCGCCACGGGAGCAATTTTATATATCCAAATGTTCCATACATATCGACCGTTCCATCCCATAATACTATTCTTCATTTGATGCAACCTTACTATGCTTAAATTGAAAATTGGTTCATATATTACTGAGACTATATATGAAATTTAAAATGTTTACAGGTATATTTATCTGTTGCAAGAAATTAACCGTCGTACTCAAGGAAGTGAACCTGTGGGAACTCTCGAACTCTTTTCTCGCGTTTAAATGTAAAATAACCCAAGGACAAACAATTAAAGATCTTGAAGAAAAATATCTCACATCGTATCAAGCGCAACTTAACCTGAAGTTCGTGAACGATTTAATTAAGTACGGACGTTTGATTGAGGAGCGTGTTCAATTTATGAACAATTACATACCACTTAGTCGGAAGTGTTCTGACTTAGAAATGGATTTAGTTTATGTGGGAAAAGCCATGCCAGAGGTTAACAATGTTAAAACTAAAGAAGTGCCTATACTGGAGGTATGGGTTACATCTCGTGAATCGTAGGTTAAGCGTGGGGAGAATATTAGATTGGAGACAAGCTTTGTTGGAATTGCCAGAAGCCCGGCCATATTGCATCGAAATATCGTGAGCCAAAGAAGAACCGATATTGTTATCGTTAAGAATTGTCCTCAGTGCTCGAGGTCGAGAACCGAGCAGAAAAGGCAATAAATAGCCGTATGTTGTCTTCTAAAATATTTATGCAGTCGGCTGTGTTTTATAACAGTTTAAGGTCAAAAAATGAAGTAAATTTTTACAAAAATAAGGTTCTATTAGATTACGTATTTGATTCAAAGGATTCATTTTAGTCAAAACTGTTGGTCAAGAACTGTTAGGGTTATTAGATAGTGGGTCATCGAAGACCATTATAGGTAGTAAGGGTTGGGAAACATTGAACCAACTAGGAGTTAGATTAAATATGCAACTTACGTCAACTTGTTTCGTGGCCAATGGTCAATCAGTTAAGAGTATTGGATCAGCTACCCTACCAATCGAAATTAAGGAAAGGATTGTGACTGGTCGTACCGGACATACCGCAACAGCTCATTTTGGGAGTTGATTTTTGGACATGGAACGAATTTTTTCCCGGATTTACATAAAGAACAATGGAAGTTTGAAAATTTAGAAACCATTAGGGCATTTAGGAGCCGAGAGCCAGTGATACGATTGGATTTAAGTAATGAGCGTGTACGGAGGCTTAACGAATTGGTTAATGATTATTTTACGTACATTGAGGGTAAGAAGGGAGATTGGTTACATTAATACTACTTGCGAACCGATTAAGCGACGTTATTGTGTATCGCCGTACACACAACAGAAGATTCAACCGAATTGGAGAGGATGTTGAAATTAGACGTAGTCGAAAAATCCACGAGTGCCTGGTCGAGCCAATTTTATTGGTGAAGAAGGAGGATGGGTGTTAGCGATTTTATGTGGACTTCAGGAAAGTCAATAAAGTTACCCAGGGAGATCATTATCCGGTACCCCACGTGTCGTCTATTTCAGATCGGCTTCATGACGCAAAATATACATTGTCCTTGGACATTAAATCACTGTATTGGCAAATACCGATGGCTGAAGATTCCAAACAATATACCGTATTCACCGTGACAAATAGGGGTTTATTTCAATTGGATCGTTTACCGTTCGGCCTCGCTAACACATCAGCGTGTTGGCAAAGATTTATAGACCGTGTTTTAGGGCAGGATTGGAACCATACGTTTTTGTTTACTTTGATGACTCCATTATTCATACGACCAATTTCCAAAAGCTTATTGAGATTTTAGAGGAGGCTATTGGCCGTTTTTCTGAGGCTGGTATTACGTTGGGCAAGGACAAATGTACGTTTTGTCAATCCGAAGTCCGATATTTAGGTTTTGTTGTTAATGCATATGGACTATCGGTTGATCCGGATAAAGATAGTGCCATTTTGAAGATTCCTACGCCTAGGAACACCATACAGATGTGAAGCGCTTGATTGGTTTAGCAAGTTGGTATTGACGGCTTATTCAAAATTTTCGACAATTATCGCACCTTTAGCTAAATTATTGAAAAAGTTTGCAAAATTTGTTTGGGAAGAAGATTGTGAGAGAGCTTTTGAAATTACTAAGAATTGCTTGGATTCCGCACCTATATTATCGTGTCCCAATTTTTTCGTTACAATTTACAGTTCATACGGATGCCTCAGATTTTGGCATTGATTCCGTATTGAGTCAGACCGTTGACGGAGAAGAACGAGTTATATGTTATAATAGCAGATTCTTGAAGAGGAGTGTTTAGCAGTACTTTAGTATCGAAGTTACGTCCTTATCTGGAGGGAGCACAATTTACAGTTATTACCGACCACGTTTGGCTACGTAATTTAAGAGAACCTACCGCTCGTCTAGGTCGTTGGCCTATACGCCTTTAGCAATATAATTTTGAAATTATTCATCGGAAAGGAATGTACCATATCGTACCGGACACTCTACCGCGTTTCGTCCCAGTTATTGACATACTTGAAGTAGACAGTAAACCCGATTATGACTTACCGAAAGAGATCACTGAAGAAAAGAAGGAAGTTGGGAGTGAAGATACGAAATAAGAGGAGAGCGATGAATGATTAGAGAGAATTAAAATAAATATCGCGGCAAGGTCGATTTAGTATCCACAGTGGAGGTTAAAGCATGATAAATTGTTAAAGGGAAACGTCTCCGAATCTTATCGCAATTTGACGACGGCATCATGCGGGCAAATTTAATACAATAAACGGGTATCCCGATATTATTGCTCGAAATTGAAGGCAGATGTACGTTATATTAATCTATGTAGTACATGGATTAAGCATAAACCAGAACAGAAGAGACTGGCCGGACTTATGCCCAACCTCCCGTTATGAACAAGTCCTGGCAAATGATTGCCACGGACATTGTAGGACCCTTATCGAGATCCAACACCGGTTATTCTCACATTTTAGTTGTTGCCAATTATTTTTTAAACTTGTGATTTTCTTTCCGTTACGTTCCGCTACGGCCGCTGTTTTGATTATCGCTGTATGTATTATGTGACAATAGATCACAACTTAGAAGTAAAGAATTTCAGAAAATGGTTACATCGTATCGAGCTAAGATCTTCTACAATGCAAATTATCACCTTCAGGTTAATCCATCAGAACGGATTAGTAGAGTTATGAACACTATGTTAGCATCTTGTATAGAGTATAATCAGAGGAACTAGAATACGTGCTTGGCGCCCTATTTTGACGAGAAATGGTGTTGGATGGAACTATAAGTATAGCAAACAAGTGGAAGAAAATTTTTGAAAATGTGGAGTTTGCCGATTGAACACCATTGTTGGATAGAAGTAAAATTTTCCGAGAAGTTTACAGTGACATCAAGCGAATGTTCAATGCAGCCTATGTTAGAAGTAAACAGGTTTATGATTTACGTAGACGTTTGGCGACATTTGAGGTTAGTAATACCAGGTAGAAGAGGAGTTGTGTATTTTGTAGCAAAATTAGCCATATTACATTAAGAAAAAGGTATGTTATCAGACTTATGAAGTATAAGATGCATCAGATGTCTCCAAGGGAGTGTGGAATGCGAAAGATTTAAAGTCGAACCCTAATAGTGACTTTTGGGCGTTTTGTCTGTGTAGGGACGGAGTAGGAATTTTCCTTCATCAGATGCCACTGTTTGTCGTAAGAGGCGACTAACAAAGGGTGTGTCGAGTTGGAGAAAATGTGTCTTGTCTTGAGCCGACGAATGTGGAGTAGCACAAATCCCTAATCTCGTGAGGGGCGGCGTATGCCCTTCCGCCTTCTCCTGACGAGAAACCCTGATCTAACCTATCACGAACGTGTTGGGTCGGCGTGGGACCATGCTTATAAAATAAACTTTCGCACGTTGCGGATTTTCTGGTTGTATTTGTTTATCGCGTGCCTTGTTGCACGATGTGGTGCCTTTTGATCTTTGGGATCGGACGTTTTGATTACGAGTTTTCCCGATCATAATTCTTTTTGTTTTCCCGAACGTGTCCGTGGTGTATCAGAAGTTTCGAGTTCCGAACGAGGTGTTAGGAGTATAGTGCAGGAGTGTGAGTCTCTTGTGCTTGTTTTCGCTACAAGTTTGACGTGTTTACGCATATTTACCGAGTACCGGTTCCCTACCCGCTGTTTCGTCAAAGACATAGTGTGGATTTCCATTTGAGTAAGTCAGCTTCAGTATATTTTTTTCGGTTTTTCATTTGATCTTCTGGTGGGGGTCGTTTCACGAATACCACCCGTCCGAGGTTTTGCGAGACTTGTTTTAGGTTTGGGCCCTTATAGTACAACTAGTCCAACTAGTGGCGTGTACTAGCGCTTGAAGGTGCTGCGAGGGGTCTTCCTGAGCAACATCACCACATTTTCCGTACTTCTTCTTACAGTTAGGTTAGAGTTGTTCTTAGTTTTAGGGTTGTTCGTAGTTTAGTTTGTTGATAGGTTTACTATCGTTCCTAATTTTAGTTTGTTTTCTTAGAGTAGTGCTTAGTTGGGATGTTTTGGGAAAAAAAGAATTTAGTAAGGGGAATGTCACGTGTGGATAAAATGTACTGTAGATTATTTTTCTCGAACTTTAGGATATTTAAAATATTATATATAGGAATTGCAGGAGGAAATTCTGTGCCTTGTTGAATTAGATTAATGAAAATTTGGATATATTCGAGTATAAATTTTGGAAGCACTAATTGTACTTTAATTTGTTACGGATTGGAGTCTTGTGAACGGGGTATAGAATTTTCCGTTCGTTTGTAGTAAATGGATTGAAGTTTTAACTCACGATTAGGTTCCACGCGTTGATAACTGTATATTCATAAAAGAAGTTTTATATGGGAGTTTAATGTTTTTTTTATAAATAATGGTTAATCCTATTTGTAAGGAACCCTTAATTACAGTTTATTTGAGTTAAAATTATGTCATTGGAAATGGTTACTTTGTAATTAAAATTACTTTACGAAACCTAGCTTCCAGATTTGAAATATTGGCGTCGGTATGTCGGAAGTCATGTTGACAAATTTAATTTAGGAAGACAAAAATTGTGGTTTCTATAATACGTTGGTTTAGAGTCGATTTCCAAAGTGTTTAGGCACATCATATTACAATATTCTTCTCGAACCACAATGACAGTGTAGATAGTGCTGGTAAAATAATTTCTTTCAACTTGGTTCCGAAAATTCATTTACCACACTTACGATTTAAAGAAATGGATTTTCATGTTGAACGCGGGATGTGATCTTGGACGTACTGAATTTGCTTATTATCCACCGGGGTTATTGAAGCTATCGTCGTAGGGATTTTCCCGTTTACCCTCTGGTAACATTATAGTGTTGTGTATCGATAGTCAGCAGTGACATTTATACGGATCCATTCAAGAGGAATCATTGTTAGAATTAGTACTATTCCTTATTTTTGGAACACAATCGCGTTTTTGCGGATTCTTAGATTGCAAATTCAGTACAATCAGTATTTATCAGAAGGTCCATCCGCGTTCATAGCTATTCAAACAAATAGAAAAATTATTGTAAACATAAATTTTCGCTTTAACAAAATTTATGTATATGAGGGCAAGGAATGTTTTGTAAATAAATTAATGTGTAGATATATTAAACCAGTTGACTCAGTTTGAGATTAAAGTGTATTCACCTGCGATTCCTATTACTACATTCTGTGTGCTATTTGTGTTTTATGCTGATTACCGTATACTACTAACGTTTCATATTACGAAATTAGTCAAATTTATGTTTTTGACAATATTATTATTCCGTAAAGTCTTTATTAAGATTAAGGTACTTAAAATTTCTAATTTTGGGAATTTGAACCTTGCAAGTATCAATCCGAATTAAGCATTAGGTTTTACAAAATTGCATGTGTTTTTAACATTTGTATCAATACTCCTATTGTTTATTTTAATTTATATCATTATCATAATATACGAATAGTGTTCATGATTTAAGAGTATTATTTGATTACTGCGTATGATATTATTGTAAGTAGAAGTGGGACACGACTTTCACTTTTTGACGTCACAAGACCGCCCACATGGGAGACCGTATTTTCCATCCCTATGGTTTCTTTTCGGAGGCCCTTTTCAACCCCTTGATTTTAACCCTTATTTTTTATTGTTTCTTTTCGGAGGCCTTTTTCAACCCCTTGATGGAATTTTCATCTCTAATTATGGTCTATTGGACAGCAATTTTTTGTCGGCCTGATTTTATGGTTTCTTTCAGGAGACCATTTTCAACCCTTGATGGGATTTTCACTCTAATTAGAGCCCTTTTGGTTATGTTAATAGCTTTTTTGTCGATTCACACCTATGGATTCTTTTCGGAAGTCATTTTTAACCTCTTGATGGAATTTTCACCTTAATCACGGCCTCTTTGGCAGTTTAGCCCCTCGAAGGTAAGCAAATGCGTGCGCGTACAATGTTCTAATAAGAGGCCCTAATGCTACCCTACTCATAAGACAGATATAAGAAATTGTGTTAGGTCTGCGCCCCGGCCCCCTTGGCTGAAAATAGTATTATAATAAGGGGATCCTATTGCTAACGTGTAAGACAAGTGTAAGAAGTACCATGTAGGCCCTCGATCTTGTGTTAGGGTCTGCGCCCCTATCGTGGCCCCATTGGCGGGAAATTTGAAATAAGGGGGCCCTAATGCCAACTTGTAAGACACGTGTAGATCTTCAAAAACTTGTTCTCTAACCTTCGCCCCCTGTCGCGGCCCCCTGGTTGGTAATGGTACGGAGCCCTAACCTTATATATAAGTGCAGAAACTAGTTCTTGGGCCTTGGCTCCCTATCGTGACTCCCCATGGTGCAATTGTATGTGGGTTCTAACCTAATCTTACAGGTGTAAACGCGCTAACACTAAAACACGGAAACATACAAACACGAAAACACGCTAACGTAGAAACACACAAACGAAAACACGCAAACGAAAACACGCAAACGAAAACACGTAAATTATTGTTTATATCCAGTATGGGTTGTATAGCCCGGTTCATTTTTCTGAAATCGTTTTTTGGGATCTTTTTAACTTTGTTTCTAGCGTGTTCTAGGAACAATGAACTATAGTACAACTCATTGTCTTGGAATAACCAAATAACTTTTATAGGTTATGTTTACACATTTACTTCAAAGTATCGTCTCGTTTATCCGATCCATGAACTGTGTATCGGGTAGATGTATCCGATACATTAACCGTAATTATAGAATGCGATACGCTACTAGTGATGGGCACAATCGAATTATTTCGAAAAATTATTTCACTTAGGCCAATCTCTCGTTTCTCAGGAGAACACGAGTTCTCAAATCTCGCATTGTCAAGTCGGTTCGGTACAATTGGCAATCGCCAGAGATGTAAGTGGGATAACCTATTCGCTTACTCCGCTGCACGTGCGATTACCGCCAAAGGAGTCGGCGGTGGTAAAGCCACGCATAATTATTACTATGATATCTAATGAAGCTGTCTTATCAAGGTGGTTGCAATTTTTTTTCGCCCTTATCTTTCCCTTTTCATTTGCGTTAAGTTTAAGTTTAGTTTCATTAAATTCAAATCAATCGTGCAACAAGTCGATTTTGAAAATTACAATTAGTCGCCGTATTGGTAATAAAAAATCTATACTTTGTTTTTTTAATAAAATCAACGGATGTCTAATGTGGAATGTAAGCTGTGCTAGAAACGTTTTCTTTCCATTTTGTACATAACATTTTTGTTTGATCATATATACTGAATCGTCTGAATTTGATATTTAATTTAAGATTTTTTTGTATTTAGAATTGTGTTACGTATCCTTTCAAACGTTAAAACTTGAATAAGAATTATTTTTAATGTTCGTTGATGTCGAATGATTGAATAAAATTTAAATAAATCGAAATGCGTGGTTTGATATTTCTAAACTAAACAAGGCGCAAGCAAAAATAACCCGTATAACAGGCTACCAAACGTGCGATAGGTTTGTAAGTAACCCTTATGTGGCGTTCCCGACTCCGACCGAAGCTGCTGTGTGTTAATAATTCGATCTTATCGCTGAAGCCTAGAAGCGAGAGGAAAGTTCTACTTTCCTCTCGAATGGATGTGATGATGACGGAGTGAGTGCTGATTTCGATAAACAAACCATTCGAATGATTTTCGTATAACCACTCGAGATATCCGTACAATCGAATGATCGATTATTTTTCATTCGAGAGGTCCCATCATTATACGCTACATACCGATGTTTTATCGAACGCTGTTGAAGCGGTCCAATTAAAAATAATTCTTCTAGTTTAAAATATAGATAACATTCAATAATTTTCAACCTTCTTTAAATTTATGTGGAGACATCTGCCGATAAAAATATTAACTAACACATACTTTGCACGAGAAGCTATGCTGCCCTACTAAGCACAAAGGGGGTAACTGACAATGAAGTAATAATGAGAAAACCCATCTTAAAGTTTAAATACCTGCTGATTGTATATTTTTTGTCACTAAATTAAAATATATACAACAACTCTTTCCTAATTTTTAAGTTTATAAACTAATGCTGTTTTAGCATTAAAAACAATATTTAACAATAATTGGCAGCAATTACTATACTTTTGATATTTACCTTACCCCCACATTACTAGACCAAATAGCCGTAACTGTAAATTACTAGGGGAACAAACAGTCACATTTCCAGTACTTGACTGTACAGCATTTTTGAAATCATTGAAATCATAAACTTTTTTAATACTGTGTAATGATTTCTCCACCCTGTGATGGAACGAGTCAGCGGACATGAAGGTATGGCCAGGTTCAAAATATTTTACTGTCACAGTTTCAGCTGAAATGAGAGTGGTGTTTACCGCATATACTAAAAAGGTAAAAAATCCCAGTTCTTATTTTGGGCTGTGGAGTTGTCCATCCAAAGAGTTACCTTTTTCATGTCCCTCGCCTGTGTAATTAGGAATTTATGTACCGTGCTGATTATGTCTTCTTTTAACCTCCCACTGATACCTTCATGCCACAAACAGGCCACAATTTGACGTTTCTTGTTTTTTCCAACTGGCACAAAACTTTCATTGTAAACAGTGAGTCGGTGAGTAAATATTACTGATTTAAACATGTCACACCTGGGCAACATAATAACCTTTTGCATGTCGACAGAGTATATTATTTCATCATCTTCTAGTTTTTTTTTCTGCATCTGCTTTATATTCCTTCCTGGCATTCTCATATTGTTCTGTGTGTTTCTTATACGAAATACAATCTTTCAAATTATTTTTGTTGTGAGGATGTAGACTGAAGTGTTCACATAACTCGCATTCCTCGTGGCCAAGCTTTACAAAAGATATGTTCATACTAGACACTTCGAGTCTGTATAAATGATAAGAACATTTGAAGTTTAGATTTTTTTGTTTGAAGTCTTCGAACATCTTTTGGATTGACAGGTCACTTGGCAAATATTTACGAAGAGGTGCATGCTCTCGTCTGTAATGAGCTACCGTTGGATCAAATGATTGGATGTGTTCTCTAATAATGGAATGGTCAAGTTTATTGGCTGGCACCCTACCCTTCCTGCGGTCATATGATGGGGAAATGTGTGTAATCTTAGAAATATTTTGCAAGATTTTGTCATTTGTTTTAATGTAGCCTAGGGTGGTAAGGAAAAAGGTTTTACACACTTGAACAGATTGACCATCTATAGAGTAGTTTACTCTACAACCTGAACTTGAGATTGGGCTAATGGCCTTTGCAGTAGATGCCCATAAATAAGGAAAATACATTTCAATTAATTTACTAGAGTCCATTACTTTAGTAGACGTAACTAGTGATGGAAGAAAGCAATGTTCAGTGTTTATTCTGGACTGCTTTCGGTAAAGATACAATTTCACGTTGATACTGCTTTCTTTCTTCACATTCTATTCTGTAGCACAATCCCCAGTACATTCAGAAATGGTACTCTAATGTTACACTATATTTTGATGTGCTTAGACTGGCACAAATTGTGAAGAGATTACAAAGATAGTGTCAAAAGCAAACAAATTGGATCATTAGTTTTGACGCCTGCCCGAAGCCCTCTCTTTTATGCACACTTAAACAAAAAAAAAACAAGACGCATAGTGCCATACTTGCAAACAAACCACACGACATATTTTTATATTAAAAAATTGGATTACGAAGCTTTATTATGAATATTTGCGAAACACAATACGTAAAAAATTTTTTCACTACTATAGATGATGAAGCATTCCTGGTAATAACAAAATTCCTTAAACCTACAAATAAATTTTACCTTACCGTTATGTGCTGCAATACAGAACCTACCAACCAATATTACCGTTATCAGTTGGAAATTGGAAGACATAACGATTACTTTTTGGTGTTTCACAAGCAAAGCACTGAAAAATTTTGTAATGTACATAAAATTATTGATAATCACGAGGCGATGATTACTGTTGATGTTACGTCTGTATTATTAAAGTTACAAGATCCGTCAGAAACAATTCATTGCAAATTAAGCATAGCAAAAAAAAGCAAACAAGATATATCTCATGTAATGGCAACATTAGGTATATCCACACCTCCAAGAAATAAGAGCAAGCCAAAATCTGCCAATATTGAAGCGTCTTCGGAAACCAACGTAGAAATTTCTATTACTGAAATTCAAATTGATACTGTACCCGTACCACCAAGAATTGTAACTGCGTCAAAAACCATAACCCCGTCAGTAATGCCAGACTACAACCAGACATCAACTAAACTTTTGCCTTCAGCATCTTCATCTGAAGTGTCTTAAGTGTCCACTTAAATCAATTACTTCTTGTAATATTCACAATATAATAGACATAATCGAGCATATATGTGGACAACACTCAGACATGTATGTCGAACCAAATCGGCAATGCGTAAGAGATCTCGGTACCAAAGTAACATCAACATACTGGGCTACAACTCTTGAAAATGAAGTTTTTATTATATATTGTAAAAATAACAGTTCTAAAGGTAAGATTAGGTTTAATGTATTTCATATAGGTATGTGTAAAAATAAATCAAAATATCGGTTTCAATTAGAATTTTGTGATCAAACATCTAAAGGTTTAAAGTTTATCGTTAGTCAACTTTGTCAAGCATTTCAACAGAATTCGGGAGTTAGACTTCAAACATGTTTGACTATTCCTGTGGAAATGTTACAGCCTTTTATCGTTTTAAAACCTGTTCCTAAATTGTATTTTAAATTTTGTATTGAAAGATTGTAAATTGGTATTTGTATTGTGACTATGACGTATTTTCGTTGATAAAATATAAACTGTTAAGTTTTAACATTTTATTTTTGTTTATCCGTAGAAAAATCGAAACAACCACAATAAAATGTAACCGTACCGTACATTCTGTAGTGTAGGTTGAACCCATTAGCCATAATAGGGAAACCTAAAAAATTATAGCAAAAACTCAATTTCCAGATGTGCATGGCCGCCGGCAGGAGGTTGCAAGGGGGTGCACGTGCACCCCCCTGCCATAAAAAAATACACAGAAAAAGATTAAGAAATAAATTTCTTAGTCACTGGTTGAATGAAAATTTAAGACGTCTAGGTTACCACTTAAATCATCACCTTGTCAATGAATTCAATGTCTTCCTGTACTCTTTTCCTGTAAACACTCCACAGGCCGCTGAGCCTCCCGTATCCCATAGTTAACCGATTCCACGTCCTAACGTACTAATTGTACGATCGACGCTACATGTTATCGCAGGAATACCACTTTTGATTCCTTCGCATACCACTGGGTAAAACGGGGTAGCGTGAGAAATCAAATCGGAGTATTCAAGGGGTACATTTAAGACCGCATCACTCGCTTCATATGTCTTCAACATCGCATACCAGGTGGTAAAGGTTCTGTATATCTTCTACTATGACTAAACTTAAAGGTTTGTCCAATTTTCTCATTCATTCTCGAAGCAGCTGCCTAAGCGAAAGATATTGTTTTGTGTGTTAAAGAAAATTGATTTCTCTGAGAAGAAATGATAGGTTCTAAATATGGGATGAAGATAGATAGTCTGAATAAATCTATATTTTCAAATGGTTGATTTGATTTGTAGGTTTGCCCTGCCAACACTCGAGGACGTTTAAATTCAACATCCAGTTCTTCGCAAGACTGAAGCACGTTCGTTTATTTATGTGATTATGTATTGCCTTCATATTCATATTTACTTCTAGTAATTGGTTCCATACGGGATTGAGTTTTTTTTATGATTATGGACAGGCTAAATTTGGCCTATCGTGCTAAAGCACTCAGGAACACGTAGGAGGTTGGATAGAGGGATAATGAAATGCCAATAGATGCCTATGAACAGCTACCTTAAATTTTCTCATATAAGTGAGAGGAAAGCAGGAACTAGGGAGACCATTCCAGTGTTTAGAAGCCGTGTAGAAAAATGAGGATTGCGCCCGTTTGGTACGACAAGTGGAAATTTGTACTGCATACTGATGATGTGAATGAGCGAACCGAGTATTTCTCGCAAAGATAGCCCGAGATGATATCAAAGAATATAATTCAGCAGCACAATAGTCGTTGTAATAACGATAATACAATGGTTTTTAATGAATATTTATTGGTACAAGAACGGCGAAATTCAACAAGAACTGTATGGCGTTTTTTATTCAGTTTATCAACACACCCAAGAACAAATGCCTTCTGTTCCTGAGATTCAAGATCCCAATATTGTGAGTTTATTTGTATACGTCTGTCCTCTAGTATTTTTTCAGTACACTTGAGCTTGCATGTTGCTTGACAACCTTCAATCACTGGATGTGTTTGTTTAACTATAACTCTTTTAATTTTCTTTCTTTCTAGGGGGCTATGGAAATACTTATTCCTTTTTCTGGGATTTCCCGATTTTGTAAAGCTAGTAATCGTTTTAAGGTAATCATTACCACCCAAAGGCAGGTCAAGTTCTAGGGCAGGTGGATTATTTTCTACATTAGACTGATCATTTTCTATATCAGGTTCATCATAAACTACCATCAGGTCTCCAACTAATTCATTGTGAAATATCATTATAGGTTCACTAGTATATGGAATAATCAGGCCATCAACTGGATCAAAATAACTGACATCATTTATAGGCCTAGTATCACTGCTGTTATTTATCTCACTTAATATGTCCGTAACATATTTACTTATGTCCGTAACATTACTAATGTTAGTACCATTACTTATGTCAGTAACATTTGAAGTTGGACCAGTTTCACAAAATTGGTCTTTGCTGACTGAAACTATAGTTTCATTACTTAGGTCTAGGCCTAGGCCTACACGTTTTAATGAACCGTCTGAATTTATTTTATAGGTACCGGCGTGATCATCATTTTTATGTTTATTTGACGTGTCTTTTTTAGTTATTAAATGTCTATTCTTTTGCTCGGCAAGTTTATTTAAAATAATCATTCCACGGGAATGGGTTTTGATTCATAGCCGGTATAATGGGAACTTAATAATATTGAAAACAACTTAGACTAAATAAATAATTCTTAATACTAACTAGTCAATGGTATTCACTTTAACACGGTTAACTAATAATATTCACTCACAAACACATTATATTATTTAACTGTCTCAGAAAACATAAACAGAAACATAACCAACAAACACGTCTACAACTGGCTGTAGTAGTAATAATAGTCGTAATTACTTCTCAGCTGATTGAAAGCAGGGATCAGAATAGCCAACTTGCTAGAGTGAATAGGTGGTATCTTGCAAATACTAAGCTATTAAAGCAATAGGTGCTTTTTACTAAAGTCAATGGCCGTATCCGCATCAAATACGGCTAAAATGCTTTAGTTATTGCCAGTTACGGCCTAATTGTTTAGTAATTCAAGTAGCACGTGTAGATACGCCTATATAGAAATACATTTAAAATAGGTTTTAGGAGCAGTTACGGCCTTGAAACTCTAGTATTTGATTTCAAATTTTATACAGAATTATTAGGTATATAAATCTCAAAAAGTTCAAAAATGTCAGTTACCCCCTTTGTGCTTGGTAGGGCAGTATGTGCAGGACTGTTTCTTCCAATCGGCAACAAGGTTACACTAGATTTTAATTTTCTTTTTATTTCCATTTTTTAAACTTACGGTAACCCTAGGATACCGTAGATTTTAATTTTCTTTTTTATTTCTATTGTGTGAAACGAATTGCTTACGAGCTGGTTGCCGATTGGAGGAAGTACTTCTGCACATAGCTTCTCGTTACTTTGCTGATTTGATGAAGACTTACGTCGCCTAAATCTTAATTCGTGGCATTTTTGGAATGAGTCATACTCAACTTTATTTGAAGCAAACTTTATGTAGTAAAATGTGTAGATATTTGCGGAAGTAGATATAAATAAATATTAACCACTTGAGATTATTATTATGCGGTTTATTGTTTAAAAAATACGTTAACAATCACATTGTGCTGACAGCAATAAACTTTGATGCCCTAACCGATCACATTTAACGACGAATTGTATTCATGATCCATTCCATAACATCCATGGTTATTTTAATTCCAGTAATTGGCAATTCGTTTGAGCATGAATGTAAATCGGTGATTTTAGAATAAACTCTTGTAATAAGTGAATCAACAAACCATTGCGATCGTTTAATAGAGTACAGTAAAGGACCTGATTCATCACCCGTACATGCTAATTCACCATTTTTGTTCTTAGGAGTTAAACAGATAGGCGTTATTGTTGTAACGTTTCCCAAATTTTTATCGTCAAGCTTTACACACTCTGCAATATCGGTAGGTTTGTACATTAGCCTTTTTTTCCGTGCACCACCTTGCTCTAAAAATAATTACCTTTAAAAATACATGGATAGGGCGAAAATAAAGTAACGTACCTGTTGCACCCCATCCAGAAAATACCAATTCACTTCTTTCCATAATTTCAGAATCGTCTAATGGCAAGCAAATGGGACGGATATAATCTGTAATTTTGTATGGTACCGTCTTGATATTTCAAAATGTAAAAGTAAAACTTACCCGAATAATTAATTTTTTTCGCTAATCTCAATAGTGTAAAATCATGCCAGCCATCTGATACATTTAAACGATGAATCTCTTCTTCAATCGGAATTTCTAATACTGGTTCAGTACACTCGTCTAATTCTGAATTTCCCGTACACGTCACCGTTTTATTAGTGTAATATTGCCCTAATTTTACCGATTTCCTAAAATACCACATTAGAGAGGAAGAGTGCTTGTACAAGTAGTTTGAGAAAGCTTACGGAAAGGTACCACAGTATTCGGTTGTTAAGACGTAACGGTTATTAATTAAAACACCATTACAGCGATCAAGATATTGCTCGGGATCATCTTCTTCGTCTTCTATAAAGACAATGTGCACTAACCAAGGAAATTCGTCTAAAGCAGTATCTACATCAAAATAAAATCTGTCATCATTATGTTGAAATCCACAGAATTTCCGGCTTGGTAAAAGTGTGTTGTTGTGAAAATTCCTCACTTTTGGAGTGGGTGCGAAGGTTTGCGAAGTAGACAGTGTTTTTGAATACAGTGGTATTGCTGTTGACTCAGTTTTACTGGGTTTGTTATGTTGGTGTTTGTAGGTTTCAGTAAAGTTCCCTAACGTACCACAGCACACTAGCACATCTGATGTTATGGGATCACATAACGATTTTTTAACAAAATCAAGAGCGAACGGTTTTAGGCTTCCTAAAGCAGTTAGTAGCACAGGGCACGTAAATAGTGACACACAGTATGCATTTTCATTATTTGGTGTGATACATGGTTGACCTAAAAAATAATTCTAGATATAGAAAACACAATTTTGATGAATTCACCTTTTTTTTGTTGGCCAGGAGATAAATTATGGCTCCAGAATTCGGGATGGTATCCAGTTGTTGCTTTAAATATATTAAACGCTAAAAAATCTTAAACTAATTAAAGTAATTTTTATGAATTTTAACTTACCGTTTGCTTGAACTAATATGACGCAAGAAATGATAGTGACGATATAAAAATGCATGATGGCTTGAAGGACAGAATTCAAACTAAAGAACTGGTTCTCTCTATGCTATCGTGAGTGTGATTAAATTACAAAATTCTTTGTGTAGATATATTGACGTCTGGGATTATTAAGTAATTATAATTAAATTTTCCATGCGTTTAATTTTAGCTAATGGTATTTTTGCTTTGACTCATTTAGGTTTTAATGTCAAATTGTACAAGTTTAATATATCATTAATTATCAATAACTATTAGCAAAGAAGGAATTTTGCATAATTATCATCGAAGAACAGCTTTTTTATTTTGAATGCCGTTAATACTGTTAAATAAGGATTCAGGGACAAAAAAACATTATATTTTAAAATTTTTGAATGAATGTATTTATAGTTATAGTTCCGCGTGTCTCATTTTTACAACCATTTAACATTTACACGTTAGTAAAAGTAGAAGGTTCCCAATTTGTGTATAACGTGCTTTTTGATAGTCATCTTTGTAATAAAAAACCTGGGTCTTTAGGACGATAAAGTAAAATGTAATTTTATTTCATAGTCTTGTCCGTTAATGTCATCTTTTACAGTGTAATAACTAATTATGCTTAAAATTATGATCTACTTAATTGTTAGTAACTATTATTACGTTGTGACATTATACAGGATGTCCAACAACGTCTTGACAGTCCAAATATTTAGAAAACAGTTCACACTACAAGATGAAATTAGGCAGCTATAAAAAACACTGGACCTGATGCATACATCTACTATAAGGACTTCCGGTTCTTCTCTCATTTCCGGTCATATAACCCCAACTTATTTTTTTAGAGCTTTCAAAAACAAATTCAACAATATCACACTTGTCATGATTCTAGTGTGCAATAGTATAGTTTTAAATAATAGTACAAAAAAAATTATGATAATACATAACGTAGGTAATTCAAAAGTACAAAGTAAATAGGAAAATATAATTAAACTAAATTTCCAAATTGAGAACTATGCACTATATATTCAACAGTTTTCAAGATATTGGACTGTCGACACATCGTCTTTTTATTAATAAAATCCAGTTACTAAACTTAAGATTTAAAAACATAACCTAGTTTAAATTAAGGAAATGAAATAATAAAATTTGTTTTTTTTTGCTCCCATCCGACAATAGTGACATTATTCTTCTCAACAACGTCCAGAAACTCGTTGCTTCTGGCTTAGACCGAGAAAACGTCACAATGTTTAAAATGGCACCACTGATTATTTATACATGAACATTTGTTCGTAGCTGTCGCTCATATTGAAAAAGTTCGACACGTTGATGTTCACTGCTGCACTGATAAAACCATGGTTATGACAATGCCTGTATTCCAATTCTAAACACTCTGAATTAGTAAATGTAATTTATAAGCGTTTATCGTAATGTAAATCAGCCAAGGAAAACGTTGGATGGGAGCTTTCATTTAAAGCAGTATGTGTGTAATGGTAGCTGAACTTAGGTACCTATACTCTTTATGCAAAAACATCTTGGTATATACTGATTATTAGATCATAAGCATGATATATTGAAGTTCGAAGCTACCCATTCCGATTGTTTAATCTAATTAAATAAATTAATACGAAACTTCTAAAATGGTCAGATTTGGTAAAGAACCACCTGATGAAATCAAGAGAATTGGTTTTGAGTTGATTGTTTATCATGTGCCAAGTTGAGCATTAATCTTCCTAAAACAGATTCGTGGTGACTTTATCAGGATGAATACATGCGAGTGTGCTTGTGTGTGTGCGTGTGCGCGCGCTCGTGTATGTGTGTATGCGTGGGATGGGTGGGTGGGTTGGCGCGCGCCGCGTGCGTGCGTGCGTGTGTGTGCGTGAGCGTGTGTGTTTGTGTTTGTGTGTATGTGAGTGTGTATGTGAGTTTGTGTGTACTTTTGTGAGTGGGTTTGTGCGTGTGTATGTATGTGTCTATGCCAGCTTGTGTGTGTGTGTGTGTGTGTGTGTGTGTGTGTGTGTGTGTGTGTGTGTGTGTGTGTGTGTGTGTGTGTGTTTGTGTGTGTGTGTGTGTGTGTGTGTTTGTGTGTGTATGTGTGTGTGTGTGTGTATGTGTGCGTGAGTGCGTGCGTGCGTGCGTGTGCGTGTGAGTATGTGTATTTTTGTGTACGTTCGTGTATGTGTTTGTGTGTGTGTGTGTGTCTGCGTGTGGAAGGGGGTGCCTGTTTAAATGCGTGCGCGCACGGGACTGTGTGTAAGTAGGTGTAAGTGTGAGTATGTCTTAGTGCCTGTGTGCGTGTGTATGTGTGTGTGAGTGTGTGTGTGTGTGTGTGTGTGTGTGTGTGTGTATGTTTGTGTGTGTGTGTGTATGTGTGTATTTAAGTGTGAGCACATGTTGATGTGTGCATGTGTGTATGTGTGAGTCCGTGTGTGTGAGTGTTTGTATGTTTGCGCTTGTTTAAGCCTTTGTGTGTGTGTGTGTGTGTGTGTGCATCTGTGTGTGTTTGTGTGTGCGCGTGTGGAACGGGGTGCCTGTTTAAAAGCGTGCGCGCGCGTGTGTGTGTAAGTATGTGTAAGAGTGGGTATGTCTTAGTGCCTGTGTGTGTATGTGCGTGTGCGTGTGTGTATGTATTCAAGTGTGAGTATGTGTAGGTGTGTGTGTGCGTGTGTGTGTTTGTGCATTTGAGTGTGTGTGTGTTTATGTGTGCGCTTGTTTGCGCCTTTGTGCATGTGTGTGTGTGTGTGTGCGTCTGTGTGTGTTTGTGTGTGTCCGCGTGTGGAAGGGGGGTACCTGCTTGAGTGCGTGCGCGCGCGTGTTTGTGTGTAAGTAGGTGTAAGTGTGAGTATGTCTTAGTGCCTGTGTGTATGTGCGTGTGTGTATTCAAGTGTGAGTATTTGTGTGTGTGTGCGTATGTGTGTTTGTGCGTGTGCCTGTGTGTGTGTATTCAAGTGTGAGTATGTGTTGGTGTGTGTGTGTGTGTGTGTGTGTGTGTGTGTGTGTGTGTGTGTGTGTGCTTGTGTGTGCGTGTGGGTGGAGGTGAGTGTGTGTTTGTGTGTTTGTGTATTTGAGAGTGTGTGTTTATGTGTACGTTTGTTTGCTCCTTTGTGCGTGTGTGTGTGCGTCTGTGTTTGTTTTATGAGTGTGTGCGGGTGGAAGGGGGTGTGTCTGTTTGAATGCGTGCGCGCGCACTTGTGTGTAAGTAGGTGTAAGTGTGAGTATGTCTTAGTGCCTGTGTGTGTATGTGCATGTGCGCGCGTGTGTGTGTGTGTGTTTATTCAAGCGTGAGTGTGTGTTTATTCAAGTGTGAGTGTGTGTTTGTGTATGTGTGTGTCTGTGTATGCGTGGCTGCGTGCGTGCGCGCGTGTGAGTGTGTGTGTTTGTGTACGTTCGTGTATGTGTGAATAAGCTTGTGGTGGGTAGGTGTCTGTTTGAATGCGTGCGACCGCGTGTCTGTGTGTAAGTAAGTGTAAGTGTGAGGATGTCTTAGTGCCTATGTGTGTGTGGATGTGCGTGTGTGTATATTCAAGTGTGAGTATGTTTGTGTGTGTGCGCGTGTGTGCGCGTGTGTGCGTGTGTGCGCGCAACGTACGTGCGTGCATGCGCGCGCATGTGTGTCTGTGTTTCTGTGTACGTTCGTATATGTGTTTGGTGTGTGTGTGCGTATGGAAGGAGGGGGATGTCTGTTTGAATGCGTACGCGCGCCGTGTCTGTGTGTAGGTAGGTGTAAGTGTGAGTATGTCTTAGTGCCTGTGTGTATGTGCATGTGCGTGCGTGTGTGTATATTCAAGTGTGAGTACGTGTTTGTATGTATGTGTCAATGTGTGCGCTGCTGCGTGCGTGCGAGTGTGTGTGTGTTTCTGTGTACGTTAGTGTATGTGTTTGTGTGAATGCGTGTGGTAGGGGTGTCTGTTTGAATGCGTGCGCGTGCGTGTCTGTGTGCAAGTAGGTGTAAGTGTGAGTATGGCTTAGTGTCTGTTTGTGTATGTGTTGGTGTGTGTATGTGTATGTGTGTATGTGTGTGTGTGTGTGTGTGTGTGTGTGTGTGCGTGTGTGTGCCCGTGTGGGGGTGTTTGTGCGTGTGTGTTTGGCTATTTGAGTGTGTGTGTATGCGTGTTTATGTGTACGTTTGTGTGCGCCTTTGTGTGTGTGTGTAGGCGTGTGGACGGGGGGTGCGAGTGCGCGTATGTGTTTGTGTACGTTCGTATATGTTTTTGTGTGTGTGCGTGTGGTATGGGGGCGTCTATTTGGATGCGTGCTCGCGCGTGTCTGTGTGTAATTAGGTGTAAGTGTGAGTATGTCTTAGTGCATGTGTGTGTATGTGCGTGTGTGTTTGTATACAAGTGTGAGTATGTGTTGGTGTGTATGTATGTGTGTGTGTGTGTGTGTGCATGCGTGTGTCTGTGTGGGTGTGTGTGTGTGAGTGTTTGTGTATTTGGGTACTTGAGTGTGTGTGTGTGTGTGTGTGTGTGTGTGTGTGTGTGTTTATGTGTACGTTTTTTGTGTGTGCCTTTGTGTGTGTGTGTGTACGCGTGTGGAAGGGGGTTGCCTGTTTGAATGCGTGCTCGCGCCTGTCTGTGTATAAGTAGGTGTAAGTGTGAGTATGTCTTATTGCCTGTGTGTGCGTGTGTGTGTGTGTTTGTGTGCGTGCGTGTGTGTGTGTTTATATGTACGTTTGTGTGCCCCTTGTTGCTTGTGTGTGTGCGTCTGTGTGTGTTTGTGTTTGTGTGTGTGTGTGTGGATGTGTGTTTGGTTGTACGTTTGTGTGTGGGTTTGTGCGTGTGAATGCTTTGTGTCTGTGCCAGATAGTGTGTGTGTATGTGTGTGTGTGTGTGTGTTCGTGTGTTCGTGTGTTCGTGTGTTCGTGTGTTCGTGTGTTTGTGTGTTCGTGTGTTCGTGTGTTCGTGTGTTCGTGTGTTCGGGTGTTCGTGTGTTTGTGTGTTTGTGTGTTCGTGTGTTCGTGTGTTCGTGTGTTCGGGTGTTCGTGTGTTTGTGTGTTTGTGTGTTCGTGTGTTCGTGTGTTCGTGTGTTCGTGTGTTCGTGTGTTCGTGTGTTCGTGTGTTCGTGCGTTCGTGCGTTCGTGCGTTCGTGCGTTCGTGCGTTCGTGCGTTCGTGCGTTCGTGCGTTCGTGCGTTCGTGCGTTCGTGCGTTCGTGCGTTCGTGCGTTCGTGCGTTCGTGCGTTCGTGCGTTCGTGCGTTCGTGTGTTCGTGTGTTCGTGTGTTCGTGTGTTCGTGTGTTCGTGTGTTCGTGTGTTCGTGTGTTCGTGCGTTCGTGTGTTCGTATGTTCGTGTGTTCGTGTGTTCGTGTGTTCGTGTGTTCGTGTGTTCGTGTGTGTGTCTGTGTATGCGTGGCTGCGTGCGTGCGCGCGTGTGAGTGTGTGTGTTTGTGTACGTTCGTGTATGTGTGAGTAAGCTTGTGGTAGGTAGGTGTCTGTTTGAATGCGTGCGAGCGCGTGTCTGTGTGTAAGTAAGTGTAAGTGTGAGGATGTCTTAGTGCCTGTGTGTGCGTGTGTGTATATTCAAGTGTGAGTATGTTTGTGTGTGTGCGCGTGTGTGCGCGTGTGTGCGTGTGTGCGCGCACATGTGTGTCTGTGTTTCTGTGTACGTTCGTATATGTGTTTGGTGTGTGTGCGTATGGAAGGAGGGGGATGTCTGTTTGAATGCGTACGAGCGCCGTCTCTGTGTGTAGGTAGGTGTAAGTATGAGTATGTCTTAGTGCCTGTGTGTATGTGCATGTGCGTGCGTGTGTGTATATTCAAGTGTGAGTACGTGTTTGTATGTATGTGTCAATGTGTGCGCTGCTGCGTGCGTGCGAGTGTGTGTGTTTCTGTGTACGTTAGTGTATGTGTTTGTGTGAATGCGTGTGGTAGGGGGGTGTCTGTTTGAATGCGTGCGCGTGCGTGTCTGTGTGCAAGTAGGTGTAAGTGTGAGTATGGCTTAGTGTCTGTGTATGTGTTCGTGTGTTCGTGTGTTCGTGTGTTCGTGTGTTCGTGTGTTCGTGCGTTCGTGTGTTTGTGCGTTCGTGCGTTCGTGCGTTCGTGCGTTCGTGCGTTCGTGCGTTCGTGCGTTCGTGCGTTCGTGCGTTCGTGCGTTCGAGCGTTCGTGTGTTCGTGTGTTCGAGTGTTCGTGTGTTCGTGTGTTCGTGTGTTCGTGTGTTCGTGTGTTCGTGTGTTCGTGTGTTCGTGTGTTCGTGTGTTCGTGTGTTCGTGTGTTCGTGCGTTCGTGTGTTCGTGCGTTCGTGCGTTCGTGCGTTCGTGCGTTCGTGCGTTCGTGCGTTCGTGCGTTCGTGCGTTCGTGCGTTCGTGCGTTCGTGCGTTCGTGTGTTCGTGTGTTCGTGTGTTCGTGTGTTCGTGTGTTCGTGTGTTCGTGTGTTCGTGTGTTCGTGTGTTCGTGTGTTCGTGTGTTCGTGTGTTCGTGTGTTCGTGTGTTCGTGTGTTCGTGTGTTCGTGTGTTCGTGTGTTCGTGTGTTCGTGTGTTCGTTTGTTCGTGTGTTCGTGTGTTCGTGTGTTCGTGTGTTCGTGTGGGTGTGTGTGAGTGAGTGAGTGTGAGTGTGAGTGTGTGTGTGTGTGTGTGTGGTGAGTGAGTGAGTGAGTGAGTGTGTGTGTGTGTGTGTGAGTGAGTGTGTGTGTGTGTTGTGTGTGTGTGTGTATGTGTGTGTGTGTGTGTGTGTGAGTGTGTGTGTTCATGTTCGTGTGGACACAAATCCAAATACATACACAAACACAAACGCAGACGTATACACAAACGCAAACGGGAGCATAAGCACATGCACAAACACAAACCCGAGCGAGAACGAGAACTCGAACGCTAACGCTAGAGCCCGCACGCGCACACGCACACCCACACACGCACGCACGCAAGCACCCACGCATGCAAGCTTGCACGCATTCACGCACGCACACGCACACGCACACGCACTCACACACACACACATACACATACACACACACACACACACACTCACACACACACACTCACACTCATACACAAAGATTATTCAGTTATGGACATTTTACTCGAATAAAGAGCAATATATAAGCCCAAAAAATTGCTGCGTGTCTTTCATTAACCTTGTGTGAATTTATCGAAAACTATCAACTTTAGAGCAAAATGGAGCATTGATGATTATTTAGTTCAGGAGGTTTTACAGATTAGTTTAGTGACTGATTGGCTCAATGCATGATTACGTTGATGGAAACAATGTATCATATTTTAGTAGCCATAACTGACAAATAATTATTGGTTAATTCTGTTTAAAGTAACCTGTATCGTTGTCCTGGTTAGTGGTTAAGAGCTTTAGCTAGGTACTTTTATATACAAATATAAAAATATAGCTGCGCTGCCATAAGTGAAAATACATTGTAATAAGCAGGTTTCTATAAACTGTTACATATTTGTTTTAATCTCAGCTCATTAACCTCGTTAGTACAATATCGGAATGTGACCTTGAACTTAGGAAAAAGTTAAATTATTTTTATAGCGAAATCGGGTTTTTTCTTCTTTTATCACAAGAAACTTGTTGAAATCAATGTCCGTTATAATTCTTAAAACGTGTTTAAAAATTGACTATTCTTACCCATGGTCAGTACACTGTATCGTTACATGTAAAAAGGATGTCTAAGAAGTGCTTTGTGTTAATAGCATATTTATGTGTGGGAATTACAATAATTAATTCAGGTGAGTGCGTGAGAAATATATGTAAAAATGTGTAGTTTATCGATAGAGTGTAACACAAACTAAATTTTCGGACCGCTTTTACTGTGATAACAATTAAGTAAAATACTAAATTTTTCTATGGTGAAAGCAGTCTGAAGTTGAAATGTGGTAGAAACATGTACTGTACATATAAACCCAAACCATTATACAGGGTGAATCTTATCTAATCCGCCAAAATTAAAGGAGTACTAGAACTCATCATTCTAAGCAAAAAAGTTCATATGTATATGGGTCCGGAAATGCTTCTTTTCCGAGATACAGGGTGTCAAAGTTGAAAAAAGAAATCGCGTTTTCTTCAACATCTTGCGACTGTTTCGAAATAATTTCATGAAATTTCATATACGGGAGTTTTTTTGGGATGACAAATTCAAATTTTTTGTCCATTCAGTTGTGGTTTCTAGAGGGTGCCAGCGGCAACCATTTCGACCTCTTTAAATCGTTGCAAATTTTTTGTGCCACACTGTATGCCGTTTTTGAAAAATCAATTCTCCTATCTTTTCTGCTAAAAAAAAGGTATATCTTAATGAAGTCGCTAGGAGTAACCCTTTCGGAGAAAAACGCATTTAAAGCTCATGATGCATGCACATTTTCGGAGGGTATTCTTTTTGACAGGTTTATCAATAGGGGTTCTTAATTGTTAATAAGTAACTTACTTGTTTACTTATGTATCTGTCACTTTGCGTTCATCGATAATAAAATTTTAATAAAAAGTACATAATTAAATACGATAGAATGCCTAGACTATAGATTTATTTTCTAATTCAGAAGTGCATGATATGATTTGAGTTTACGCACAAGAAAGTTTTGTTGGGCGTAGAGCGCATAGACAGTATTTAGAATTGTATCCCAAGAGACGGCAGCCAAGTCGTGAACTTTTTAATAAACTTGGCGAAACTGGTACTTTTGGTCCCAAAAGGGATTTCATGGGACCCAAGCGTACCATTACTGTAGATCAGGAAGAAGAAATCGTAATTCGAGTAGCAGAAAATCCAGAAATTAGCAGTAGACAATTGGCTAGAGACACCCGAGTAAGTCAAACAACACTATTGAGAATCCTCCATAAAGAGGTTAAAAATCTCGTAGCAGCTGATCTACCAGCTAGACCACATTTTGCTAATTTTATGCGCACTTAGCAACAACTTAACGATACATTTTTAAACAATGTGCTATTTACCGATGAAGCCACGTTGACTCGTAGGGGAGTATTTAACAAGCACGTTTGGGATGTTTAAAATCCTCATGTTGAGTCAAGAAAAATTTAAGATCAACGTTTGGTGTGGAATTATAGGGAACTATCTCCTCCGAATCTGAATGGTCAATTGTATTTAGATTTTCTGCAACACCATTTAGTTGATTTTTTAGATGATTTACCTTAAATTTTTCGACAAAACATGGTATTTATGCAGGATGGAGCTTCAGCCCGTTTTGCTATTCAAGTACGCAATTATCTTGATGAAACTTTCCCGAATCGGTGGATAGGTCGTGGAAGCCTAAATCCGTGGCCCGCGCGTAGTCCTGATTTCAACCCAATGGACTTTAGTTTCTGGGGTGATATGAAATCATCAGTTTACACCGGAGTTATAAACCACCGAGAAGAATTACAGAATTTTAAATGCGGCCGAATCATTCCGAAATAAGAATATTTTCTGTAAAATAAAGCAATATTTTAATAAACATATTGATAAATGTATTGAAGTTAGAGGCGGGCATTTTGAACAGTTGTTATCAAAAGAACATGTTTACTTTTAATATTAATTTCTTTTCTTTTTCTTTTTTTAATATTGGATATTTTAGTGTTCCTTACAAAAGTTAGTTTTAAATAAATAAACATTGTGAGTTTTAAATGCATTTTTCTCGGAAAGGGTTGCACCTAGCGACTTCAATAAGATATACCTTTTTTTAGCAGAAAAGATAGGCGAATCGATTTTTCTAGTCTAAAATGGTATACAGTGTAGCACAAAGAAGTTGCAACGATTTAAAGGGTCGAGAAATGGTTGCCGCTGGCGCCCTCTAGAAAACACAACTAAATGGACCACAAATTTGAATTTGTCATCCCAAAAAAACCCAGTATACGAAATTTCATGAAATTATTTCGAAACAGTCGAAAGATATTGAAAAAAACGCAATTTTTTTTTCAACTTTGACACCCTGTATCTCGGAAACGAAGCATTTTCGGACCCATGTACAAATGAACTTTTTTGCTTAGAATGATGAGTTCTAGTACTCCTTTAATTTTGGCGGATTAGATAAGATTCACCCTGTATATGTATAATACCACAGGGTGTCCAGCCTGGCTTGGAAAGTCCCGTACTTATCTTACTATTCACATTTCACAGTAAAGTTTGAAACAGAAGCTGCACTGAAACCAACTTCTGCGCATTTAATATCATTTACAAAGATGGTGAAATTTCGGGCATACTGGAAATGCACTCCAACTTCGCTAAGTTAGATACACCACCCTACGTATTGTTGCGTTTTTGTGTCCCTTGTTAAATTTAAGGGCAACATTGATAAACAAGCATTTAGTTTATGTCGCACTGTTTTTGAATTATTCTAAGTCCCAACAAAAAGATAATTTCAAAAATTACCGTTATTATGAAGCTTATAACGATAGAGCTTTAACGGTTTGATTCACACTGAAAAAAAAAATCTTTGTTGCAAAACTATCATGTTTGAATCACAATATGGTGGGGCAACATTGAAGCATGCCAGGGAATAATGCAAATAACTTTCATTTGGCTGAACCGATTTCCACAAATTGATCGAAAGTGCTTGTGTGTCTCTAGAAAGTGAAAGCTAAAAATTTTATTTTACTTTCATTTTTTGAAGATAGGTGGCATTGTATTCTGACCACAAAGATCTTTAAATTATTCTCTGATATTTTAAATGAAAGCATAAGGCCTTAGTTAGCCACTAAGTACTAAATAATACGTTTCTCAACAGAACTATTTATAAGCTTTACTTTAAGTGTTCAAAAAGTTTACCATCTTCATTGATGCACGAATCAGTCTCTGCCTAGTAGACGTTAGTGCAAACTTCAATTTTTAACAGGAATGCTTTGAATTATATTCTGAATCCTGTTTATTATATCTTTTCGTGAGGTTGTTTTGAATACAAAATCTATTATTCTGCCCCAGAAGTGAAAGTCAAGTCATGGGATCTGGATTGCCATGATAATCCAATCCATTTCTCTCTATAAGTTGCATCTAAAAACGTCCTAACATTTTGAGCATAATGATCCGGACAACCGTCGTGCTGAAACCACATTCTGGTGCTTGTCTCAAGGGAAACATTTCCAATAATGTCAATAAATCGTGCTGCAAAACCTGTAACTAACTTTCTCCAGTGAGATTTGCCTCGAAAATGTGCGCTACCAAAATCCTTCCATCAACAATACCGTACACTCTACCGACCGACCAACCTTGGTTATGGACTTCTCGTATATAGTGCGCATTAATCACGGTCGAGTAATGCATATTGTGGAGATTGACTCCTCCATTGCTGCTAAATGAAGCTTTATCTGTCCATAGCATCGACGACATAAAATTTTTATTCATTTGGGGTCATACCCGCGTCCAGTGGCAGTGTTTCAATTTACGATCATAATCAGATTCTTTCAAAGTTTAATTGAAGTGGTAAGTGATAAGAGAAATTTATGCTTTTATAATATCTTCTGGATACTCTAAGTACTTATATTCATTTTTTTGCACTAACGTGAGTGACAATTTCAACAGTAGTCAAACACTAACCACATTTGCTTCATTCCGTGCCCTGCGAAGGCGTTCAGGTGCAACATATCGAATGCTTCTGAATTTGAGTGTTGCATTTTTAAATAATTAAAGCACAAGATTAAAACAGTAGCAAGCCGACTATCTGGGAGAACACAATCATCACCTTTAAGGATATTCTGACGGAATGTTTTATTTGCGTTAATTGTTATAACTTCAGAATCAAAAGAGCTGAAAGTCTGTAGTTTTCAATGTGACGTTCCTTATTGAATATGCTTCCAATGTGGCTTAATAAGGTCTTATACTTCCATTTAAAATATCGGCCAAAAATTAAAAAGTTGGTGTGGTCGTAATATAACGCCACCTATCCTCAAATAAATGAAACTAAAGTAAAAATTTAGCTGTCATTTTATAAAAGTGCACAAACACTGTTGATCTAAATCAAATTTGTTGAAATCGGTCCAGCCAAATGAAAGTTGACTGCAGTTTTCTCTTCCATGTTGTCCCACTCTGTTGTTACGGTAACCGGAAGAAAAAATTTCAAACGAAAGTGTTTCTAATTTACGCGAGGATTGTGTTGGCAGTATTTCAACCTTACATCATTGTGGCTATTTCAGCTGAAAGTCACTTTTTCTTAATTGGTTGTCATTGCGCCATCTTGCGGTCACTATAGGCACTTGAGAATATTTTTAATAAACTTTTCAACTTAACTTTTGCTAGAGCAAAAAAAAAAATTCAAAGCTCTGGGTCCCCAGATAAATCCAGTCGACGGACTTAACCTTACACCCGGTACAAATAATACTTGTAGCTAACAAAACAAGTTTCAAAATTTAAACTGCTCGAAATGACATTTAAGATTGATTGGAAAACATAAGATACTTCGAAAATTTTGCCGAAGTCTAGTGCAGCTTTCGAAGCATATCAAGTATAGTTTTTTTTCGTTGCCAAGGTAACCGTTCATTATCGTTAACTGGTAACACAACTCTCAATAATTACGAATAATACAATAGAAACTACACATGAAAAATTGGCATCAACTAAATCAAGGATAAAATCAATTTACGTCTAGCTACAACTACCAACTAGTTAATCTTCCACATTGCAATCAAAAATAAAATCTAACTGTTTGAGCAAATATAAAATGGAAAGCATTGAACGTTGTCAATAAAACTTTTGTAAGTTTGAATTATAATTTTAAACCTTCAATGCAACAACTGGTTTGTAACTGAGACAATAAAATTATTGACAAAAGGAATTTAAAACAATTTCCCACAGTTGGTACGAATGTGGGAAACTTAGTTTCTAGTAAACTTTGATAATGCTTATGTATAAAATCAAACAATTAATTTTATGTATAAAGTGATTTTAAATATCCATTATACTTAAAACAAATTTGTTTTCATTGTTATACAAAACACAAAAGATTAAATTTAGATATCGAATTTGTTATCGATTAATTAAAACCAGTGCAGCATTAGTACAAGATAATTTATTCCGTGTTCTAATTTACATCTTGCATGGAAAATTGTAAACATATTCTCTACTTTATTTTAATTCACGTAAATAAATAAGTGCAAATATTCCATAAAAAATTAAAATAGTTTTGTATAATAGAAGTTTGACCATAAAGATGCTCCCTTGATTTTACATAAATAATATTACAGGTCAACTGAATTAGATTATATTCATATTTTGGTGGTAGAATGCAACTACAATGGTGAAATACAACAAAATAAGTTTTGGTAATTAATCCGATTGAAATTTAAAGTAAAATTTTTGAAATATTTGAAAATATTTTTAAATAAAATCAATTAGCGCTCTTTGGCGAGAGCAGAGTGATATGACTTCTCCAAACCCCCCTACTAATGGTATGCCGAGGTTATAAAATCTAGGTACACCGGTATTCCGCCACCTTGTTATGGTTTAGACGGTGTTAAACGTTTAGTAACTTATTGTGTATTATAAGTTATAATAGTATCTTAGTTGCATAAGTATTTTTACTTAGTAAATACTCAAATAAAAATTAACCGCTTTTATTCGTCTGCTTTAGATTCTTGACCGTATCAATGTAGTTGAGGTAAAAATAGCTCGTATTTATTAAAAACAAAATGATCCATTGTCATCCATTACGTTTGTAAAGAGGACCTTGGTTATAATCCTAAACCACTCTACCCGCGGAAACAATTCAAATATTAGAAAGAAGATTTGACAGAATGTGGATTACCATTATGAGTAGACTGAGTTGAACTACAATAAGAGTGCTGCCGTCAGCAAAGTAGTGTATCGGGTTAGTTGTTGAAAAAGTAAGCTTATTTATGTATAGCAGAAAAAGTGTAGGCGCTATAACTGATTAACCCAGTTGATGAGTGTATCATTTAACCCAAACGAAGTGAGTGCGGCAAGTAAACACTTATGTCAAACTTGGTCAAATGCCTTTGAGATATCTAAAGCGACTGCAACTGTTTCACCGGATTGTTCTAATGTATTATACCAAACTTGGGTCACATATGAAAGAAGATCACCTGTTGAATGACTGCCTAAACCCATATTGGTGGTGACTAACGAGTTTGTTAGTTTCAAAGAACAAGACCAGTTGTGGATCGATGGCTTTTTCCATGATAGACAAAATGGAAGTGATGGTAATTGGTCGGTAGTTCGAGAGATCGGCTTTATAGCCGTTTTTGGGAATAGGTTGAACATTTGCTAACTTCTCTGATGATGGAAAATTCCTAGAAGACACAGAGATCGAATAAAGCTTACATAGGACTGGTACTAGTTCGAGGGAACATTTCTTTAAAACAATAGTTGGGATACCGTCTGGGCCAGCCGCCTTATTGAGGTCAAACCTACTGATAATCGACTCTACGAGCTGGTACCGAAAATCAATTGGTTTCATAACGTATGAGGAAGAGTTGACTAGGGGCATATGTTTTCCAGAATCATTGAGATACAAGTTTGATGAAAATAAATCCACAAAGCATTGGCTTTGTCTACAGAATCAGCAACTACAGATCCTTCAAAAGATGTCAGGGATGAAATGAAGATGTACCAAAATTTTTACTAATGGCTTTAGCTAAAGGCCAAAGTTTGCGACTGGCCAAAGGAGACGTAGCTTGTACATTGCACTTGCGTTGTTCAAATATTTCAGCTTTAGTGATGACAATTTGGAAGATATTTTTAGCACCACCTCATCCTCCATGATTCTCAACCGTTTTATTAGATTTCCATTTAATACAAGATTTAATTTTCAAAGATATTGCATCAGCAGAAGTCTTATTGAACCAGGGTTGGTAACGTGAATGACCTATACGATTCTGTTTTTTTTTGGGAATGACTATCGCCATGCCCATGAGGATGACTTCAGAAGTACGAAGAAGAGAACGACTTAAAACAATATTCACGCCATGCAAGGTTCTGCCAGTGTTGTCAACAACATAGGAATTAGGAACAGTAGAAGTTATTTCTATTAGACAATGGTCGGATAAGCCTAGAGGGAAAAGAACGGAAGTTTTATAAACAATTGGGTTTGATGTGAGCAAGAGATCTAGAAGATGCGGAGTGTGGTTAGAGTTATCAGGTTTTCTTGTGGGTTCAGAAATCGTTTGTGTGAGATTACAAGAAATAGCAAATGTTTCAGCACTATAACCGGTAGGATTAGTAGTAGATGAAGATTGAAACCAATTAGAGTTGTGAACTTTGAAGGTAATCGAAGAAGTCTTGAAAGTTACTGTCATTAGGAGACCTATAAATGCAACACGTCATTGTGGGTCGTGGTTTTTTATTTGTTTGCTTGACAGAAATTATCTGACGTTGGATTTTTGCTTAATTTCCCGCTCTTCGTGAAGCTGACTTGCATGCCGTTCCGAGTAGAGGTGCTTTAACATGAGAATAAAATTCGTATAACTGTAACGCCGTTCTCTTGGTTATTAATTTGGTGCAATTCTAAATACTCTACCGCGGCTTAGCTTAAATGTCGAAGACGGGGAAGTTTGAAGGTTTACTTGGATATATTCATTAATCACTGAGATTATTTTATAACCTCTACCTGTACTACACTGTCGGATAAACAAAAATCCGAACGGTTTTTTAAATATATTGCTTATTTATATACAATCATAAAATTTGCTTCAACTTATAACCTAAAAAAATAGAAACAAATATAATTCATAAATAAAATCAGAAGACATAGCTGAAGACTGCACTTCTGAAATAAAGGAAGTAGAAGTTAACAAATCTCCCTCGGGAGATGCAAATGCTAACACTTTCGTTGTCATTATAAAAGGCTGATATTTACACTTGAAAGCAAACTAAATGTGCTTTATTATAAAATATTTATGACGCTTGCTCGTTTACGAATAGAGATTCATTAGGTATCATTAGATTTTAGTGACTCTGATCAATGGGTTTCTATTAAGACGAAAGATTGGGGACTTTTTTAACAAATCGGATCTTTACTAAATTTGACGGGATATCAGGCTACCGGAATATACATAAGACAGGCTCTTACTGGCAGGATCAAAGATTTAATTACAGGCTTTTGGTTGATTAGGGACAATCTAAGTGTTTAAAACAAAACAGGAGACTCATTAAATTGAGTCTAACAGCACAGGTCGTTTATACTAAGCGGGTTTGAACTCTGAGCAAAAAAGTGATTTACCTACACGTGGTAAATATACTTGGGTTTTTCCTTAATACATACTAGAAAAATCGGTGGATCTATACAGCGAAGATGAACTGGCGAATTTAAATTAATTCTATCAAGTTTGGGTTTTTAAGGAATATTTGAAGCAGGAAAATTACATAAAGTGAATAGAAGTAATGTTTACCTTCCTAATGTAATTATATAACTGGAATTTATTACAAAAAATAAATGTCAGTTTCTTGAGCTGGATGTATATGATAGCGTCTTTCACGTTTTCTGGTTGGCCTATCGGTGTGTGTAGGTGTCATGGTGTCTTTACTCAAAGTACTAGTGGACAAGGGCAAAGTTTCTGTTCCTTCTAGCGAAACTTTATGTGTACGTTTATATGTGTTTCGGCAGATCAGCCTTACTTCGTGTTTTCCGACGATGTTAAGAAAAGGCATTAGGCTTACTTCCCTAAGATGCACCCGTTTGTGTATAATATTGTGTAGGTGATGTTTTAAAAACTTACGTGTGGGCGATATCAAACACTAAACAATTACTGGCACTGCAGGAGGAGAATGTCTGAAGCAGCGAACTCTGGAAACAGATCCCGGATCTAGCCTAGTGGTGCAGAGAGAGAACCCCTGAAGCGGCGAATGTTTCAAAACAAACTTCGATATTGTAAAATCGATGTAATCAATAAGTACGCGGACAGTGCTACTTTCGTGATGTAAGAGTCAGTTATTGATCTATCGAAACCGGGGTTTACCAATGAAATTATGCCGTAAAAATGCTTCAACGGCATTAGTAATAACGCAATGAGGATAAAATTGATTACTTCTTAATTTGTAAAAAGTGATATAGAAAATGATTAATTAATAAGGAATCATCTAGGTATCTATCGTAAAGGATTTCAAATCTTTACATAGAGTATCATGGTTGACTGGTCGAAGGTACAATTCAGGACAACACTCGGGGATTGAAAATGTGTGAGCTCGAGCTCTTAAGCGAAAGGTAAAAGACCGAGAGTAGGCATGGAAAGAAGATTTGAGAGGGAAAAAAGGAGAGGTCACGTGTTTCATTCCCTCAACAGGGAAAGGCGGGCTGTTTGAGTTTTTCAAGCTCCTTCAGCCACAATCATGGATTTCCAGCACACATACATGCATGGTGGGATTAAGTATGGATGTGGGCAGGATAAGATCAGAAGGAACGGAGCTAGGGTTTTGAGGGGAAAATACTACCCCAGCATTCGCCTAAATAGCCGCACATGGTGTGAGTATATGTAATGACCATGTCGCTACATGTGTATGAGGAAAACCCACTGAAAAAACCTCATACAAGGTAGACGGTAACGGGAATAGAACCCATTACCTTCCGAATGTTAAGCAGGTCATGTCACCACTACTATACTAAGTTTTGAGAGGGGAAAACTTACGCAAATAAATCAGGCCGAATGTTTAACTATAGAATAAACAAATTAAGCTAATTTTAGTTAATAATTCTTTCTTGTTTCAGACACAATTGACATTCGTGTAACAGAAGGTAACATTTGTTTCAATTTTTTAAACAAACTCACATTATCTTGTTTTAAGAGGATTGCACGACACCAGATGGTTCAAAAGGAAAGTGCAAGCTTTTAGAAGAATGTCCACAAGCGTTAAATTTATTTGCAAATCCTCCAAAAAGTATACAAAAACATTTAGAAACGCATTTATGCAAATCTTACTCTCCGTACACCGTAACGGTCTGCTGTATCGCACCCTTATTAAAGGGAACACATTTACCCAGTCAACAATACTGCGGATATCAACATTTTGATGATCTCATGCTTGATTTAAGACGTACGTCTATAATTGAATTTCCATGGGTTGTTGCAATTATGAAGAAAGGTAAAAATGGAGAAAATGAAATTGCTTGCCTTGGAACTTTAATTACAAGTAGATATGTAATTACATCAGGTTTTTGCGCTAATTACGAAGAGTTACACAATGCAAAGTAAGTAGATTGTAAAAATTGTAATTGCTCACAGATCAATTTGTAGAATTTGGGTCAGATTGGGCGAATTTTATGGAAAGAACAATACAGACTGTGAAACATGGGAGCGTGGAAATTTGGAAGAGTGTAGCCAGCATGAAGACTTCAATATTGAAGAGACAATTCTACACCCTTTTAGTAGTAATGCACTATTATCCATCAACTACATTGGCTTGCTGCGTTTAAACAAATCTGTTAGCTATTCAGGTAAGTAAAGATAAACTTTTGTATTTGCCTAATCTCTTCCATTTTAAGATTATATACGACCAATTTGTCTACAAACTCACGAAACGCTTCCAGTGAAAGTTGGAGATGAATTACTTTCATCAGGGTGGGATGATGACCAAATCAAAATTAAAATTCCGTCAACCGTGATTAGTGCTAGGCAGTGTACTGGTCAAGATAGCAATGTTCATAAGTTTCTTAAGTGTGTTAAGTACAAAAACATTAAGGGCCCAAGTCAAAACTGTCATGTTGTTCGTAATGGTGCTCCAATACTTGTATCGATTAAGCATCAGTGGTACTTAGAAGGTGTAAGTCACCTGTTCTATCATTCTAACGGATCATGTTTTGCAAGATACACCCCAATATTAACGTACATGGATTGGATTTTAGAAAACTTAAAACCTTAAATGTCTCTGTATTACTTAATGCAATTTGTTAAATGTATCAATGTTTGCTTTTTGTGTTCTAATGTAGTTTGTAGTTGTTTTTCTGAATAATAAAGATTAAATCTCTAGTTAGCTTTTGCTTCAAATTAGTTTCACGAATTGCCGCTCATAAATACAAAGCGTAGTCATCACATTTCTGGCACACTGACTTGATAGAGACAGTGCGGGCACATGCGATTCATCCGGCATGTTTGCTCCAAATTTAACGTTAGATCATGGCAAGGTAAAATATGCATGACAGCTGCAACAAAGAACAATTTCGAATTTACATTTTGAGTTGGTACAACACAAAATAATGGGCAGAATGTCCTAGAATTCTTCACAATATTTGTGATTAAACGAATTTTGTTCTGATAAGTTCACACTTATGGGCTGTACTACAAAATTCTCTGGGAAATGGCATTAGAAGGTTTCTCAAACTGGGTATTTGGTATATCCTCAAGGAAGTCTGCAATGATCACTCCATCATCTTTCTCGTGGCATCCCTCAAAAACTGTGAGACAGTGACCAGTTTCAGGCGATTCTTAAATTGTAGTGCATTTGGTACACTGAATTGTCCTGAGTGAATGTGGATGTCAGAACATGTTTTTTTCCAGTAGGAAGTGCTGATCATCAAACATTGCCTTCGTGGAGATCAGTAAGCCGGTTTGTGAGGGTTTCCAGGTATGTTTTGCACCCACCTCCATAGTCTGGAAGACCGTTATTACTGATTCAAAGAATTTTACGTCCTGCTGACATATCTGCAGTTTGATCTTGCCATAACAGGATGTCGAGATTCCATGAGGAGAACCACTTCAATTACAGATAAACCATGCTGAGTAAGTATTCAGGCCCTTTCAATTCGTCACCAGTAAATTTGAATCGTGGCCCACTACATTTGTTGATACTGGAACTAATTTTTCTAAAATGTGTCAGAATCAAATCTTGTTAAGATAGTTTTGGAGCTAACTTAAAGTCCAATTCGTTTCGGTAGTTTATTAAATCCTGTATGTGATCAATTTTGACGACATTTGTAGGTAGATGGAATAAACTGGAATTCACCGGAAATTGTTATTATCTTGTCTGTCACCAACACATTCTTAATATTCCTAAACAAATGTGACACGTCAGCAAAAATACCAATTTTTCGTGACTCATCAAAAGGATGAGTGATATGATTGGTTGTGATCGAAAATCTACCGACAGTGTTCGACCAGCATTTCCATAACGCTTGATTCCTTGATATCTAAGGTTATGCTGTTGACATGTAATCCCAGACCTCCGGTTTTGCATATCACTTCGTAATCGTTGATATATTGTGCATGAACAGGATCACCTGTGAAATAAAATGAAACAGTCTGCTTTCATCTTGTGGTCACACCTCCAATCATGATCACAAATGCATATGTTGCTACATCTGATGATGAATGACCAGGCAATGTCACATTTACTAGGTACCACCTTGACCCTGTATCAAACGTAGTTCCATTGCCATTTCATCCAAAAGAATCACACAGTCTTTCTCATGTTTTTGTACAAAAGTAAAAGTATTATTATTTTTAAAAATAAAAATACTTGATCGAGAATACCGCTATCGAAAGAGATATTCTCGAATCTTCTTCGCAAAATATGTAATGATGGTAGGGGCATTTTTATTGCAGAAGTTCATCATATCCTGTAACACCACAGGCAAATGTTTAATTTCAACGCCTTCATTATAGTTGGATTCAGTTGGTATTCATTGAGTACTTTGTGTGTAGGCAAATATATACAGATTATTTATGCTCTTGAGTGGGCTTTTTCATTCCCTTCTCAGATTAAGCAGCTCACAGCGGTAAGCTTTGAGTTTTGTGTTCAACCTGCTGTTAGTCATTTTCTGCATTATTTTTTTGGGGATGCAATATTCAGTAACAGGAACAGGTACTTCACATTCTGAATTACATCAGTTTTGCGCTTCTTCTGTGGAGCTGGATCCTATCTTGGTGTAGGAGGTTTCCGCTTGGGTTTTTCTTTAACAAAGCTAAATGAGGTGGGAACTGTACTCCACTTTAGTTTTTAGCTCCACCCTCACCCACTTTCTCCCACATTTCTGGTTCGAAATGCACCTGTGAATGTGAAATGATTTGCTAATATATCGTTCTTGCAACACCTCAATGAAGAAATGGGAATGGGGAGAGTATAATAGTACTACTCAAATTCCAAACATGACAAAATTGATTCCAGTATCAGTGATAGTGATAAATATATAGTTGCTCATTTACAGAGTATTGAGTAACTGTAGCACCCGGATGTAAAAATTGTATGTAGGTGCAACGGCAACAAATGTACTCTATTTGATTCTGGCTTGATAATTTATTGAGTTTCCGAAGTGTGCTTCACATTTAATTCTAAGCATCTTTAGACTCACTGTATGCTGTTAATGATGCAATAAGTCACCTCACATAGGATGATCTGTTTGTTGGTGTCCAATTATCCTTGGCTGTCTATTCTCGTCTGCGCTCAGGGTTTTTTGAGATAGTTTTCATCACATAGCCCTGTTCTGGTCTGTTTGAGCATTTTATTGCAGAACAACGAATCATTATGAAATCTTTTTGCCTGTAATGAATGTCACTAGTTTATGTAACAAGATAATGAAGAAATGTACGACTGATTGATGTCAGAAATATGAGGAAAAAGGATAAAAGGCTTCAAGAGTATCAAGCATAATTAATCAAATCAAATCGTTAAGTTTATATCTAACTTTCAATGTTCTTGATTCACAGCAAAATCGTAGTTCTTTACTGCACTTGGCTGTGCATTGTTTCCATGATTTTATCTAAACTGAATACACAGGGTGGAAAAAGCAACATCATATCTGAAGTAAGTATTAATATGCCGTAATTGTCAGTTATTATAATAAACATCAGCCAGTAACAATACAAAGCATAGGACTTCACCATTATCACTGACTCTTTGGTCTCCGAACTTTCCCAGAACGCGTTCGGTATGTTTTTTCTGTACACCCACCCATCCGTTCATATCTCCAACGAGCATCACTCTTTCGTTTAGCTTACATACGGTCAACACGTTATCTACATCATTCCAGAAGTTCTCACACTCTTGGTCTTTTCTCTATTCACCGATGCATAGCATGCAATAAGAAAATTCTTCCACTTTCATTCTAACACACATTACCCGGGGAGATACCAATTCGTACTGTTTAACATATATTTTCGCTCTTTCATTTACGATCACCCCAACTCCTTTTGCGCTATACACTTTAGTTTCAACTCCTGACCATAGCGCTACACTACTATCCTCCATCTCCACAGTATCCTTTGCCTCCGATACACAGAATATTCGTACATTACATTCGCAATTTCAAATTCCATACCACGCATACCTCAACATTCCACGCACCGACTCGCCATTCATTCCTTGCACAGTTGTCAGCAACGGGGCCTGTTTTTTTTTCGACCTGTACGTAGGAACTTGCGTATTATCCGTTAAATACTACGAAAAAGGGTTTAAGCCGCCAGAGTGCACTAAACCCTCGTCGATGACTTTTAATGACTGGAATGCGCAGCAAAAGATTATGCATTTATTTGTATTGTATAATAACCAATCTTATTAGTACTACTCGTGATTTTTTATTAACTTCATTATTGTAAACACAATTCAGAGGCATAAATATATTCACTACACTTATTTTATTTTTCTTGTATATAACTTGTTTTGTATTTCTACTATAAATTAATATTGTAAAGCCTACCCATTTGTTACGTTTACTTTCACGAATTTTTGCAGCTTTTTTTATTCAGAGATGGTGTGGGTTTTTTATATCTTCAGCACCTTTCTTGACATTATTATTTACACTTTTAATCTATAAACCTAACATTCACTTTCACGTAAATTAAAAATATATAAAAATAAAAAAACAGTGTACAAATATAAACTAAACCTTAGACTTACTAAAGACAATTTCGACGAATTGATCTCTTCTATGGACTTGAACTAGGTTAAGAAAATAAAATTGATCATTTTACATCTAGAAAACTTACATGCAATGTGTACAGAGCTAAAACTATTTATTAATTACGAGATGATCTAAAGTCAGAAATATTAATTAGAATATTTGCAGAGCTATTCCCAACTATTTACAGTAGTAATAACGTAATGCTAGGAAAAAATGGTAACATTACTGTTGTTCGAGGTTTATGTTATTTAATCGCTTGCACTATGTAATGCGACTTAGGTGATTTTGTTAAATTAATAGAACTTTGAATTTTGATTAAGAAAGTTATTTACATTAACGAAGCTAATTAGTTTGAACGTTCCCTTAAATACATAATCTTTAACAGAACCGAACAAAGCCATTTGCTTTAGTGAAATAATACAAAATAAAGTAAAACATCAACTGATCTATTGTTTCGGAATTATAAGCTACCTTACAGCGGATAGGGATAGAAGAGGGTGAAAGTTGATCGAGAACCACTCCTTTCGCCCTAACACCTAATGTTAGAGTACTAGGAAAGCATACCCAGGAGAATTCCTATCCATCCTTTAAATCCTCCTCCTCGCCAAGATGTAACAACTGTTCTTTCTATGACAGAAGCGGTGGGAATCTCCGAGTTCCCTGTTAAAGACGGGAACCTTCGACTTTAACCTATCATCCGAGGAAACCAAGTCCGAGTAAATCACACGCGCACCCGAAAACGCACGCGCACACGCATACTCACACGGACACGCACACGGCCACGCACACGGCCACGCACACGCTTACGCACACAAAGCATGAGACAACGAACCACTCACCGTCAAACACTTTTACTACAAATCTTTGCACATGCCCTGTTACATATCTTTCCAGACCACAGCAATAGGATCAATCAAATTCTTGACGCAACATCCTCCTTTTACTTCCAGCGGCGAATCTTTCTTTGCAACGCACGTGTTCAAAGGATGTCATTATCTGAAAACTTATCTTAAACTCTCCCATTGTGGATATCATAGCAGGGATTGCTACTCCGTGGGCGCTAATCGAAAACGGGCGTTACTTAAAACACTTACCTTACGAACATAACATACACATCATTTCAATCACAAAGACAAAATTAACTGACAGGATGTACTCTGAACTTGAACAACTTCCACTCCTACCTGCAATGCAGCACACAAAACACACCATGGTACCGCTAAATTGTCGGAAATTACTTTCCGTCTACCAGCTTACAATTACCTCCAGACCTATAGCATACCGAATGCGTTGCTGTGACAGTGCACTTTCGTACACCCATTGCTTTGTTCTATCACACACAATTGGGTGACTCCATTAGTAAGTACAACAAAATCAGGCTTTACTTCAGATATCGGTTTTGCAAGCTACCAACACTGAACTCACACTTTTGGACCTTCCTGATATTTCAATAATAGTTTTGAATTCATAGCCTACTCCACTTCTAGTCAAAGCTTTATTTTCTCTAGATCTCCCAGCATCTCTGACACATCATAATTAAACATTCTACTACGGCAGACTAGAAGGTGTTTCACACACACATATGCAATATTCTCACACAGAAACAAGATCTTGAGAAGGCTGTGAAACCTTTAACTTCCGTTATTATAGAAGCGGTAGAAACCTCAGTACCGCTTAAAACTGGTACACCGCCCTATAGCAAATCGTGAACTGGATCAAGTTGTTCATGACAAGTTAGGTGGTTTAAAGGAGGAACCCTGGGACTTCAACGGCCATGACAAATTTTGAGTGATCAGAGGAAGACACCGAAGCGCCAAAGGCCCCAAGAATAAATCCGCCTCAGTAAACGTAACACGCGGTTATATTTATCTTGATGTAGGTGAAAATGACTTTTTATCTCAGCCTTCTTGATTGGTTTATACGTAAGTGGTGGTAAACAGTGGAATCTGACGTGTAAAATTCTCGCAACGGTATTTTACGGAAGGGGGGATAAAATTAGTTATTTTGGAATACAAATATCTAATCACTGAAAGGAAATTGTTCCCTAATAAGTAAGTAACTTAGATTACCTTGTGTACAGTGTTTTATCTACTAAAATTATTATAAACGTTAATACTTCTAGATCATGAGCTAACGTAGAAGCCAATGATTAGAAATTATCCTACATGTATCAGAGAAGTGGCGCGGTACACAAATAACCATAAATTCAAACCAGAAACTGAAATTTAACGCTGTACTTATCCAAACTCTTCCTCAGTACAAAGCAAGCTTAAATCATAAAAAAACAACTACTCAATCTTAGTGAGCGAATTTTCGTCATAACAAGGACCAAGCCATACAACAATCAACAAATCAAGACTCCATATACACGTGACTGTGTGTATACGGAAGGGGGTGCATAGGACATAGAGCACATAAGGAGGAATACAGAATGGACATTAGTAAAGTCAATGGCAACGGGTTAAATGGCAAAAAGTACGTTTAATAACTGGTTCAGAAATAAAATTTTTACGCCTATTGCTACTGTGAAAAGAATTACGCGATGCCGTACTTGAATAGGTGCGTAAAGGGCCACTGCACAAAATGCAAATTATCACTACTACTCACAGCCGCTACGGAAAACAATTTGGACGCAGATTGGACTCAAGCACCGGCGACTTCACAAGCTGTGACTCAACATCTGAAAATGAAGAGTCAAGAAACCAATTTGGAAAACGAAACCTAACCTCAGGGAAAGAAATGCCTGACGACGGGAATAGACCAAGTCCCTGAAACATTGCACCAATTGAATAGAAAGCAGACCAATCCCATATCTTCTTAACAAATGAACCACGCAAATTAATATTCAGAGAACATAACTATTTTAGGAAACCGTATTATCAGTCGGGGAATATTTTTCTGTAGCACTGTCTTGTCAAGAATGTTGGAACTGATTAGGAACATTTGAGGAAATTCAAGTTCAACCATGTATAGACAGAGGCTGTTATTCTTGTAGAGTGCCAAAAGCAACGGATTTGCCTATAAGAATTTCGAGGAAAACGACCGCATAAGAACGATTGTTTTATCTTTGGTTTCAAGAACTCAGTCAAATCTTATGGTCTCCGAAATGTTCCCATCCAAGATTATATATTTATACCATAATCAATGATCAATAATAATTTTCCATTACAAATGGTTGCGTAACAGACACATATGTGTTTCAACGATTACGACAATCACTATTAGTGGATAACTACTCTAATTTTCCCGAAAATACTTTTTGGTGTGCAGAGCTAGTACAGCACAAAATTATCGTAAATGGAAAAAAAGACCTTACTTGTAAATATAAAGACACAAGGTAAGTTGGATAAAATATCACCAAATCATCAGCTTCCTTCAGGTCTTCACCCGTATTAATAGAGCTTAAGAAGACCGGAATAAATCGGTATTGATTTACCAAGCTAAACAAAGTAATGCGAGACATTTTTTACTAACTCCGGCATTCGTGATAGATCACCTGCAGAATGAAAAGTGTCATAACCTTTTATATGTATATACAGCCTGTCTACTGGCAAACGCTTGATTATCTTAACTTTGAGCACTACAAGGACGTTAACTTTACGGTTTCCCCAGTGAATTTCGCAATTAATCGAACTGAAGTTTCGGTTGTATCCCTGTTGCATCAAGAATTTAGCAACTTTGAATACGGAGTTCATAAACTCAGAAACTTCTATTTTTAAAACGTACGTAAGAAGTAGGGATCAAACCTTTGACTCATTAACTTTCCCACCAAAGGTGATGATCTGTCAAAAATTTTTATAATTTGGTAATGAAAATACATTGAATTAAAATGTAGGAACAACCTTCTATGAACTGACCCTTCAACTCTGTAGGAGGCAAATTTACCCTAAAATCGTACTTGGTTTACCTTTACGTGTAATGAGCAGGTTTAATGTGTTTCTAAAGAACCGATCCTATAATAAGCGGATTAACGGCACTATTTTAGTAAATTGCAATGATTCATGTGTGATTGGATAGTTTTAGCGATTTACAATCCATTAAGCTTAGCAAAGAGTCGTGTTTCTTATTTAACTGTGTTACCACCATGAAACTTACCACAATATAATATGCGATAGGACCCGCTGTAAGAACCTGAAAAATATGATTTATTCCCAGCTAAAGCAACCCCTATTTTATTAATAGATGATGTAAAACTTTTGAACGACCTTAACTATAAGCCTATTAAGCTAAATTAAATTTTCACACGTTCAACTGTATGTACACCTATACGCCTTTTGATCATTTTAGTCGCATCATTTTGACCGCGCCTTATTAGCTTCGCTTTATGTCTGACTGCTACTTTTGTATATTCCATCACGTGTGACGAACAACCCTGCAATGTTTCAACGGTTAATTAGTAAATATTGGGATTCTAAGTAAAGCCAAACACCTGAAATTTGGACAATTATGATGGTGGAAGGTTGACTTACTGTTGAAATATTATTTCGATTTAACAACACTTCTTATACATACCTTGACATACATGTCTGACGTTCAAATCAGTCGCTTAACTAACATTTGGACACGTGCCACATCTAAATTTAGCCAGTTATATGCCCAGATATTGATAGTTTCTTGATGATTATTCGCACCGTGTCCACTGATGTCGTTACCAGCACCATTGGAGTTTTCTTGTTATAAAATTATCTTCAACACATAATTTAAGGCAACAACTTTTAATTTAAGTGTAAACATTTTATACCACGAGCACTTTCAAGTCAAAAATTATCTTTGTTTGTTTGTCATCCTCAAGCTAATCCGTTGAGTAGCAAACCATTATTATACCTAAAGTTGACTGCGCCAAGAGAGCGCGGCGCATAAGTCACTAAATTCTTCACTAAGAAAATACATAATCCGTCGGGACTAGCACTAATTATGCTAGTAGACCAATTCAAATATTTCCTCCCATTTAAAGATTTTTCCCAAAAAATTATATCATCATAACAAACACATATATTTAGTGATGTAATAAAATCAGATAATTAATAAATAACGATACTAGGCAAAGTTTTTCCTAGATACAATTATTTAACAAATGGTAAACCTTTCATCACTAATTATATGCCGCTTATCATTTAATTAATATGCCGTCTCGTCCACAATCGGTAGATTAAAAAGGGAGGGTTCAATTATATTGAATTTTAAATTGGTAACTCACCTGAAACGCCGCTTGTCACTCAACCGCTTAGTTATTTTCACTTATGCCTATTAATAAAAATTATGTAAAATTTAGATATATAATTAAATGAAATCTCGGGCACCATGTTATCTTTAAATCAGGAAAATAACAAAACCTATTTAATGAACATTAAAAGCATTCTAATAATAACAAATAATAACAATATGCAAAAATTTATTTACCAAAATTATGGATAGTAGGAGAGGTACTAAAAGGTTTTAAAGCTAAGCTTAATAGATATAAAATTTACCACAAAAAATTCCTCAGCAGTATTTTCTCTAGACAGCTTCCTGTGATTAAATACGGAGGCGGAACGGTCAATACAGATGAAAGCATTTTTACTTCTCTTTCTTATTCTGGATGTTTTATTGAATTAAACTTGCATTTTAATATTATATTATTATTTTTTTCCAAAGAGAAACTTGGGTAATTAAGTTACTTAATAGCCATTTGTAATATAAGTGTTTAAAAATTAAAAGGTGGTGAAAATATAGTGCCACCTAACGTTTAAATTAATGTGCCACATAACGTGCCACCTAAACGTGCCTAAAAAATCAAACAAATGCTTAGTTTAAACTATACTGAATTAAAAAATACTCACCACCAAAATTCTTGATGGCACGAATATAAAAAATTAATTAAAAAATCATTCTGATTGCGGTTAATATTCAGCATTAACTAAATTAAGAAAAGCTTTCAGAATAACTCAAATGTATTTTATCTTCACGCTTGCGCGAATACAATACTATAAATCCAACTTTTTAAAGAGAGGGAATTAAAACTATTTACGTAATATTACACACAAAAGATTTGTTCTTGAAAATGCAATTTAAGTTGCCAATTTTCACGTTTACATGAAAATAATTAAAAATTCCTCTAATTTTACGCCAAATAAATTAATGATCTTAGATTAATGTACTTTTTTATACAACCACCAAAAAAGGTTGTTACAATCTATATAATTTTGAATATAACTAAAGAAGCTTAAATCATTTAATTTGTTCTAGCTATCTGGATACATTTCAAACCAGTATTCCTTCGTGATTTGGTATATTCGTACTATTTGGTTTTTAAGTAGTGTAAATGTAAACCTCTTGAAGATTACACGGCGTATTTAATTGGCAGAAAAAGAATTATGTGATATCTCTTTTTTAGTGCATTCCCTAAAGAATAATCACCTCTTGACAGTATACTGTATACTCTCTATAGATCAGTTGCAGTTATCGCCAAATCTAGGACGAAAGCCTTTAAATTAAAACCTTGTAGAAAGCCCAAAATTGGATTAAATTAGGTATGCAGTGAACTATTTTGACTATTGTACATGTTCCACTACGAGAGTTGTGGAATCTTAGGATATCCCCTGTAAGTATTGGTCTCGGTTAATTTAACTTGATTATTATAGATATTGCCCTGGTTGAAACCAGCGGCTTCGGTTTCTTATTCTTAAACATAAACAATGCCGTTTTAAACAAGATTTATAACTCACTAGATGATTAGTATGATATCCAGTGATGCTTGATCCTACTACCTCGGTTCAAACTTAAGTTTAACATGCTGCATGCACAACTGCCGTGGGCTCGAGATCCAATTACCGTTTTTGCATTCAACAGTCAGTGACACTTTCTGGCTGGAAGTAGAGCGTATCATCATTTTATCTACTTTGGATCAGGAGATAGGTGAGCTTAATCTCGAGGATTAGTTAGTGCCGGTGTCTGTCACAGATTGAACATGGTCCTCAATAGTGCAGATATCGCTTGTTTCTTTAGTCATTCTTTCGCTCACAGCTTCCTAGCATTTTACTGCTTTAATACGCCACATTTTTATTGTGTTATTCTTTTACTTGTTTGAACTATATTTTTGTTTAATATAGTATTACATTTAAGATTTACTAGAAAACGGTCGTTGAGTTTTCCATCCTCTGAAATTCATGATTTTGGCTTATAGTGTCCATTATTATTCGGAGTCTTCGTAAACACCTCACGTGGGTTTATCCCACCTCACTCGATCATATGTCATTCATTTCATCACGAGAAAAAGAGTTTTTTGCTTTGCGAAGTGGAGCAGCACTGTTAGTGTTGGGATACATGCAAATGGGTTGTATTGTATACCGATTAACTTTTTTAACAACTTGAAGTTTATGCTGTACTTTAAGATTTTATGGCTTCATTCATATACTATAGATGAGAGAGCAAGTATAATCGCATTTGCATAGTCTAGGTTTTACTTAAACGCGGACTGAGGGGGCTTTCGTGTAAATGAACTTACCGTGTCTTTGCGTAGTTGTCACAAATGTAATGTTGTGATACTAATTTGCTATATAAAATCGCTCGTAAAAAGCTCTCCCGTATAATTCTCCTTGTCGCACTGCCTTCTTCTAACTTTCGCTTGTATCTGATGGTTTAGCCATGGAAAGATTATGTTCTTGGACACAATTGGAGTTATAAATAAACCTTATCGTAAGTGAAAATAACTTTATTGTGATTCTTGATAGTTTCTGCCAAAAATGCTAGTCCTTGCAGTAACGGTGGTTATAGGAATCACTTAATTGAAACCGTGGCTTTGAATCAATACTTTTATCTTCTACAAAACATCTTAGAAACATAAAATTTAGCTTATAACTAAGTTAAAGTAGACGTAAATATAAAATAACTAAAGGTTTGTTTCTGCGTTGAAAACTATCCTGTCTCGTCGTAGTTTCAACTTGCTCTGAGTTGAAACTTCGTGTTAAAAAAAACAAGAATAATAGAATTATAGAACTTTACATCTGACTACAACTAGGGATATCAACTCCAAAGGACGCCCGCTAATTAACGGGCTCGGACCTAGAGAACAACCAAATGAAGTAAAGCTACCTTTCTAGCGTGGTTACAAAGCCTGAAGTTGGAACATATTTATAAGACTTGCTCAAATGGTCAGCATGCCAGTGTTTGTTTCCCGAGATGAACCATATGGAGGTGTTTTTTCTAGACTAGCACGTCGATAGGAGTTAAACTTGTGCTGTTAAAAACTTGGATTGTGAAAACAACTGTTCTAGTATTGAAAATACCTTTCACTACGAGTATTAATAAATACTAATTGTAATTACCTTTCATTACTCAAAACTACTAATTTCATCACTGCGCACAGCAACCGTACACACTTGAAGATGAAGATGAAGATCATGTTAAAAAAATATATACTATGTCTCGTTTTATGATCCAATAACATCGCTCATACCGAGTACGCTTCAGATGATTCTTCCTCTATTCTTTTCACCAAACTTCTGGTTAGTACTCTTAAGGTTCTTTTCCCCAGTCGTCTTTGGCACAGTCCGCGTAAATTTCTTTGACCACAATGCATCATTAGGTATTAAGCTAACTCTTCTAGTACGTAGTAAGCACTGTCGCAGTTTCATCTGCCCCTAAAACTGCTTCACATATGCTATCTTTCTCTACGGTGTCTTTTAGGGAAACTACCATTCTTACAGGTTACTCACTAATTTTGTACTTCACCATGTTTTTCTCTCTATTCAAGCTGCTCTGGGACTTGACTCTCCTTTTTCAATTATTTTCTTCTTGTTTTACCTGTCTTTAAAGTTCCTAATTTAATTTTCTGTATATATTTTCTCCTTTTTCAGTATTAAACCACTTACATCTTTCTCTTTTTTATTATTTTTATCATTGATCGGGGTATACAGTCCTTTATTTTATTTTTCATCTTATGGTTTCGGTTACTCATCAACCTTAATGAGCTAAGTCATCATTGCATTCTATTCTTCATTTACATACTAATCTAGTCCTTTGATTTCCTTATTTTTGTATTCATGATGTTATATCCATTTAGTATAAGCTCGGCAAACCTATCCATTGTACCTCCGACTCTTAGCAACTAAGAGATTTTTATGTATGTGCACGACTATAGGCAACTAGTAGTAGTACCCAATGCTTTTGCTCTCAAGGTACCACCACCTGCCTAGCCTAGTTAGATTTACTCAACTCAAGCTATTTCATCTAGTGGCAACCGTGTGCAAGGAAATGCCCTTTCCTCCTCCAATCAAGAAAGATTTCAATTTTTAACAACTTGATTTGCTAAATATGACTGAAAAATAATTAGACGTAACGACGAAGAATACGGTTGTTGGTTGGCAAAAAGCGTTTGTATATTTATAAAAATATCTGGTGTGGAACCACGTTCCAACCTACAAAATGGAAATTATAAGAAATGAAATAGTTTTAATAAATTTTTTTTAGGATAACTATTTAACCTCTTTTATAAGATGTTGATTACGAAAATAGACAACAAAATAATAATCTATGTCAAACAGACGTTTAAAAATTCATGACAGACAGAGGTTAACAGACATCTAGATGCTAATTTAAATATGTTACCGATAGAATTAAAAAAATCCTAATTAATGATGACATTAGGGTTGTTTTTAAACCTACCTAGAAAATGAAAGAACATTTAAGGTCACCTAAAGGTGTTCCAAGCCCATTATCATCTGCCGAAGTGTATAAGTAATCTTGTTCACGTGGAAAGTATACATTGAAACCACAAAACCGAACATGAGATTTTGTAGATTAGGTCAACCAGAGAAGTCTTCGGTAGCTGACCATGCCTTAAATAACTTAAATCATGACTTTCAATTTTATAATATGGAAATACTGTCAAGACAAACTCATTATGTTCGTTTACAACGTGAAGCTATTGGTATATATATATATATATATATATATATATATATATATATATATATATATATATATATATAAACATTTTAATAACTTCAATAGGGAAGAAAAAATCTCCGTAGCTTTTGAAAGTATGTCTACATTTTTTGGTATATTTTCCTAGATCTTTACCAATTATATGTTAAATTACCATAGCACTGTAATTTAACATAAGTACTTGAAATTAAAATTAAGAATTACATAATTAGTACTAGATCACTATTTTTTCATTACTAATAACTTTGCATTTATTGACAAAGCAGTTTCTTTGTTAGATTTGGTTGCATTATTGTAATTGAAGTCAAGTTTATATATAAGTAGAAACGAGACACCTTTCGCCGCCATGTTGTTTTTGTGACGTCATTTGACCTTAGGAATTCCCAAGGCCGCCCACGTGGTTGACCTCAGGTGTGACCTTGAGGTTGACCTTGAGGACTGGCATTGGAATTGTCCTTAGAGCTTGCTTTGGGGTAGCCAAGGTCAGAACCTAACCTACTCGGCGGGCAATTTGAATAAGGGGAGCCCTAATGATAACTTGCAAAGACAGCTATAGGAACTTGAGTTAGAGTGTGCGCCTCCTTGTCGTGGCACCCTTATCGGTAAATAGTATTCTAATAAGGGGGTTCTAATGCTAATTTGTAAGACAGGTGTAGGAACCTGTGTTAGAGTCTGCGCCCCTTGCCGTGGTCCCCTTGGCTGAAAATAATATTCTTATAAGGGAGCCCTAATGTTAACTTGTAATACAAGTATTGGAACTTGTGTTAGGGTCTGTGTTCTCCTGTCGTGGCCGCTTGGCTCAAAATTTTAATTTGTTTGTGTCGCCATCTAGTGGTGTATGGACTAATGAATGTTTTCTGTAATAGAGGTGATGCTACCTAGCGGTATATTACTAGGACTAATTAGGCTTTGTTTGTCACGCCATCTAGTGGTATATTTTTAAACTAGCAAATGTTTTCTATAATAGAGGTTGATCGTGCACGTCTCTCTCTCTCTCTCTCTGCCTCTCTCTCCCTCTTTCGCTTTCGTTTCCCCCGTTTCTCTACCGTATCTCTCCCCTCTTTCTCAAAGAAACAAATCAATTAATCAAAATCAATGAAGCAAATGAATCTCAAACAAATCATGTTCGATCAAATCAATCAATCAATCAGATCAATATCAATCAATCGACCAAATCAATCAATCTCAATAAATCAAATCACAACTTACAGTCTGCGAACACTATCTTACAGTTCAAAAATAACGATTTGGTTTAACTTACAGCTTACTCAAATCAATCACAATTCAAAAATACCAAGTTGATATAACGGAAATAAAAAGATAAAAGGTATTTAATGGTATATTATTATATGCGAATCAATCACTAAAAAGTTTAAAACTCACAAATACGTACCATAACAATATTATTAATTAAAAAATAGCGTAACACTTACAGCTTAACTAAACAAATGAACTGAGATCGGGTTTATAGAATAATAGCTGACGCTATTGCAAAGTTGGTTTACACGTCATCTTAAGGAGGATAATACATTAAAATTTGTAATAGAATTGTTTGTGAACGATATCAAGTTATATATATATATATATATATATATATATATATATATATTGATTTCAATATTATCCTATTTTAATTGATCGTCTTCTTTCTTCAAAATTTCATTTTTTTTTAATTTCCTTAATTACTTTTATGCTTTTTCTGGTCTAGTCTTAGTTCCTCTTGTTTTTTTTAAATCCTCTTTGTTCTCTTCCTCCCACTCACGCAATAAGCGTTTCGGTTCCTCCATTTTCTTCTTGGTTCTTTCTCTGTCTCGTTTTCTCGGCCTTCTCTTTCTTTACTTACTTCTCCCACTTCGATCTCTTCCTCTAATCGACTAGCTATCTATTTTTACACTTCATGCCTTTATTTCCAAAAATCTATTAAAATATTTGCGTACGTTAACGGAGCCTGTTTAATAGGGATCACGACGAACGCTTTTTCACTCAACTTTTGTGAATGCTTTTAGGAATTTCAAATACAAGTTTGATTAAATTTTGTTAAATTTTGTATGACATTTTTGACTGTTAAGTCTTCGACCGTTGGAGGGTGTTTTGATTTGCCATCTTCAAAGTAGTTTAACGATATTTAGTTTATTAATGATCTAGTTACTGACGAAGATAACTGTAAGTGTTATCGCAACGTTTAGATTGTATAGCTTAAATACACAAATACACCGTATAAAAACCCAAAAAAGATAAGCATTTTAATATTTTAACATTTTCATACATTAAAAAAATTCTAAAAAAAATAATCAACAACACTTTATAAACCAGTAAAGACATCCTAAAAATAATTAATTAGTAGTGCGGAGATTAAAAAATTAAACGGTTGTAATTAATTGTACACAGCCATGAGAGGGATTGAAAAAAAAGGTTGTCTGGCGGTAAATATACAATTCTAACAAAATAAATTAATTTTATAAATTAAATAATGGCTAATAAAATATGTTATATAAAAAATAATAATAACGTTGAAAACAGCTACTTCTGAAGAGAAACTCTAATATACCAACAACAATCAATAAAAAAGAAATAAAAGTTATATAATTTGCGCCAAATAATGCTGATAGAAAGTTTGGTTCATTGAACAAAATTTAAAAAAAAATGTTAAAAATTCAAGTTTGTAACTGGAAAATTTTATCCTATTTTATCCAAATTAAAAATAACGTAAACAGAAGAATTAATAAAACCGGCATTACGTAAACAGAACATCCGCGAAGGAATTATACGGAATTAAATTTGTTTACCTCAATTATAAACTAATAAAGTACGTAAACGTATTTAAAGTAATTTGATTTACACAAAGGGTATCAGAAAAAACTGGTGACGGCGAAACCCAACCTTGGTACTAATTCAAAATCGTAAACAGAGATCGGTATGACGAGTTTGGTCTCTAGGAAAACTTTTTTCTATACTGAATCTCTATTCAATATATCGAGAAAGAATTTAGACGTTAGAACATTCCAGGTAATTTAATTACATCACAACCTTTCGTTTACCATTGAAAAATGGCGGTTAATACTAATTACAGATATACGGAGTGTTACAAAAATCGAGATAATAGCTTATTCGTGTTTTTGATGAATTAAACTAGCGATTGGTCGGTGAAGGTGTAGTAGTAATGATGTTGACAGCTTTTCATAATCTTACTGGCGGCAACAATCGGAGCTACTAGTATTTAAAGTTTTATTTTAGCCCAATGTAATGGAAATGATTTTGGTAACCCTACAGAGTTTTTAGTTTGCAAAAATAAAAAAAAACATCATACAATATAATTTATATTTTATCATAAGTATATTACAAAGTAAAAACAGGACAGGCCTATATATAACAACTAAATTAGAAAATGCAGATATTGCTATAACCATAAACCAAGTTATACATTGAAAAGATAGTATGTCAAACCTTTAAAACGTGTTCGATGCGGATGAGAGTTAAAGGTAACGTAAAACAACGCAAAGTGAGGTGAAGTAAGGTGAATTGAGGTGAATTGAGGTGAAGTGAGGTGAAGTGAGGTGAAGTGAGGTGAAGTGAGGTGAAGTGAGGTGAAGTGAGGTGAAGTGAGGTGAAGTGAGGTAAAGTGAGGTGCAGTGAGGTGAAGTGAGGTGAAGTGAGGTGAAGTGAGGTGAAGTGAGGTGAAGTGAGGTGAAGTGAGGTGAACTGAGGTGAACTGAGGTGAAGTGAGGTGAAGTGAGGTGAAGTGAGGTGAAGTGAGGTGAAGTGAGGTGAAGTGAGGTGAAGTGTGGTGAAGTGAGGTGAAGTGAGGTGAAGTGAGGTGAAGTGAGTAAAGTGAGGTGAAGTGAGGTGAAGTGAGGTGAAGTGAGGTGAAGTGATGTGAAGTGAGGTGAAGTGAGGTGAAGTGAGGTGAAGTGAGGTGAAGTGAGGTGAAGTGAGGTGAAGTGAGGTGAAGTGAGGTGAACTGAGGTGAAGTGAGGTGAAGTGAGGTGAAGTGAGGTGAAGTGAGGTGAAGTGAGGTTAAGTGTGGTGAAGTGAGGTGAAGTGAGGTGAAGTGAGGTGAAGTGAGTAAAGTGAGGTGAAGTGAGGTAAGGTGAAATTAAGTGAGGTGATACGATATGGAGTGAGGTAAAGTGAGGTGAAGTGAGATGAGCTGAGGTAAGGTGAGGTGAAGCAAAGTGAGGAAGAGTAAGTTAAATTGAGAAGTGAAATAAAATGAAATAATGCGAGGTAATGCGCAGTGAAGTGAGGTAAAGTAATATGAGGTAAAACAGCAAGGTAAAGTAATGCAATTTAATGAAAATAACTTTATGTAATCGTAACGTAATATGACGCAACTACCTTGCGATGCACTACTATACAGAACAGCACAGTACTGTACGGTGCGGTATACGAAACGAAAATAGAATGAAAGAAATCCAACATATTCAACACATTCTGCAGAATATTAAATACAAATATAGATAAGATATAAATCATGTACACGATAAATACCTTTTTAAAACTTTTAACACTTCTTACAACGTGGTTGAATGAATGTCTGCGTGCGTAGGTGTGTATTTTGAAAGTGCGTGTGTGCGTGTTTGCGTGTGTGCGTGTGAGCGTGTGTGCGAGTGTGCATGTGTGCGTGTGTGCGTGTGCGCGTGTGTGAGGGTGTTCGTGTGTGCGTGTGTGCCTGTGTGCGTGTCTGCGTGTGTACGTGTGTGCGTGTGTGTGCGTGTGTGTGCGTGTGTGTGCGTGTATGCGTGTGTGCGTGTGTGGTGTGTGCGTGTGTGCGTGTGTGTCGTGTGTGCTGTGTGTGCGTGTGCGTGTCCGTGTGCGTGTGCGTGTACGTGTGCGTGTGCGTGTGTGTCGTGTGTGCGTGTGCGTGTGCGTGGTGTGTGTGCGTGTGTGGTGTGTGCGTGTGTGCTGTGTGCTGTGTGTGTCGTGTGCGTGTGCGTGTGCGTGTGCGTGTCGTGTGCGTGTGGTGTGCGTGCGTGCGTCTATGCTGTGTGCGTGTGTGCGTGTGTGCGTGTGTGCGTGTGTGCGTGTGTGCGTGTGTGCGTGTGTGCGTGTGTGCGTGTGTGCGTGTGTGCTAGAGTGTGCTGTGTGCGGTGTGTGTGTGTCGTTGCGTGTGTCGTGTGTGCAGTGTGTGTGTGCGTGTGTGCGTGTGTGCGTGTGTGCGTGTGCGTGCGTGTGGTGTGTTGCGCGTGTGCGTGTGTGCGTGTGTGCGTATTTGCAAGTGTACGTGTGGGTGTCTTGAGTCTGTGCATGAGTCTGCGTGCGCACGTACTTGTGTGGGTTCCGTTCGTATGTAAGTCTATGTGCAAGTGTACGTGTGCGTGGGTGCGTATGTGCGCGAACATGCACGTGCGTGCGAGTGCGTGCGTACGTGTGTGTGTGTGTGTATGTGTGTGTGTGTGGCTATGCGATCCTTAGCACGTGCAAGTACGTGTGTGTCCTTTATAGGAAAATGTTTGAACATATTTTTTAAAGGAAATTTATACATAACTTTTCTTCGATAAGTTGCTTTTAAATTTCTTTACTTGCCGTTTATATTAAAAATTACTGTAAAGTGCTATTCGTGATTACCTACAATGACTATTGTGTTTTTTAATTGTATATTTTAATATAAACTTTGTTGTTAACCAAATTACTTGTCTTAAGCGTCTTTGTGCACTGTGGCGGATTATATTGTTGTGCAGCAATTTACCTTATTGTCACAGCACCTACTGTTGATTAATTCAAACGTTAATATCTGCGGCTTTGCCAGATCGTAGGTAAAGGGTGTGTCGCAAGTGCTTGCAAAAGATTAAGATTGTTGATAACTTAACTTATGATTTTCTTTTTCACATTACTAATCAATTCTATTGATTTATTCAAATATACGTTTTAAATTAATTTATGATTCTTTCTTTCGACTCGTGAGAATTGTATTCCTGGTTTGCCCTTTCCAGGTAATCTTGCAGCTCCAAAGGGCCTGACGCCTACTGAATAAATACGGTTGAGCGTTATCGTCTTTTACATCTTGTCAATTAGAGTATCACCCACGCCCGGACTGAGTTGGCTGGACGATTTTATGCTACCGTCCCAGAGCACATCTGACTTATTGTTAGGTTGATTTGTTTCCTAGTATTATGCATTAGTGTCGGTAGCATGGTTTAGAAGTATTCGCTTCTTCGATACATTATATAATATATTTTGTACTGATTGTTTTGTTATTAAGTGAGTTTTCAACATTACCAACAGCAGCTATGGTGAATTTCCACTCACCGTACGTTATTTCATTTTATGTGCTTACTGCATAATCAGTCAGAGGATTCGTCTGAAGTAATGGTTCATGTAATCGCGCAAATTCGTAAATGTGATAATTTCCCTCCATTGTGGTAGATTATGTATTTACCACATTTACACTAACAAATTAAGGGAAAGTGGCGTCTCCAATTTTTACAAGTTAACATTTTCTAAATAACTTGATATAATCAATTTGATTGGTTTCTACGTTTTTAACAAGACATGATACCAGTTTGGGTTTAAACATTTTTTTCATTAACTAAAAAAATTAGCAAGTAGAAAGCTTTGAACATCATTAATAGCTGATTGCGTTAATTAGTCACTACCATATACCAGGTACTTCTAATATAAGTGCAAATTGGAGTAGTACATTAAATGCTACAAAATTAAGCACATTTATTATTAGCAACCAACTGTCTGATGATGGATTGGTATGTAGAGGCGCGTGGTTATGTAAGGTAACTTCATGGTTTATGATTATCAATAATATCGCATTCAACATTTAATACTGCGCTCAAAACGTAGAACAACGAATATTCTTTTACTTTTTGTAAAAGTACGCCAATATGGAAGTGACATTTATTATTTAACTCGTAACCATATTAACGTGACAAGATTCGCTGATCCTTGAGTTTTATTTATAAAAATGTCACATATAACAAAGAGTGTTAGAAGTTAACTAAGCCAAAGTAATGCGAAAAGTAGCATACTACTACAAAGATAAGTGCACGTTAACCCGTCGGGTTATTTGGTCCTTAACTGGGATTTCTAGTATGGAGTAATCAGATTTAGCTGACAAGCTCTCAATCTTAAACCTGATGAAAAATACTTCCAAACGCCTTCAGGGCATAAACTATCCTTCTGGAAAAAAATAGTTTAACCCCGATAATTATTTTACAGACCGGAAAGAAACCGCTAATAATAATGCATTAATTTTTAAGAAATGCACTAAAAAGAGCGCACAAGGAGTAACGCAAAAATCCAGCAAAAAATAGTTCCTCCCTCCTGACTTTATCAGCCCGTTTTATATGAATCCAAAGGTTAGGTGTGCGCTGCCAAGAAGGTCAATGCTTTGCATCAGGGCAAGAATATGTTAAACATGGGAAAGCCGATAGTATAACTAAGGAAAATGTATTTAATGTTCTTAGTGACACTGGTTTATTATCATCAACAACAATTGTACATATTTACTAATGTTTAGAAGATTAAGTTATTTTTATTACAATTTTGTAAGAATACGTTTTTCACACAATTACTCATTTTAGACGTAGTTATTTAATAATAGTCTAGATGTGGAACAAAATCTGATGGTCCTGTATATTCGTAAACCTCCTCACTGTGTGGAATATCCTAAATTAATATTAATTAGCAGTTACAAAATAAACATAATTTACACTCTTCACCAAATAAGACGATTCATCTGGATCAGTTTCAGAATCAGTTTTGTGGTCTTCTTCAACCTCTAAAATATATCATACAGCAATAAATCCAGAACAGAAGTGACACACTTACCTGCGAATGCAGACACGAACAGTAAACCTAACATTAACAAGTACACAAACTTCATTTTGATTAATGTGCTTCTAATCTCAATTCACGGCGTTTTTATTTCTACCAAACCGGAAGTGAATTATGACTACCTTGAAACTTTAAATATAACCACTCTAATCACCCTTATGCATAATGCAAGTGTTTGTTATGCCCGCCAATTAGTAGCGATTTAAATGTGTAATTTTTACAAGATGATATCTCGACTATGGTACTATTTCCTACCACAATTCGGAAATTTTGATTCCATAGTGTATTCTCTTTGCCACCCTCTTTCCGTTTCTCCTTAATTTCAGCCCCCTTTTCAGGTCAGTCTGCTATTCCTGACTTTTCTTACATATATAAAATTGATTTACGAGTAAATTTTTGGCCCAACATCTCAAAACCCTTTTGCTAGAATCTTGAAAAAAAGTACATTTGACCTTGAAATTGATCTTCGTTCTAGGAACAAGGGTCATTTGGGAGAATCCTGAAAGAAGTTCCAACATCTTGAACCAGCATATTGATTAATGATCTAACCAAGAACCGATCACCTTGGAATACAATTTGGAGCCCAATGAATTGATTAAGGAAGAAATTGTAGTCATGATATCTCAACCTTGCAGTGTATTCCTGAAATTAATAGGTGTGTGAAGACAGCTGCGTCATTTTTTAAACATTTGTATAATTGGGTTCTAACTATGCGCCCCTTTTCACCGTTGACATTAAATTTTGCGCTCAGTAGTAAACAAGTTGCAGTAAAAATTCTATAAACGTGGCTAATTTCATGGAGCCGCGAGCTATTGTATAAATAATTTGTTTCTAATGCACTCATTTGGCCTCAATTATGCTCCACTTTGTACCGTTAAAGTAAAACTTTGCGCCCTTAGAAGAAATAAGTTGTTGTGAAATTACATCGATACGGCTCACTTATCATCCGTAGACTTCTCCATAAATCAATTTTTTCTCATGAAATAATTAACCTCCAATTATGTGCGGCTTTGCGCCGTTAAATATGGACGTGTGAATAAGTTATCAAAAAATTATATTGACAGGACTAACTTCATAGCCTTATGAATAAATTAATCTCTTTCTGTGTAATTAGGTACGTATTATGCGCCGTTAAAGTTAAGTTTTGCGCTTTAATAAAAAAAAAGTTATTGTAAAAATTATATCAAAACGTGATCCTCCGTATAAATCAATTTTTCTTTTTCCAATAGTTTGGCGCCAATTGTGAACCCCCGTAGGAAATATAACTGCAAAAACTATATCTACAAGGTTAACTTCATAGCTTTAGGAATAAACTAATTTTTCTTGTGCTACTATTACGCACCGTTTTGCGCCATTAAAGCTAAATTTGCTGTAGAAAACAACCTATTGTAAAATCTACATCAACACCGAACGTCTGAATAAATTTTTTTGTGCAATAACTATGCTCTAATTATGCGCAGTTTTGTGCCGATAATTTAAAATTTTTCGCTCCTAGTCGATATAAGCTACTGAAAAAATTACATCAACACAGTTAGCTTTTTAGCTGTAGACTTCTGCATAAATCAATGTTCTTATGGAGCAATTATCTGCCAATTATGCTCCACTTTGTACCGTTAAAGTAAAACTTTGCGCCCTTATAAGAAATAAGGTGTTGTGAAATTACATCGATATGGCTCACTTATCATCCGTAGACTTCTTCATAAATCAATTTTTTCTTATGAAATAATTAACCTCCAATTATGTGCGGCTTTGCGCCGTTAAACATAGACGTGTGAATAAGTTACCAAAAAATTATATTGACAGGACTAACTTCATAGCCTTATGAATAAATTAATCTCTTTTTGTGTAATTAGGTACGTATTATGCGCCGTTAAAGTTAAATTTTGCGCTTTAATAAAAAAAAAGTTATTGTAAAAATTATATCAAAACGTGATCCTCTGTATAAATCAATTTTTCTTTTTCCAATAGTTTGGCGCCAATTGTGAACCCCCGTAGGAAATATAACTGTAAAAACTATATCTACAAGGTCAAAATTCATAGCTTTAGGAATAAACTAATCTTTCTTGTGCTACTATTACGCACCGTTTTGCGCCATTAAAGCTAAATTTGCTGTAGAAAACAACCTATTGTAAAAACTACATCAACACCGAACGTCGGAATAAATTTTTTTGTGCAATAGCGAAGTGGTAATTATGCGTAGTTTTGTGCCGACAATTAAAAATTTTTCGCTCCTAGTCGATATAAGCTATTGAAAAAATTACATCAACACAGTTAGCTTTTTAGCTGTACACTTCTGCATAAATCAATGTTCTTATGCAGCAATTAGCTGTCAATTATGCGACGTTTTCTACCGTTAAAATAAAACTAGTTATTGTAAAAATTACATCGACACGTTTAACTTTACAGTGCCGTACATTTTGCATAAATGCATTTTCTCTTATGCGCAAATTATGTGTCGTTAGAATACAAATTTTGCTCTCCCACAAAAAGAATTTATTGCAAAACTTACATCGACAAGACTAACTTCACAACCGTTAACACCATCTATGCTCTGTTATACGCTTAAACGATCCATAATTAGCCTCTAATTGACGAAAAAATAAAAAATATTTCTTTACAGAAGTCCACGACTGTAAAATTAGTCCTGTCGATGTCTTTTTTCGCACTAAAGCGTTTCTTATAAAGGCCTAAAATTTATTTTGCGGTGCAAAACAGTTAGCCGTGTCGATAAATTTTTACGCAACTCATTTCATACAGGGGCCCGGAACATTATTTTATTGGCGCAAAACACTGCATGTTTGACGCTTAATTATTGCACAACAAATATTATTTATAATTCTGTGATATTAGCCTTGTCGTTTTTTTTAATGAACTCATTAACCGTTAAAGTCAATACAAATAATTAACCCCTAAAATGTTGTTACAAATCGCAAAAGAAAAGCAGTTTCTATATATACTGTTTGTCATAAAGTTGTTTTCTTAGAAGATTTAAACGAATACAACTTTAAATGTAAATACCGATTTTCTTTTATTATTTCTCAATTAAAAATAGGACAGCGAAAGTTAACGTATTTTGTATTGTAATATACACATGTAAAGTTACATTTATTTGATTTAGAAGTGGGTAAACGACAGCATTCAAATAAATAAAATTTGGATCCCGGCAAGCTTCATTTATTTATATTGCAGGGGTTGTATTTTATATAATAGAGGGTTGATGTCTTTGTGAATAGACTTTATTTAAAAGAAGACACATATCTATCCCTAAGATAACCTTAATTATTATATAGATATAATTTTGTCCACGTGTATTGTAGATACAAACAGAACGAGTTTCATTCAAAGGCGTTCAATATTAACGATCGAATTAAAATACTCGATACCTTCTACAATCTATTAAAAAATGACTTCAAAATAGTAAAAGTAAAATTTGTCTATTAAACTACACGCTATTGTTTTAAATACAATGTACTTTAACAGTAACTGACGTATCTAGAGTGGTAACTTATCCTTAACAACTAAGCGCATGTTTGTGATACGAGCGAGCACAGCGAAGCAAGCACTGTAGTGCAAAATGTTAAGGCTTGTTACTACTCGAGATGCGTTCATTAATTGATCGTTCATTGGTGCAATAATTTACAGAAACAAATAATAAATGCACATATTAATTGGGAATTTCTGAAAATATTTCATCAACTGCTAGAGGTTGCTTTCAACACCGTGTATTTAATATTAATATTAATAAATAAACAATAAATAGATTCAGTTATTATAAGTTTTTGTTATGAACGAATAATTTAGAATTTACATCAGTTCTACATACATAAAGACAAAATTTGCATCGATTGGGGCTTGAACCTTGGTGGCGCAGTTGGTAGCGCAGTACTCTAGCAAAGTACAGGTCGTAGGTTCAAATCCTACTCGAGGTAAACTTTTTATTTATGTATTTAATAAAATTAATAATAATTTTTAATAAATAGATTCATCAAAATTTCATATGAGTAATGATTTCGCTCCACTTCAACTTGTTTTTAAATAAATATTAACTGGAAAATCACAAATACAACTTCAAAATTTGGGCGTCTGTCAAACACATTAAATAATTAAGCAATTGTTAAATAACATGGCGTACCATGGCCAACTAACACAAATTATGTGAAGATAATGTGATTTTTAAGAATTATTGAGATTATTTCGAAAACTTGACGAGTTAGGTATGCCACTATGGTACATCAATTTAATGGAAATTTAATTACCTTTCAAAAAAAAAATTAAGTTTTGACCATTTATGTGTGTCACGTCAAAATCATTAACTTTAAACTACCCTGTATAACATGAAATAAGTTTATTTAAGTAGCTGTAATAATACAAGGAATGTGCAAACTGTATCTAAAATTTCAGCCTTCTATAGATTCAAATAGGAGCTAAATTAAAATTTTAGTGGTATCATATTTCGGAGAAAAAAAGATAAAAAATAATTATCTCGAAAACCGGTGTAGATAGGTATAGGAAACTATTCAGAAAAAATGTTCATAAAGAAATTACGATTCTATAAATAAAATAATATACAGAGTGTTCCATTAAAAATGAAAAAGTTATTACTACGTTTTAGTAGAAGCGGCAACATCGCATCGTTAAAAATATTTTAGATCGATAGAGCAGAGAAAATTACCCATTTTATCAAATATTCAGAAAATTCCCATGTCTCGTTTTCCATAAACGTCTAACCTACCATCGACCATCAATGACCAGGTAGATATTTATAACGGAAGTACCGATTGGAGCATTATTTTTTTGTTTACAATTAGACCAAGTTGTGTTAAACTATCAGTTGCTGCTTTTCTTTATCCCTGCCGGCTAGGATAAAAATTCGTAGCCAGACCTATTACCTTTCTGGACGTTGTCCAACATTATTTTAACTGTAGTGTGTCTCTGTGTCATAGCCGTTTTCATGGTCTAAGTGCGATATAAAAATAAATCAAGTGGTGATGCCTTTTTAACGTTCCTGTATCTCTACGATAGCCACACTCCCACGCATCCAAGTGCTTAACTGGCCGACTGAGCTTCCGGCTAAATGATTGTTACGACACACCTTTTTCTATCTTTGCTACGACCGGACGCACGTAACAACCGTTTAAAAGTGATATCCTAGAATACTCTCTACAGATGACAAAGTTGTAAAAGATTTGGAAAGAAAGTTGATAAGGCACTCATAGCTTAAAAATGTAAGTATACCAATTATTATTGATTTGTAAACATTTTCGGAATTACTAAAATACTATTGAAATACAATAAAAACAGGATGTTTACAATTGGCTTTAATTTTAATTATTCATTTTAAATCTTTGCAATGCTGTACTGACTTATCGTTAGTAATGCATGCATTGTTTATATAAACCTATATAAACATAGATTTTCGCCTATCCGGTTGCAGTTAGTTGTCAATAAGTATGAATAGCTTCTCACGGTAGTGGAAAATAATAATGAGTTTATTTTGATAACGTTTCCATATTATCAAGGTAAACGTTATGACAAAAATTACTTAAGTCATTAGTCAATAGTTAATCTATAAACTAATCAGTTACATTTCCATCAATCAAATGACATTCAATAGTAGGCTGACCTAAATCACATTATTTCAGCAAACCTGTTCCTTGCATTTTATTGTATTGCAAATTTTGTTAACACTAATATTTAAAACACTTCCTGAAGAAGATCTCTGTAATTACTATTGAAGTCTTATAAAGTTTACTCTAGTACCCTCGTTTATTATAAAAAAGGATAATCATTTTAATTAGTGGAAACTTGTTTATATCAGAAATTTATATGTGGTATTCGGGACAAAAGCCGATAAATCCTACTCCTTAATCAAGCCTATCACCTGTTGCCATGTTGGATTAAGTAATATTTTTTATTGAGTTGAAACAACCCATGTACCTCATTCTGACTCGTCACTACGTTATTGGAATCGTTAACAAACACGCTTTTTTCAAGAAGGAAATTACAATAATCCTAACGAATTGTAAACGCTTTTTGATAGCAGTGGTAGTCCAATTTAAAATATAAGCGTGCTTAATATAACAGTATTAAATATTATTGAACTACCTTAAAGACAACAAATCTGAACAAAGGGTAGCAATTAAAAATGTCATAATCCAAGAACAACTTTAACAATATTTAATCAAGTTGCAATATAAGTGTAAAGTTGTAAAAAACTTTAATTGGAAATTGATAAAAGCATTCATTTTCTGAGGACTATGACTGTAACTGTTATCGAAACGTTTAAATTTATATAACAGGTAAACAAAGGTACACGATTTAATACACAACAGTAAGTGTTCTAATTATATATATATATATATATATATATATATATATATATAATGGTGACAGTTTACATTTTCAATGTATGTTAGACTGCGTCTTAAAAAACTACACATTCCTTTCTGGAGAAAGGTCACTAGTAGCATATTTCGAGAGTTAACTGTAACTCTGTAACGATTTAAAAGTTAATTGTTTATCTTAATAGATTGTAGCCTCTTGGTTGAAGTTGCTTTTAATGCCATCTGGTAGGTTTTGACATAATTTATAGGTTAGCCAAAACAGTACAAAAACAAGAAAAAAATGGTACGCTCACAAACTGTGCTACAAACACGCAAAAGCTGATCACTCAAACACAAATACAAAGATACATAATCACTATAAACTAACCAAACCAAAGAAACTAAAAAACCTAATAAATACACTCGCACGCACTCACTCACATACAGACGACACACACACACACACACACACACACACACACACACACACACACACACACACTCACACACTCACATACTCACACACTCACACACTCACACATTCACACACTCACACACTCACACATTCACACACTTACACACTCACACACAGTCACACACTCACACTCTCACACCACGCACACACACACACAACACACACACACAACACACAAAACACACACACACACACACACACACACACAACACAGACATCACACACACACACACACACACACACAAACACACACACACACACACACACACACACACACACACACACACACACACACACACACACACACACACACACACACACACACATACACACACACCCACACACACACGCACGCACGCACGCACGCACCCGCACGCACCCACACACCCACACACACACACACACGCACACACACGCACAGATGCACACACGCACACACGCACACGCACACACGCACACACGCACACACGAACACACGCACACACACACACACGGCTTGATATATTTGTGGCAGCCCAATTGTGGTATTTTAAATGAGGTATGCTACTACACCGCCATCTAAGGGTGATATAACCTGAGTATTCTTTCGATACCCTTCATAGGGAAAATCTATGCATATGCTTTGTTATTGTTACGTTAGTGCTTAATAATATGCGAACATGAAGAAATTTTGTGCCATAATTACGCAACTACAAGAATTGTGTGAAAGAGACTTTTAGTGCAGATTCAAATGCATTGTTTTCAAATTACTACTACAACTTGTATTTAAATCCTTGAACTATGAGGTGTGATTACGTGTTCCCATTTTAGTCGACTTTATGCTGTTGCAATCAGAAGTCAGCATAATACACGATTTTACTCATGTAACCGTTCTTAATCAGTTCATTCATTAAAGCTTTGTTGCGAGTTTTTAACTCTGATTTTAAAATGCACAAATTACAATACCTCACCAATTTACTTGTAGACAAATCAAACGTATTGTACATATAACATTAGAATAGCATTAAAAATGCATGTTCTAAAAAAAAAAGAACGGATCATATACGACGTGATTGTGTAGAAGATAACCTACAGTTTTAGTAAACACACGTCTACACCTTTATTTTGCTTTTCCTTTTTAATATTCGCTACTTATTTACAAGATTATCTTTATCTCATTTCTTTTAACTGAATAATTAGGGCTTATCCTTCATGCACAACTTTGAACGCGCGATGTACTTTTCTAACATGATCAGTGTGCTAGTTATGTATATATATATATATATATATATATATATATATATATATATATATATATATATATATAAGATTAAAAATTTTATATACATAAAAAGATTTGGATGGGTGATTCTTTAACGCATTTGGATACCTTAAAAGTTAGATATTTGAAATTTGGCACACGTCCACGAATCATAGTGCTCTTTCTAAAATATATTCGTCTCGACTTTAGGTTGTACCGGAAGTAGCCATCAAGTTCCTTATTTTAAACGGAACCATGTATTTTTCTCCACGCTATTGGATTCTCTGCATGATTTGCTACATAATTCACCTACTTTATGCTTACCTGGTTGCTATGGTTACGGAGATATAACAACTTTTATGAAAAAATGTCGACTTGCAAGGGTTTATTATGAAAAACGAACTTTGGACGGCTTATAACCAGAAAATAAAAAGGCCATCCGACAATAGTCCCCTCAAGTGCGTGGTCTCAAGAAGACGTCGCAATAAATTTGTAAACTTGACTAAATCTAAGTAGCGCTGTCATTTTTTTTAAATGGAACCCTCCGATTTTCTCTACAGGCGTCGATAGAGACTTGAATTTGTAATATTGTTTCTCTAATTATACGTACGCCTATCATCAACCATTTTTGCACGAAACATTTTTTTTTAGAATTATGGATTTATTCAATGTATTATTACCAGTATCTGGGCGTTGCTATGGGGACTGACACAAATTCGATTGTTTCTACTATTTAGATTCATTAGTGACATTCACCCTTTGGACTCGGTGAATTATAAAAGATGGTACACTTTTTGAGGTCACTCTTTTAATGTGTGTTTAAAGTAATGTCTAAATTTAAAGCTAATCTCCTTTCTAATGTCATCAAATATGGTAGTTGTACGCGATAATTATTAAGCTTGTCCGTATTACATTTTTTTTTCGAGTAAGTCTATTACTATTTACAAAATATGCAGCCAATATCAAGTAGCCTTTGAAAATAAAAGAGTAATAGCTGCCATAGTTGAGTGTTTAGATGCCAAAGCACGTCAAAATCTAGCTCGGTGTTTTATAAAACGTATTAATCATGAATCATTATTCAAATGAAGTGATTTATTCAACGTTTTTGTCGCGCATTTAACGTAAAATATACAGAACTTCCCCTTATAAAAGAAAAACAATCCCGCAAATTAAAAAAGAAGTTTATTGACTTTGGTAATATTGCGCCATCAACAACAGTGACTGTAAATGAAGTTAATCAAGTAAATATGTTTTAACATTTTGACGCTTGCCCACGTTCGTCAATGTGATCAGCTGCAAATGATTTAGGACTAAGTTATTTGTCTATTCAAAACATACTAGTTTTGCACAAACAACATCCATATTCTTTTATAACACTGCAAAAGCTAACGCCAACGGATTTTCCACGACGAGTTTCATTTTGCGAAGAACTGTTGATAAAAATTCAAGAAGATGGAGATCTGCTAATTGGTGTTTTCAATAGGAAGAATAAACATTACTGGGCAGCACAAAATCCTCACTTAATATGGGAAGTAGAGAACCAGATTCAGTTTTCAATAAATGTTTGCTGTTTGATGTTGGATGATCAATTATGGTGGTACATGCACGACGAAAATTTTTTGACAGGGGAAAGATATCTTGCGCTTTTACAAAATACCGTGCACAATTTTTTTGATACATTGGCAAATGAATTATTTGTGGTATCAGATGGGCAGCCCACCAGCGCATAATACAGGAATGGTAGATCATACACTCGTGAATTATTGTAGGATTGTTGGTGGGGGTAATCGAGGTCCTTGGTTATGGCCACCGAGATCTTCAGACCTTTCATTTATTTTTATTTATGGGCATGAGTTAAAGAAATGGTTTATGTGGATGAACCTTCTACTAAACGGGATTTGACTGCGCGAATTACTTGTACATGAATGGTTTGCAATCAGTCAAGATTGGACGGGCTCATATTACAACTTTTGGCCAAGTTTTTCCAAGATCGGCCATGTGCGAGCGCGTAGGTGTGTGTGTGTGTGTGCGTTCGTGCATGCGTACGCACGTTCGTAAATTCGTGCATATGTGTTATTATTATTATTTATTAAAAACTGTTTGATTTTACAAAATGCACCTAATACTAAATTATATCACATTGAGTTTTTTTATACCACTTCCAGCTCTTCGTTTAACCTTAAAAGTCCACTGGATATTCGACACAGGATCCCATTCGGACACCATATTGCTTCAAATGCAGTGATACTGTTGTTGTTGTTGTTCCATGGGTATTCGGTTATAATTCTGTTTTTTAATCTTACTTTAAAGTTAAGTAGATGCCAGGAAGTTGTATTTATATTTTTTTCCAAGTTTATAATAAACTGTCTGTATGCCGTACTTCTTCCTAACACAGAATAAATTAGCTAGCCTTGTTTCGTTATTGTGTTTATTACCCTACAATCTACATATGTAGTTTGTATTAACTGTGGAAACGTTTAGTAGTGTTTTTACGATGGTTTTAATGTATTTCCACATGTCTTTGGTTTTGTGACAATCTATTAGAGTCTGCCACGCGTTACCTTCTTCATTGCACCAGAAACAGCCTGTTCCTTGTTTTTGCCCAATGTTATTAAAAAATATAGCGTCTACTAGCCGATTTTTTCCAAGTCTCCATGCGATGCACGCATCTAAACCTAAGGGCGGTTGTTGGAACATTTCTTTCTAGAACATTTTTTTTTTGTTTATTGGAACCCATGAGTTATCGGATACACTTAGCGATGCTCCCTGTTTGTTAATTACTTCTGCAAAAAACTGGTAACATAATTCTTCTACGTTTTGGAAATATTCGAATAAGGAGTTTTTAATTACAGGAGTCACATACATGGATAATAGTTCTTCGTTGTTTTTCCATTTATCTCCACTCATACAGTCTCCTAAATACAATATGTTGCACTTTGACCAAATTTCATTACCTATAAGTAATGTAAAGTCTTTGAGCCACAAGGAGCAGTTTACAAGTGTCATTATCCTTAGATCACTACGACATGATGGAAAATTTTCGAGACGTACCGTAACTGTACTCCATGCTTTTAATACACTTTGTACAAAAGTCGTGTGGTTAATTTTTGAATTGGCCTTTACGTAGAGTAAGTGGCAGGTAAAGCTTGCGGTTCTATTATTATGCGGATCTAAATTGTATTTAAGCATTTTGGCCCAATTGCTATTCTCGTCGTTTATGAATTTCACTGATGTTAGAATTCGAAAGGACATTACTTTGGGCTTTAAATGTACAAGACCCGGGTTTGACTAAAGAGTATGCATAGGCTTTTTTGATCTGTCCAGTGCTTTCCTTTGTTCCAAAATCTTTTGAGAGTTAGTCCATTCACGGGCCAGCGGTGAGTGTGTGTGTGTGTGGGTGTAGATGTGTGCGTGCGTGAGTACGTGCGTGCGTGCGTGCGTACGTGCATACGTGCTTGCGTGCGTGTGTGGGTGTGTGGATGTGTATGTGTGCGTGTGTGCGAGCGCGTGTGTGTGTGTGTATATGGGTGTATCTTGGTATCTACGATAACTGCAGAACAAAAACACCTAGATATTTATTATGTTGTATTTAAGCTTGTTTTATTTGGCTTAGAGCTGAATAGATTTTGAAAGAAATCCAGCTGCGGAGAGGGTGGTTTATTAAGGGAAGTTTTTGATTTTTGTCAAATATTTCTAAAACAGTTGCATATTTTAAAGATATAAAAGTACCTGGATATAGACCTTAAATATATCGATTAGTTATGTACTATGCAATTTTTTGATATGACGCGAAATTTAGCCGCAAAAAATTCCTAAGAATTTAAGTGTTAGTACAAATTTTAATAATATGAAAATTAATTAAATATAATAGAAAATGCTGAAGCGGTATTATCAATATTTTTATAAAAGCGGGCGGAGTTTGAATTTTTTTACGTTAACATGTATTTATGTCTATGAATTTCTATCTGACATGAAGTTTTAAACGTCATTCTGACATACATTACTGTTTTTGTTTTTCTATGTTGCCTGTTTTCGTTATGAACGCATAAAAAAGAGGTTGCATGGTTATCCTAAAGATATCTAGTGTGGAACACCACACCTTCCAACCTACAAAATGGAAATTAAAAGAAATGAAATAATTTTAATAACAGGTTTTTTAGGATAACTGTTGCCCTAAAAAAATTGAAATTAAAATTATTTCATTTCTTTTAATTTAAGTTAGAATCTAGATGTCTATTAACTTCTGTCATGAAGTTTTAAACGTTATTGTTTTTGCGTTTACAATGTTACCTATTTTTGTAATCAGCATCTTATAATAGTTGCGTAGTTATCCTAAAAAATACATTCGTAACGAAAACAGGCAACATTGTCAAAACAAAGACAGTAATCTATGTCAGAATGACGTTTAAAACTTAATGCCAGATAAAGGATTCATAGACATAAATACATGTTAACGTAAAAAAAAGAATTCCAAAACCGCCTGCTTCTAAAAATGTCGATAACACAGTTTCAGTATTTTCAATCGTACTTATTTAATTTTTACATATATTACGCTTTACATTAAAAAACTTTGTAAAGAAAATCTATGTAAAATTAAATTTTCTTTAAAAAATACGTCTTCACTTTTTCTTACAAAATTAATTGTTATTCAGATATCTATATCTATACCCAGGTATTTTTTATCTTTTAAACATGCAGTTGTTTTAGAAATATTTGATAAAAACCAAAAACTACCCTTAATAAACCCTCCTACCCGCAGCTGGATTACTCCCAAAATCTAATCAGCTCTAATTCAAATGAAAACAAGTTTAAATACAAAATTTTAAGTACGTAGGTATTTTCCTTTTGGATACTAACATACATCCATACACATATCCACACACACAACACACACACACACACACAAACTCGCGCGCGCACGCATGCACTCACCCACGCACGCACCCACCCACGAACACACCCACCCATAAACGAAAGCACGCACGCACACACACACGCACACACACACACGCATCTATACCTACATATGTATATGTAGGTACGAAAATTACAATGACGTATTTTTATAACTCCTCTCTTCAAGCTTATTTATTCCTTTTCTTATAGTTAAAAGCAAATAGGATGAACGATCAAAACTTGAGAGTATACTTGGTTCAACATTATCCTAAATACTTAATTTTATTCATAAGGGAACTATTAAATATTGATTATGATGAATGACAAAACTGTGTGTAATAATAAAGAAAATTGTGAAGATATACAGATAGTTATAGATAAAGTTATGAAAAGATAGACGAAAATGTCTATCGATTTCAAGATATCAGTCATGTTAAGAATTTTCAAAATTTGTGAACATTCCTTAAAACGTAGTAAATGTGTAAGGATTAAAAATGTGCAAATCATTAATTTAATTATACTTCCACATTCCAAGTCTTTAAACCACTGATCCCAAACTTTAATCAGAACCTAACTTCTCTCTAAAGGATTTCTAACAAATGGTGTTATTCTGCAGGCAAATAGAAGGTTGTCACAAGTTAATTGTATCCACATCGAGTATTTTAACCAAATTAGAAAAAGTAGCACAATTTATAATTAAATGAATGAAAATTCTTAACATCATTGTATCTTGAACACGATAGACATTTTTGTCTTTCTTTTCATAACTTGATCTAGAACTATTTGTACATCTTCACAATTTTCTTTATTTTTACACACTGTTTTGTCGTTCATCATAATTAATACTCAATCGTTCCCTTATGAACAAAATTAAGTATTTAGGATAATGTTGAAGCAAGTATACTCGTACATCCTATTTGCTTTTGACTGTAAGAAAAGCAATATGCTTGAAGAGAGGAGTCGTAAAAATACGTCGGTGTAATGTTGGTTGCCTATAGAATCTACATTCCCAATGCATTGACACGTTTTTTTAAAGTATACATAGCCCATATGTATACATTTAAGATAAATTCCCTGTATAATATTATCTCGTAGCTACATTTTCCTTTTGGTGGCGTTTTTAGAAGTAGATATTCCGTTGGTGGGCGGGTCCCTACGTAGATATTTGAGTAGTCTGCAATTTTCGGAGATTTAAATATATATTATATTCCTCGAATAAAGGAACTTACCGGGGAGGAATAAAGTGGGCAAAGAAAATGTTCTTAATTTCGGACCCTCCTTACAAATATCAGCAAAATGACATCCACACTCAGCCCTGTTATAATAACAATAATAAAGTGGTGATGTAATTTGTACATTGATTAAACGCCAAATGTAATCTCTAACTACAAATTTTAAACAAATTGAAATACTAACCTTTCACCACTAATTATATGCCGTCTCGTCCACAATCGGTAGATGAAATATAGGGTGGGTTCTACTATATTGACTTGTTAACACACCTGAAATGCGGCTTGTTTCTCACCTGCTTAATTATTTTCCTTTCTCTAATTAATAAAAAAACAATGTAAAAAATTATAAAAAAAATATATAATTAAATGTATTCTCGAGCGCCATGTTATCTTTGTCAAGGAATAACAAAACCTAAATAATAAACAATAAAAACTTTCTATAAATATCAAAAATTAACAATGTGCAATTAAGTTTATTTACTCAATATATGGATGGTTAAGGAGAGGAAAGAAAAGGTTTTAAAGCTAAGCTTAAAAAATATAAAATCACCACATAAATACCTCAGTATAATGATTTTCTTATAGACAGCTTCCAGTGTTTAATTATGGATGCGAAACGGTCAACCAGTATGAAAGCGTTTCTACATCTTCCTTGCGTATTCTTGTAACAACGCGATCAATTATGTATTTGAAGGGATTTTCGATCCACTAAACTTATTGTATTCTTGATGTTTTATTGTATTAAAATTGCATTTTAAGATGATATTATTTGAATGAAGAAAAACTTGCGTAAATAAGTAACTTAAGAGCAATTTAAAATATAAATATAAGTATGAGTAAGTAAATAAATAAGTGCCTTAAGTGGGTATAAGGGAATAATATAAGTACTATAATGAGTGTACTTGAGTGTACGTGAGTGCCTGGAAAGAGCAAATGCTTAAGCTTTAAATATAATGAATTGAAAAATAACTTACCACCAAAATTCTGATGGCACCAAATATAAAAATTAAGTAAAAACCATTATAACAATGTCTTCTGCTTTAACATTCAGCAGCAAGTGAAGTAAAAAATAGAGGCTTTCAGAAACGCTTATGTAAGTGCCCCCCCTCAAGAAGTGGTCACGCATTGCGCGAAATACAATGATCGGAGTCCAATTTTTAAAAGAAAGGGAACTATAACTATTTATGTAATATTACACCCAAAATATATGTTCTATTAAATGCAATTTAAGTTGCCTTTCTCAATTTTACATGTAAATAATTAAAAACTCCTCTAATTTTACGCCAAATAAATTAATGATCTTAGATTAACGTATTTTTTAATACAACCACAAAAAAAGGTTGTTTCTTATGATGTTTCTTCCTTGGGCTAAAATCTGATGACTGTTTATTCGTAAAAGCCGAAAATTTTAAATATTGGGGTCAGAAGGAATAAAGTGCCTAAAATATGCGTCAAAATGTCGGACAGCCATAAACTGTGTGTAGAATTGTGTGTTATCCATAAAATGAATCGTGGTAAGAAGCTGGTTGAGCTCGCACTACAGTCATTCGAAGGAACATCCGAAGGTATTTATGGCTATGAGTATTACACATCTTGAATAGTATTTCTGCAATTATGTATTGTGTTCTAGTAAGCGCTCCATGGCTTGGGGACCATTTTATATTTGATGTTGGTGATTAGAACGTCGAAAACCGACTAGATCAAGTTGAATCTGATGCTCTATCGGAACACGGTAGTCACAATACAGATTCTGAACAGTCTGCAGAATCTACTTCAGAATCTGAAGAAGTAGTGCTACAGCATACCGGACTAAGTTATGTTGGTAACGATAAAACAACTATCTGGCGTATGCACCCTCCACGGCCTAACGTAGCAGGGGAAAATAAAATGTGGTTACAATTAGCCGGGTATAAAAGGAGCTGCCAGAAATGTATCGACAATAATGGATTCTTGGCAGTTGTTTGTTTCTGAACATATGCTGGAGAGTATTACACAGTATACTAATTTGTACTTGAAGAAGGCGCGACAGAAGTACTCTCGCGAAAGGGATTGCTTAGATACAACAGTTCAGGAATTGAAAGCTCTCTTGGGTCTACTTTATATGGCAGGCGTAAAAAAGGCATCCCATCTAAATGTAAAAGAATTATGGGCAGATGATGTTACGTCTCCGGTGTGTTTTCGTGCAACGATGTCAAGTTGGAGATTTTACGTGCTTCTCGAATCTCTCCGTTTTGATAACACAGACACTAGGAAAGAACGACATCAACAAGACAATCTGGCTGCAATTAGAGATGTCTTTCAAGAATTTGTGTCAGCATGTTTAGAGAACTACGAGGTTGGGGAAAACACAACGGTAGACGAAATGTTACCTGCGTTTCGGGGCAGACGTAGATTTAGGCAGTATATAGCAAATAATCCTTCGAAGTACGGCATAAAGATTTATGCACTGGTGGATTCGTCCATATACTACACTTCAAACTTGGAAATTTATCCAGGGAAACAACCAGAGCGTACATACCGCTTAGGCAACAAAGCTGCTAGTGTGGTAAAAAGACTGACTACACATATGATAAATAGTGGTAGAAATATTACAATGGATAACTACTTTACGTCTGTTTCATTAGCACTTGATTTAGTAAAATGAAAAACGACGGTTGTTGGTACCATTCGAAAAAACAAAAGAGAGGTTCCTCCAATATTCCTAAATACCAAAATACAACCAGTACATAGCAGTATGTTTGCATTTTTGAAAACAGGGCTGTTAGTTTCGTATGTCCCTAAAAAAAATAAAAACGTAATGCTATTTTCCACGATGCATAACGACGACGAAATCGATAAGTCAAATCAAAATAAACCGGAAGTAATAACCTTTTATAATTCAACTAAAGGTGGGGTAGACACGGTGGATCAACTTGTATCGCAGTATTCTGTAGCAAGGATCAGTTGTAGATGGCCGCTGACCATATTCTTCGCTTTGTTGAATGTTGGAGGGATGAACTCTCAAATAATGTATACAACCAAAATCGGCGATAACCTAGAAAGACGGAGCTATCTAAGCAGTTTAGCTTTAGAGGTAATAAAACCGCACGCGCAATCAAGATTATCAATTACAAGTTTACCTTCTCAACTAAAGCATTCTGTTAAAATTCTAGTAGGAGATAAAGAAGAGGACCAGCCAAGTACAAGTGTAAAAGGAAAACGAAAAAAGAATGTTGAAATTGTCCGAAATACCTGTGCAACGAACATGTGATATCTATATGCGAACAGTGCTTGACACGACTCGATAAAGAATAAGTGTCGAAAATAAACTATACTTCATATTGATTTATCTATACATATAATCCATAAGATTTTATTCTTAAATTTAATTTGTTAGAAAATAAACAATTTACCTTACAAACATTCCTTATTTACCCGTAATTTACCTTTAAAAATGCTTCAGATGATTGTAAAGAACCAGCGTCCTTTACGTATGCTTTTTAGAATAAATTATTTGCGCACCATCCTATACCTAAAATTTCAAAAGTTTACGCGATATTGCACAACAAATAATTTATTAATCACCGCTGGTGTGTATTTCTAAAAACCGGCAAGTTTTTGCACGTCAGAACGATTTCAACCAACCAAATAACGGCATCCTCCGCACGGTAGCCGCGAAGCCGCTCACAGATGCACCTTTATAAACCCGCGATGCGCGTGAAAAAAGGATGATGAATCGAAGTAGATTCAAGTCAAGCCGATATCCAGTAGCCGTCCGCACCGATTGCTTCGTGTAAGCACCGACCTGTTAATCATCGCCGAAGAGTCCATCGCGATCGTGTGATAACGCGCACCACCTCGCACCGGGCAACCTAAAGTTCAATCCTGTACTGCCATTGATAGACACGTAAGTTGTAAAGTTATAAAATCTGACAATTTACAATCAAACACTTCAGAACGTAAATAACGCCGGGCTGAGTCTCCAGGAGTTATAACCTTACACTAACGCCAAGAGTGCCACGCAGGGTAGATCCCGACGTCACTCGCAAACACAAAGTACACTAACACCCAGAGTGCCACGCAGGGGTAACCCCCCACGTCACTCGCCAACACTTGAGGGTGAAGGTTTGTTACAGGGCTGTAAAGACCTACGACTTTTCTCTTAGTCCATCCGGTTAAGACAGGCCATAGGCTACGTCTTCTGAGTATTACTGAGACCTCGCTCGAAACACATACATACAATACATACAGACAAACACAATAACCGTACACGGTGTCTTTAATCGCAGGAGAGTATACACGAAACCTGTTGCATAAATTTGTATTCAGAATAAACCAGCGCGAAACACCTAGTGTAAAAGCATTTGTACATAAGTTAGGAAAATCCGTAGGAGAGTAAAACATTAGATAGAACGTAAATTATCTCCTGTTTGCCGGTATTAAATAATATAACTACGACCTGGTGTATATTACGATTTACCTTAGTAAATTCATATTTTTTTAATATCCAGTATTTCGTTCTCCTAATAAATTGTATATAATTAGATTTAGTATAGAAGTCCGTAATTAATCCAGTTAGATAAATAAATAACAAAATCAAACCGGTTATAATTAAATAAAGACAGTCCAGAGATCTTGCATTTGCATACGCGGATCTCGCGCGTGTATTACTTCCTGGGAGCGCGACATACCAGCTTCAACGCTCCAGAGTTACTGAAGAATAAATAATCATGCCATGCGCATAAGCCGAGAACGATATTGATTTTCTCCGTCCGAGTTCGTTGCACTGGCGCCGTTGAACAAAACTGTATTAAAGCAACCGTACCAGCTTCTGTAAATACAGGACCATAATATAAATATTACATACGAAGTAAGGAGTAAGTTAAGATAATCCATATATTTATATTTCCAGAAACGATTACGTACCTAGAAAGCAACCCCCCAGGAGAGCGAGTAAGGAGCCGGAAAGTATAAATACATTTGTTAATTAATTATTTATTTATTGTAAAATTAGTTAATATATGTTTTAAAACGCTTTAAGAGATTTATTTAAGGTGACAGTGTTAAGCCTATCAAGTAATTAATACGAACCACACCCCGTTTATAATAAATTATAAACACGACTGAGCAAAGCCGAGGCAAAATAAAACCGCGTTGGGTTACCAAATCAGAAGGGCGCAATACATATAGCGCTTAAGTTTAGGGTATTCAATACATGATAAGTGTGAGCAAAACGCTCACGTGCGACAAACCACGTTACATTTCGATAACACAGTTAACAACACAAATGATATGACCGAGATTTATCAAATTTGTTTAATTTTCGCTTCGCTGTCAACTTAATTTCAAATCAGTAATTTAGTAATTAGAAATTTGGCGCCTCCATTTGAAAATTAAGTTGCTGTACGTAGTTCTAGTTAGAAAAGATAACTACAGATGGCTCTGTAACTCATATCTCCCAGTTCAAATGTAAGATACTACCCCCCTGCCTTATAGTAGTTCTAATCCACATATTTATAGTATGCTTCAATCCATAACCGAATTTGCGTCCGTTATACAACACCAGAAACCATGATGGAAAGGTTTTAAGTGAAACCAATAATTATGACAGAGTGTACTTAAATTACACAATATATGCGTATTACCCACGAACGGCACATCTGTCAACGCTAACAAATTGATCACGCATGCGCGTACAAAATATCAGCGTCTGACAATTAATACTTCGTGAAACGACTCATTTAGGGGAGTTTTTGACAGTTCGTGTCACTTAGATGAAGGTGTATCAATAAACTCAGTTCAGTGCGTTGGTCCAACTATACAGGATTATTTGGTTCCTATACTTACTCGTTTCAGAACTTACCATTACGTTTTAACTGCAGACATAAAACAAATGTACAGACAAATCTTAATACACCCCGACCATAGGAAATATCAAAAAATCATGTGGCGAACAGATCCTTCATTACCACTTGTTCGTATTGTTTAAATATTGTGACGTTTGACACATCTGCAGCACCATACTTAGTCATTCGTTGTTTGACTTCGCCAATTTAAACAAATCTCAATTTCCAACCAATGACAAATTATTAAACACGATTTTTGTGCCGATGACTTTTTTACCAGCGCTCGTTCTGCTCTGGAATTAAAAATTGAAAAGCCAATCTACCCGAACTTAATCATCAAAATGCTAATAATTGTACCAGTCTACCGAAAAAATTTACCAATATTTTAGGATTATGTTCGAAGCCTGACAGTGAAACGTTTACCCTTCCCTTAAAAAATTTAAAGGATGCTTCTAGAGTAACTAAACAGTAGCACAACTTTTTGGGCCTTTAGGCTTATTGGCTTCTATTGTTGTAGTGGTAAAATTAATCATTCAACAGCTATGGCGAACTAAATGTAATTGGGACGAGTCGGTACCTATGAAGCTACGCTCCAGGAGGGTAAAATCTAAAACAGAACTGAAATATATTAACATTCCAGTTCCTCGTTTAGTGTTAATTCACATTTCTGTTACTTTACAAATACACACATTTGCAGATACATCGGAGTATGCATATGGCACTAGTATGTATATAAGGGCAACAGATGTCAACAACAAACATTCAGTTATACTTGTTGCAGCCAAATCAATAGTATCACCTCTAAAGGAAATCGCTCTTCCCAGGTTAGAGTTGTTAGCAACAACTTTATTAGTTGATCTTGCCCACAAGTTCAGAAATCTGCCTAACCTAAATTTTGAAAGTGCATTTTATTGGACAGATTCACAAATTCTAATTGACTGGAAATACCTTTCCACATTTGCTAAAAACGTTTATTGCGAATCGCGTAACACATATACGAGAATTAACCAAACCGACACATGGGAAACATGTGCCTACCTGTCACAACCCCGCTGATGTTGTTCCAAGGGGATGCTTTCCCCAGAAATTAAAGTATACACGAATATGGTGGGAGGGTCCAATTTGGTTATGTTTAGATGAAACATTTTGGCCCATATCATTAAATCAACAAAAAATTCAAGCTTTACCTGAAATGAAAACCAAATCATTTTCCTTTGTTGCTACTAGTGCATCTATATTTTCATTGATAATGATTCGAATCTTACTAAGCTAAAACGTGTAACTGCTCTTGTTTATAGATTTATTGAAAATTGTAAGAGAGTAAATCAAAATAGCCGTAAAACTGCTAAAGAAGTAAATGAAAGTTTTTTAACGATAGAGTAACTTATCAAGTTTCACACCATTTAACGATGATATAGGATTGTTACAAGTTGGGGGACAACGTAAGCTGTCATAAATCATACCTTAACCAAATTAATATTTGAACAGAAACATTTAGAATTGTTGAACACAGGTCTAAATTGACTGTTAAGCTCGGCTAGAGAGTCGATTTCCGGAAAAAATACCGCTAAATTCATTGTTAGGGAATGCGTAAAATGTTTTAGATTTAATCCTATTGAAAATTCTACTCTTATGGGTACAACTTCCCTGTGCATGTGTTTCTTATCCGTTCTGCTCAGTCAGAGTAGATTACGCTGGGCTTATTCAAATTAGGGATACATTAGGTAGGGTAGCAAAGATATCAAAATGTTACATTTGTCTATTTATTTACATGACTACGAAGGCAATACGTTTAGAAGTAGTAAGTTCATTGTCAACCTCTTCGTTTTGACGGCCCTTCGTAAATTTATAGCACGTCGAGGAAAACCACTTGAAATACAGTGTGTCCAGAAACTCTATGGACAAACTTTGCGTAGTGATTCTAGATCCAAAAATAAGAAAAAAAGTTCATATAAACCCAGGCCCGGAAACGCTTCGTTTAGGACCTACAAGGTGTAAAAAAATTCTATTTTCCTCGGTTTTATGGCGATAATTTGCGAACAAATTTGAATATGGTCCTGGAATTTGGAGCACGGGGGTTTTTGTGGTTGAGAAACTTAAATATTTTATTGATTTTGATGCTGCCTGAAGAGGGAGCTATCTACAGTGGTATGCCAAAAGTTAATTGGCCTTAACTTTTTTACCACCCTATATATTGACGTTACGTTTGAATTAGTTTGTTCCCTTTTCAGTTCTAACCAAAAAAGGTATACTTGGTCGATGCCTCTCAGATCAACCGTTTTCGAGATACTGGTTGATGAACAGTTTAATTTATTTAACCAGCTATTGAATCTCTTACCATTTTAGCAGGCTTTGACTAAAACAAAATGACAAGTTGTTGTTTAGATACACAAATGTATTTATGACATTTGTTGTTACTCTTATTGATACAGCGTCCCAAATTTCAAAATAACATAATAATTTTACAGTAATTTAAAACCTGTTTCATTTCTAAAAATGGTTGCTTTTAGTAATGAAGAATATGCCGATATGCTTTTAGTCTACGGTGAGATGCAGTGTAATGCCAGAGCAGCACAGCGAAGATACGCTGAAAAATTTCCTAACAGAATCCACCCGAAACACTCGACATTTACAGCAGTTTATCAACGACTTCGAGAAACTGGATATGTAGCTCCAAAAAACAATCAAACAGAAAGACCGGCCACCGTAACGGTAGCTAATGAAGATGCAATTTTAATGGCTGTCGAAGATAATCCGGAGACTAGTGTAAGAAGGCTCTCAGTAATGCACCATAACATATCAAAATCATCTGTCTGGAATATCATTCACAAGGAAAACTTATATCCTTTCCATTTACAAAAAGTTCAGGCTCTTTTGGAACGTGACCTTCCCGCATGACTACAATTGTCTCATTGGTTACGAAACCAAAAAATCAAAAATGCTCGATTTTATTCCCATATCTTATTCAGTGATGAATCGTTATTTACAAAAAATGGAATTTTTAATATGCACACTATTATTCATATGTTGGAGATAACCCACATATTATTAAAGAAACTCACCATCAGCAACGATTCAGCATAAATGTTTGGATAGGTATAGTAGGCAATCACTTACTAGGACCTGTGGAGTTGCCTGCTCGTTTAAACGCTAACGAGTATTTACAATTTTTGCAAAATACCTTACCTGGTTTATTGGATGAAGTGCCGTTAAATATTCGTCAAAATCTTTGGTATATGCACGATGGTTGTCCGGCCCATTTTGGCGTCAACGTTCGGCGATATCTCAACAATACGTTTGGTGGTCAATGGATTGGAAGAGGTGGTCCGGTTGCCTGGCCTCCCAGGTCTCCTGATCTCAATCCTTGTGATTACTGTATTTGGGGATACTTAAAATCCCTAGTATACGCAGCACCAATAGAAACAAGGAAACAACTTTGGAACAGAATCCAAGATGCCTGCGATACCTTCAGAAACAATGTGGGAATATGTTCACGGATTCGCCGTTCATTATCAAAACGAGTGAGAATATGTATCGAAACAAATGGTCATCATGTGGAACACCTTTTGTAACATTTATTTTTTTAGTTCTATTATTTATTTCTTCATTTTCGTTCTTAAATTCAAAGTTAAAATAAAAATGCAAACAAACGTTACTTTGATTTTTAATTCCAATTAGCTAAGGATTATAGGGAATTAAATTGAACTGTTCATCAACCAATATCTCGAAAACGGTTGATTTGAGAGGCATCGCCCAAGTATACCTTTTTTTGCTTAGAACTGCAAAGGGAACAAACTAATTCAAACGGAACGTCAATATACCGGGTGGTAAAAAAGTTAAGGCAATTAACTTTTAGCATACCACTGTAGATGGCACCCTCTGCAGGCAACATCAAAATCAATAAAATATTTAAGTTTCTCGACCACAAAAACCTCCGTGCTCCAAATTTCAGGACCATATTCAAATTTGTTCGCAAAATATCGCCATAAAACCGAGGAAAATAAAATTTTTTCACACCCTGTAGGTCCTAAACGAAGCGTTTCCGGACCTGGGTTTATATGAACTTTTTTTCTTATTTTTGGGTCTAGAATCTAGATCACTACACAAAGTTTGTCCGTAGAGTTTCTGGACACCCTGTATTTAGTGCCAACGGAATAAATTTTGTAGGTACGACCACACAAATAGCAACTTTATATCCATTTTTATTAAACGATAAAAATACCATTATAAATGAATGTAGTAATCAAGGCATAGAATGCCATTTCAATCCTCCTATGTCTCCTCACTTCGGAGGGATTTGGAAAGCTCGGGTGGGAAGCGTCTAACACCATTTTAAAAGAGCAGGTAATGTTTAAAGCTTCACTTTTGTTCGAAGAGTTGTGCATAGTCTTGACACAAATCGAATCGATATTCAATTGTCGAGCCTTGACTATCCTTCATCAAGATCCCACCGAACCAGAATGTTTAACTCCATCACATTTTCTAATTGGAAGAACATTCACAAAGCATTCCAGATCTAGACCTCAGAAATCTAAAAATTAACAAAATAAATCGTTTTCAGAGAATTCAACAGCTTATCCAACACTTTTAGCATCGTTGGTCAATCGAATACATCTCTCAGCTTCAGCAGCGTTTAAAATTAAAATATGATCTAAAAGGCTACAACTTGGAGACATTGTTCTACTGAAAGAAGCCAACTTACTACTCTCCAAATGGTTATTGGCTACATATTGGTGTAGACAGGTCTGTGATAGTGGAGTCTATCAAGTGTAGAAGTGGTGTGATAAAGCGCCCTATTACAAAATTGTGTTTGTTTCCAAGCGAACATTCTGAAGAAGGAAAGGGATTTTCTGAAACGAATAAGAATTAAAAACGATTATTTCTTACCCTTATGTTTGTTTAAATTCATGATTTATTTTTTGTATATATTCACTAACGTTACGTATTAGCGTAAGCTAAGGATTATGTTACATGATTAACTAACAATACTATTAATCACGTTATGACATTTTTAAAATCTGTGTAGATTTCAGAAGCTTTAAAAATCGTTTGCCGAAATATGAACATTATGGAGACATACTGCATGTGAGTCTTCGCCGAAATGAGTTTAACATCCCATTTACATTATAATCCACATAATGACTTCTTGGAAGGGTTTGAATACTGTGGCGATGAGCGATGAGGTAAATGTAGTAGTTACAAGTAAATTTAAGAATTCATATTTTTGTATTTTAGGAATTCATGCAACGAGGTATCAATAAAAATTGGAAACAGCCAATACTATATCAGTTAGTAAAAGGCGCTATTAAATCTGCGCAAATTAAAGAGATTGTATATATTGTAAAAAAAAAACACTGGCTTTCACATTCTTGGCACTATATGTGACCGAGGCACTAACAATGTTAGTGCAATAAGTTAGTTGATGGATGAAACTAAGCAAAACTAAGACAAAATAGCGAAACCATGTTTTTGAGATAGGTGGTCAAACATTAATTCTTTTTTTATGACCCACCTCATTTGTTAAACGGCATTAGGAATAATATGCTTTCCAAGGATATTGTATTTTAGGATGGAGGTGTAAAAAAATGCCAAATGGTTGGACATTTATAAAGCATGGCAGTTGGACTACTTCAGTGGCCATCTTCGTGCAATGCCAAAAACTACGGAATACCATGTTGATAAGACAAAAATAAAAATACCGAAAGTGCGCAAGTGTTCAGACATACAGTATCGTCGACAATTAATTTGATTGCTAAACCTGATAAGGTTTGATTGCCTTAAATCTTTATTAAGTGTTTCCTTTTCTTCAAGTATTCGTTGGAAATGATGGACGAAGTGTCCTAGAGAAACGAGCTACTAAAACTGCTGAATTTATTCATTTTGTGGATACTGCATTTGATAGCATTAACTGTTAATTCGTCATTAATTAGTAAATGAAAAGAATTAAATCAGTGTTGAATCTTCAAATCCCGATGAAGATCGTCAGACGAAGTTTTGGAAGGAAGCAATTATTTTTATTAATAAACTGTATTACATACAGTAGGGACGTCGAGTTATACCGCCTACATTTAACAATTTTAAAATCATATTGAATAGTTCTATGCTTCTCCAAAAAAAAAAAAAAAAATAAATAAAAATTTGGGATTCAAACATTTTAAACCAACGTTTTCAATCAAGAAGCATTAGAAAATTTATTTGCGCCTATTAGGCAGAGTTTGAACATTTGTCAACCCGACATGCAGCGCTTTTGGACCATTTTATAAATCTGTACTCGTAAATAATTTCACAACACAAGCCAACTGTGAGGATGACAAATGTAATACTCTCGTTACGCTTAAAACATTTCTTGTCCAGGTAATTAGGTCTACCCCAGAAGAGAAATATTATGCAAACATGTTTTAATTTTTCCTGTTATATCTGACTATTAATGTGTTTTGGGATATTCCCCATATAAGTTGTGAGTGGTAACGTTCCTATTCTGTTATCACCTAAAACTGCAGCGCTAGGTTATGTTGCTGAATCCATCTGCAAATCCAAATTGAATGTAGCAGATCGTATTACCTCTAAACAAAACATTTTTAGACGGGACCACTCATCAATTACATACAAGAAAGACAAAGAAGAATTTTATCATCTGATTCGTAGCAAGGAATTTGGAGGTGCTCAATCAGATCGCTTAAAATACTGCAACAGTGGATTTAAAAAGAATAAGTGCGCACGAGTAACATAACTCGTTATATGATGCGAGCCCATAATATAAAATGCATTGCAAAGGTTATTTAAGAGCAACTACAGTTTATTGTAACGTCAATTTTATTTCCATTAAATGTGATCATTCTAATCGAGGGAAAGACGTAAAAGACCTACCAGTGTTGTGCTCTAATGTATATAAGCATGTACGAAATGTATTTTTAAAATACCTGGCGTGCAACACAACACAGTGTGTCTTGTGTCTGTGTGTCTGTGTGTCTGTGTGTCTGTGTGTCTGTGTCTGTGTGTCTGTGTGTCTGTGTGTCTGTGTGTCTATGTGTCTGTGTGTATGTCTGTCTGTGTGTCTGTGTGTCTACGTGCATGTGTGTCCGATTGTCTGTGTGTCTGTGTGTCTGGGTGTCTGTGTGTCTGTGTGTCTGTGTGTCTGTGTGTCTGTGTGTCTGTGTGTCTGTGTGTCTGTGTGTCTGTGTCTGTGTGTCTGTGTTTGGAATTTGGAGGTGCTCAATCAGATCGCTTAAAATACTGCAACAGTGGATTTAAAAAGAATAAGTGCGCACGAGTAACATAACTCGTTATATGATGCGAGCCCATAATATAAAATGCATTGCAAAGGTTATTTAAGAGCAACTACAGTTTATTGTAACGTCAATTTTATTTCCATTAAATGTGATCATTCTAATCGAGGGAAAGACGTAAAAGACCTACCAGTGTTGTGCTCTAATGTATATAAGCATGTACGAAATGTATTTTTAAAATACCTGGCGTGCAACACAACACAGTGTGTCTTGTGTCTGTGTGTCTGTGTGTCTGTGTGTCTGTGTGTCTGTGTCTGTGTGTCTGTGTGTCTGTGTGTCTGTGTGTCTGTGTGTCTATGTGTCTGTGTGTATGTCTGTCTGTGTGTCTGTGTGTCTACGTGCATGTGTGTCCGATTGTCTGTGTGTCTGTGTGTCTGGGTGTCTGTGTGTCTGTGTGTCTGTGTGTCTGTGTGTCTGTGTGTCTGTGTGTCTGTGTGTCTGTGTGTCTGTGTGTCTGTGTGTCTGTGTCTGTGTGTCTGTGTGTCTGTGTGTCTGTGTGTCTGTGTGTCTGTTTGTCTGTGTGTCTGTGTCTCTGTGTGTCTGTGTGTCTGTGTGCCTGTGTGTCTGTGTGTCAGTGTGTCTGTGTGTCTGTGTGTCTGTGTGTCTGTGTGTCTGTGTGTCTGTGTGTCTGTGTGTCTGTGTGTCTGTGTGTCTGTGTGTCTGTGTGTCTGTGTGTCTGTGTGTCTGTGTGTCTGTGTGTCTGTGTGTCTGTGTGTCTGTGTGTCTGTGTGTCTGTGTGTCTGTGTGTCTGTGTGTCTGTGTGTCTGTGTGTCTGTGCTGAGTGCGTGTGGATGTATGTTATTATTCGCGATAAGTCCAGAACGATAGCACCTATGTATGTACTTAAAATTTTGTATTTTGGCTTGTTTTCATGTCGCTTGTAGCTGATTAGAGTTTGGGAGAAATCCAGCAGCGGAGAGGTTGGGTTTATTTGAGGCAGTTTTTATCTAATGTTTCTGGTACAGCTGCATATTTCAAAGATATGAAGATGCCTATCTATTTATATTCTATCGATTAATTGTGTTCTATGCAATTGTTTGGTACGAGGCGTAATTTATCGATAAAAAAATTCGTAAGGTAGAATTTAATGGTCAGTTCAATTTTGTTCAATACTCTGAATAACGATTAATTTTATAAAGCTTTAACCCAAGCATTCTATGAGAAGTACGAGCAAGAAATTTCATTTTAAGGGATCACGTTAGCACCAAATCAGCACCAAATTATTTTATATCAATTATCTTCAAATTATGCTCGTTATAAGGTTTTCGTGGTTTCCATAACGTTTTTGCCCAACAAATTTATGAAGAATACGGGCAATAAATTTCCTTTCAAGGTAACCACGTAGCACCAAATTTGCACCAAACTATGGTATATTAATCTTCCTGATACCATTCTTTGTTATAAGGTTCTCGTGATTTCCATGTCGTTCTACCCCAAAAATGTTATGTTGCTATGATATAACAAACATCCTGATACTACGCTTTGTTATTAGGTTTTCGTGATCTCCATTACGTTTTAGCCAAAACATGTTACGAAAAGTACAAGCAACAAATTTCGTTTCATGGTAACAAAGTAGCACCAAATTATGGTATATCAGTCATTAGCGTGCTCCATTATAGGATTTTTATGATTTTCATAAATTTTAAGCCCCAAAATATTATAAAAAATACGGACAACAAATTTCAGTTTAGGGTAGCACCGAATTATAGCTCATAAATGATTTCGATACAATTAGTAGCTAAGTACTTGTACAGGGTGGATTTTTTTCGTTAATATTATAGGGTATAGGCTAAACGGTAAGAGATACAAAAAAACTAAGATACGTGTCCCGTTGTCTTTTTCAGTGTTTAGTTTAATGGCGCAATCGGATCTACGCTAACTAAATTGGTTTCGAAGATACAGAGTGATTCTCAAAATCTGCCGGTTTTTATTATCTCTTATGACTCGGTTATTTATGGAGATAAAGAAAAGCTTTGGATACGAAAGTTTTGACTTTTTACGTTGAATCCAGTGGCGTTCTTAAAAAAATATAGATTTTTTATTTTTTGAGATATTATCAAAGGTACCATTTTCTTAAATGGGACACCCTGTATCTGATAATCTCAAAAAATTGCATTTTTTCTTGAGATTGCAACAATATGTAACACTTAATATTTTGTATTGTCTTAAATAGCTAAAATACTAAAAAACATTTTTTTTTAGTTGGCCATGGATTTAATCAATTCTTTATTTTATAATAGGCATAATAAAATTGCAGATAATAACAATATTAAAACATTAATAAACTAAAACAACAACTACAAAAAACAAGAAAAGATTTATAACAACTCAACAGTAATTATTTCAAATACTTATATATAACAATTAGCATAGGTGGTTAATCACAATAGGTGTCTTCCATTCTGCTCGATGCATTTTTGGGCTCTGCTTGTAACTGAACGAGTGGCGTTATAGATTTGAATATTTGGAACTCTTCCAATGCAATTAATAAAATTTGCTCTGAGTTCTTCTACAGTATTACTTCGGGTTTTATAGACTTCATTTTTGATAGATCCCCAAAAATAAAAGTCGAGTGGCGTCAGGTCGGGGGAACGCGGAGGCCATCTGTTTGGTCCATATGTACCAAGCCAATTTTCGCCAAAATTGACATTTAGTAAGTCCCTTACCATGTGGCTATTATGTGCTGGAGCACCGTCTTGTTGTAAATAAACATTATTTCTGGCAGCTAATGGCATGTTATGCAACTCCATTATTACACATTCTTCCAAAATTTGGATATATCCTTGAGCATTCAAATTTTCATTAAAAATTCTGTAGTTAAGGCCTCTGTTTTGATATAGCGCCACCCATACATGAAACTCTTGTTGTATCCTGGCGACCGTCTGATGAGGATTTATGTTTGACCAATATCGATTATTATGTTGATTAAAAATTCCTTAACTAGATATAAAAGCCTCGTCGGTCCATATTATATTTTGAAAAAAAAATGTTAAACGCCGCTCTTCATCTCGAGGATGTAAGTTATGAACCTATCTTATTTTATGTGGTTTATACTTATGCTTTCTTAACGTTTTTAAAACTTTAGATTTACTTGTGCCAATATCTTTCTTAATATTACGGCTAGATATCTTCGGATCAGCAGCAACACAAGCTAATGTATTTATTTCATCTCTTTCTCTATTTGCCTTATTGTAAATCTTACTTCTTGGTTTTCCAAATGATCCATACTCACTTAAATTGTGATACAATCTTTCAAATATTTGTTGTTCTGGCTGTCGTCGTACCGGATAACGCTCAAAATATAAGGCTAGAGCTGCGTCTTTATTTTTATTACTCTCAATGTAGCACTCAAGCATATTTAATTTTTCATAATTTTCACCTTTTTTAAAAAATATAATCGGAAACGAAATAAGAATACCACTACATAATTGTTACTGAATTTTATGACATGTAAACAAACAAAACAATTGCTTAAAACATTCAATTAATATCCAACTAAAAAAAAATGTTTTTTTTTAGTATTTTAGCTATTTAGGACAATGCAAAATATTTTTTTAAAGAACGCCACTGGATTCAACGTAAAAAGTCATAAAAGTTTCGTATCCAAAGCTTTCTTTTATCTCCATAAATAACCGATCTCCATAAATAACCGACTCATAAGAGATAATAAAAACCGGCAGATTTTGAGAATCACTCTGTATCTTCGAAACCAATTTAGTTAGCGTAGATCAGATTGCGCCATTAAACTAAACACTAAAAAAGAGAACGGGACACGTATCTTAGTTTTTTTGTATCTCTTACCGTTTAGCCTATACCCTATAATATTAACGAAAAAAAACCACCCTGTACATTGGTAGTACTAACTGTATGTTAAGCAGACACCGCCCTTAATTTTGTCTTAATGATAAGTGTAGCAAATTTTTTGTGCTAACAAATTAGCACCAAATTATGCTATAGGTTTCAAACGATTGTGCTACAGTAGCTGTGCTCACTTTAGCTAATTTTCTTGCATAAGACTGAAACGCCAACTCGTATAGAAATAAAAAGGAACGCTAAGTTTTATCTAAATTAGGTTGATGAACCTCAAAGGCGCCGCTATATACTGTCCCTATATGTTTGAAGTATGACGCTGTAATATCACCAATACATATCTTTCCCACTCCCATGAAAATGTTGTATGTGATCCAGGATCGGATACTTTTATACCTCATCGTAACTAACCTACACTTGTTAAAAAATATGTATTTGGTTATTGCACATTTGAATATTCTAGGTAAACACGTTAAGTCCACTTCATTTAGGATACATAGTTGAGTAGGTAGTTTAATGGAAAGATTGTATTAAATAGATTGACGCAAGATGGTTTTATAGATGCGCATCTTATGCATCTTTTTCATACCTACAAGTGGGATAATGGCAAAGAAAACATTAACCATTAACAAATGTTTGGTAAAACCAATTATCAAAAAATATAGACAAATACTAACAAAACACTTTGGCATGCCTAATTTTCCTAAAGTCAATGGTGCGATACTAAAGGAATAAGATTTTACCACTGTGACATATATCAGAAAAGCAAAATTTTATTCAGGGCAAGGTCTCCCAATACCTACAATAATGTTTAACATATTAAATTATTTTTATTGCATATAATTTTGTTAGTATATGTTTATCACACAATCGTACATTTTAAAAGTAACCGTAACCGCCCAATTGTGGAAAGAAAATAAATGATCTTGTAGATTCTGGAACTTTTTCAGTGGTTGAAATGCTCTAAAACAATATTAATTAGTACATAACAACACAAATGTAAAAGTACTCACAAGTTTATCTGAATTAGATTCAGATTCGGTTTCGTGGTCTTCTTCAGCGGCTAAAATGTTTTAAAAAGCAATAATTCCAAAACAGAAATGACAGATTTACCTGCGAATACAGATACGAACAATAAAGTTAACATAAACATGTACACAAACTTCATTTTGATTAATTTGCTTCTAATCTTAGTAACACTGCGATTTTATTTCAACCAAAAGCGGAAGTGAATTATGATCACTTTAAATATAATTAACTTAGTCACCTTTATGCATTATGCAGAAAGTATTTTTTAGTTCTGCCAATTAATAACAATTTGAATGTATAATTCTCACAAGATATCAAGTCTGTGATGATTTCTAAATCTTCTATCCGAGGAGAAGATTCTATCTTACCTTTAATCTCGGAAACCGCTTTTTCTGGACTCTCGTCGCAGCCTCCTGGATTATATTTTTGCTAGTGTTCGAAACGATGAACGACCATACCTAAACGTCAACATTTTTGGTTATATTTTTCATGGTCTTTTGGACTCTGGCGCTTCACGCATTATTATTGGAAATTCGGGTTGGCACATACTGCAACGGCTAGGTTTATCTTTATTCGTGGGTTCTTTTACTGCCTGCACTCTTGCGAATGGTAATACCTGTAATATTCTAGGTCAACTTACTCTACCAATAACTGTCGAGTCTAAAACAATCATGCTAGATGTACTCGTGGTGACTGAAGTACCTCATAAGCTAATTTTGGGTATCGATTTTTGGAAGGCGATTAACTGCGTCCCTGATCTTCGACATGGACGGTGTACCTTTGGTCACGATACTAGCCTAGCAACTATTTCTTCTGATCATTTAAGCTCTTTCTCTGATCTTCCTTTGTCTTAACAGTCTGCTCTGAAAAGTTTACTAAATAAATTATTTTAAAACTCTGACACTTTAAGATATGCTACTCTAGTTCAACATGAAATCCGATCTAATTCTGAACCAATTAAACAGCGCGATTACCCACTTTCTCCTGCTTTGCAACAGGTAGCTAACTGAGTTAGACTCTATGCTGGAATTAGGCGTCGTTGAACCTTCAAATAGTCCGATTGCTTAGTTAAAAACAAAGATGACACCTATCGGTTTTCCGTCGACTTTCGCAAAGTTAATACGGTAACGGAAAAGGATGCTTATCCCTTACCCTACATTTCTTTTATCTTGGACCGTTTACGTGTGCACGTTACTGCTAGCTTGGACATTCGCTCTGCTTACTGGCAGATTCCTCTGTCTGACGTATCTAAACCTATGACTGCTTTTACCGTCCCTGGACGTAAACTTTTCCAGTTTACTGGGATGCCTTTTGGCCTACACAATTCCTCGACTACTTTCCAACGACTAATTGATCGAGTTTTGGGTGGAGACTTAGAACCGTACCGCTTTGCTTATCTTGACGACATCGTTTTGGCTACACCTACTTTTGAAAAACATTTGGAAGTTCTAGAAAAAAATCTGTCAATGTCTGTCTTCTGCAGGTCTCACTTTGAGACAGGATAAGTGTCATTTCTGCCATCCTGAACTAAAATACCTGGGATATGTCGTCAATAAAGATGGACTTTTAGTAGATCCAGATAAAGTATCTGCAGTTTGCTCTATACCTGTTCCGACAAATATTTCTGACGTACGGCGCTTAGTCGGTATGGCGGGATGGTATCGTTGCTTCGTACCTAATTTTTCTTCTGTCATCAAACCTCTAACTTCTCTTACTAAAAAGAATACCCCATTCGTCTGATCTTCTAAATGTAAAACAGCATTTACTTCCTTAAAACAATGTTTGGTGTCAGCTCCTATTCTTTCTTGTCATGACTTCTCACAACCATTTGTCATTCAAACAGATGCATCTGACTTCGGTATCGGTGCTGTATTCTGCCAACAATTTCCTACTGGCGAAAGGGTAATTAGCTATATTAGTCGATCATTGATTACGGCTGAACGTCACTACTCCACTACAGAAAAAGAGTGTCTGGCTGTTATATGGGCTATTGAGAAATTTCGCCCCTACATTTAGGGCTCTCACTTTACTGTCATTACGGGCCATCATTCATTAAAATAGCTAAACAACTTGCAAAATGTTACTGGACGTCTCTGTCGATGGGCGATTCGCCTGCAGCAACACGATTTTTCTATTATTCACCGTAAAGGCAAAGAACACCTTGTACCTGATGCTCTGTCGAGATCAGTTCCGAAAATTGACCGTATTAATCCTACTAGTTCAAGTTCTGTAGTTACTTTACCTGTCCAAGATAGATCATATTTGAAAACAATTTCTCGTACCTCTAAATTTCCGAGCAAATATCCGTCTTGGTTTGTAAAGGACGGTTTATTTTATGAACGTTCAAAATTTTCTTCTTCGACTAATTGGAAAATAGTCGTTCCTAAAGAACAATGCAAACGCATTATAGCTGAAAACCACGATCTTCCAACTTCTGGTCACTTTGGAGTTACTAAAACTGTTGCTAAAATTGCTATACATTACTACTGGCCTGCACTTCGTGCAGATGTCATTCGCTATATTCGGCAGTGTGCTGTCTGTTCTGCACATAAAGTCTGCCTCCAAAGAACATACTTTTGTGCTAGTTGTAACTGACTGCTTTACCAGATTTGATTGCTTCTTTTCCTTACGCCATGCTACTGCTTCTGATTTGTGTCAAGTCGTGGAAGACAATAGTTTTCTTATGTTTGGTACTCCACAGTACATTATTAGCGATAATGGTGTACAGTTTCACAGCAAAGAATTTACGAAATTATGCTCCGATTATCGAACCACTATTCTTTTTAACGCCAAATACCATCCTAAAGCGAATCCTGCGCAGAGAATTAACCGAATCCTGAAAACCTTAATATTTTCCTGTACCACTCAAAATCAACGTAAATGGGACGTAAACTTAACTAAAATTGGTTGTGCTATCCGTTCTGCAAAGCACGAAGTGTTTGGCAGTTCTCCTTATTACGCATTATTTGGGCGGGAACATAACTTATTCGGTGATCTGTTAGGTCCACCACCTTCTCCTGGTTCCACATTATTAGACCAGGATCGTAATAAAACTTCTGAGAATGAACTGGTTCGTCAGTTTGACGGTATTAACTCAGATATCAATAAACGTCTGGATAAAGCATATGATAATCAACATTTGCGCTATAACTTACGACGTAGACCCGTCAAGTTTAAATTAGGGGATAGGGAGTGGAAACGCAATTACGTTCTGTACGATGCTGTTCGTTATTTCAACGCAAAACTGGCTCCAAAATTTACTTTTCCTTTCCTGATAAAAAAAGTATTACCTTCCTGGACCTATGAACTAAAAGATCCTGCTGGGAAATGCGTTTACCGCATAAAAGACTTGAAGCCACATATACCAACTGATGTGTCCTTTGAGTCCGAGTCCTCTGTGCACATTTACGGAGACTTCTTCCTTCCGCGTTCTCTGTGACCATTACGTCCGGTCCCTTCTCTCCTCCTGTGAGTTCTCCATCTATGTCATTTCATCTGTGCTAGCTCAGGGTGGCATAGGGTTGAGTTGGGGTCTTTCAGGGATTCCCTTTTCTCACGTTTTTGGCAAGGGGACAAAATTATGGGCTTTCTTTTCTTGCGGGTTGGGATGGGTGTTCTTCGGGGTTTTGGCTTTTAGGCCGTCGGCCCTTAAGTTCGGTTGAGGGGGGTATCCCTGTGGGTTGGGTTTCTCCTTTCTTTCTTCCTCTTCTGCTATTCTTTTAGATTTCTAGAGGTTTCGTGTGTACCACGCGTTACTTGTCCATTGGAATGACTGGATCGAAGACAACCTACCTACCAAAATCACCTCATGCTGATCCGCTTTGCTTCCCTAAGGGTAGTAATAAACTGTGTGTGAAGTGTGTGCTTCGTAGCTATGTCTGGTGGTATATGCGTCATGTTGTCCACTTTTAACTTTATTCCTCCGTCCTCTCATTTCTTCTTAATTTGGGTTGGGCTTCTATGTTTGCTTTGGGTTGGGTATGGCTTAGGGTTGCTTTCTTCCTCGCAGGGTTTTGGTTTTACTGTATATGTATATATATATATATATATATATATATATATATATATATATATATATATATATATATATATATGTATATTGGGGTTGAGATTCATAGATTTTAGGCTTTTGTGTAGGTCCTCAGTATACTAAACTCAAACTTCCTCTTCCTTTTATCTTTACAGTTCTTCTACTGAGGTCTCCATCTTGCTGGGGAATCTGTTACGTGTTTAATTGAAAACGTTTCTTTTTATAACGTTCGTCATTTTGTCAAATTTACTTACTAGAAACAGCAATTCATTCTTAGGTTGAATGCTTCCAATTCACTATTTCGCAAATTTTTACGCATCTCCAAATACATTTAAATTAACGTATGTAACTTCTTAACATCTCTTACTTACTTAAGAATAAGTCAAATTTAGTACCTTCAGCGACATCTCTGAGATTTCGAATCATTCAATATAAAGCAGTTCAAAAGGAACCTGGGATCTATTAGGCCAATTTTTCTTTTTCCTTTTTAAGAACGCCCTTGATGGTGCGTGTTGATCTTCTAGACGATTTTTCTGTTTCAGGTTATTGGATGCTGAAGCATCATTTTTGAAATTCACGCTTAAAGTAATTTGGTTAAGTAAAGCATTACTAACGCTTTAAAAGGCGGATATAATTGAAATTATTCATTCGTCTACGTCTTAGTGTCACATGATTCGATAACCTCATTGCAATTAAAATCGTTTCAGGTTTTTGAATAGCATCAATTATTATATATATATATATATATATATATATAATTAGATTTATTATCTTATTTTTATAATATATATATTTATATATAATTAAAAAAATATAAATTAAATAATTAAATTAGTAAATATAAAAAATAAATTGAATAATAAAATGTAAATAATTTATAATTACATCTTATCTTAGAACATAGTTTTAATCAAATTTCTACTAATAGTTAATATATACAAAATTTTTGTCTCTAAATGTAAACTTTAGTTAATATTGTCCATTCTTCTAGTAATTTTGTTAATGTTCTTTTTTCCTTTTTGATAACATAACACTTACTGTTGTTAATTGTTTTTATTTATTAATTTTTCTTTATTGTAGTTTTAATACGTAACTAACCATTTGTATTATGTCACATTCCATTTAGTTTTACTATTGACACACTGTCAATTAAATTTAGTTTTGCAAATTCCATTGTTAGTTCTGTTTTTAACTTTATTATTTAACTCACGTTAGGTATGTTTCTTATTGTTATTTAATTTATAAATAATTTAATTATATTTATAGTAGCTTGTCTTGATAAAGGAATAAAGCATTCAAAGCTTACATTAACAAAGGGTTTTTACTTTTGGCCTTCATAATTGACTGCATTTCAATAAACTTATCTTATATTCATTATCAGTCAAGATTACCCACTTATTATATATATATATATATATATATATATATATATATATATATATATATATATATATATATATATTAGCGGTTGTCCATAACTCTTACTATTACAAATACGAAACAATGTTTTACATAAAATTGCCACAGTCATAAACTACACGTTTTAAAATTATTTTCAGAAATGGCGGACTTTCGTTATACCGAAACTCATGCCAACTTCGCTATTTTAAATAGAACAACCCATATATTATTATATTTTTAATTCCTCGTTGAATTTAAAGGTCACTTTAATAGATACCGTAGAGAGATGTGGCTTGTTTTTATTTCTGAAAAGGATACCGCATCATTCTCATTCATTGCCAAAATCTTCCTTTTAGAATTCAATAATTTCTATCGTCTGAAAATAATTTTTTCAAACATGGATAATTTTATTTTTTACATAGAACCACCATATTTTCTTACATCAGCGGATAGGAAATTAAATTTCCTTTCCAATGCGAGAGACCCATAGTATGGTTACTAAGGTGACCTTTAAATTCAACGAGGAATGCAAAATGTAATTATACATAGGATGTTCTATTTAAAATAACGAAGTTGACATGAGTTTCGATATAACCGAAGTCCACCATTTCTGAAAATAATTTTAAAGTGTGTAGTTGATGACTGTAGACAATTTTATATGAAACATTTTTCATATTTGGAATAGTAAGGAGTTATACTATTATATATATATATATATATATATATATATATATTGAGATGAATCTAATTAGATACATGTAGCTATATAATTCCATAGTGAAGTTTTGTTTTAGTTTGACGATAATGGTACATTTCCATAAATAATCGTAGAATAATATGATTAATAAACATTGAGGTGTTTGAGAAATTTAAGATATTTTCTTAATGTTGTGTTAATAATGATAATTTTAGTAATAGACAACACAGTACATAAAAGTATAGGGATGTTTGTTTCGTTTTCAATTAATTCAATTTTCTGTTAGTTTTATAAGTTTATATTAAACAATATTCCTAACGACATGTAATACAGGTTGTGGATGACAAAATAATGTTACAATTAGAGATAGGCTGGTATCAATGTCACAATTTACATGTAGAAATTTTCGAGAACATTCGTATTTGTGCGTTAAACTTATAATAGTGCAAAACTTATAGAAAAACAGAACAAGCACATTAGTGGGTGACTATATAACATGGATCATGCAGTAGATCTGGAATTATTGTGCTTAATTCAACAGTTCTTCACATAAAACTAGTGTATGACAACTTTCCGACACTAGTTGTAGGAGAACTTATCTACCTACAAAAGTGATTAAATAAACTAATTTGTAACTTAAACTATAGTTCTAAACACTTACATGAACAGTTTTGTGCTTAAAAGGGTGAAATTTAACATTTATTTGATAAAGACAATGTGAGGTTATGTCATTTCCAACATACAATTTTTGTGAAAAGTAATTTTAATTGAGACAATTCCAATAAAATAAATTAGTAGAGGCAAAAATAATAAGGTAGCCTCAATTTTATGATGTAATTCCTTATTTCTATGTTCAATTTTGTTAATTTTAGTTTGTAAGAATTGTGTTAGATTTAAAAAAATTTTTCCTTTCAAATTGGCGCAGGCAGTTTTGAGATGTATATTAGGTGCAGTAGCTTCTATTCCTGTGGAGTTACTTTTCAAGCCTGTAAATAGTATAGAATTAGCTTAAAATCAATAAATAAGGGTAGAAATCAACATTGTTATTAAATGTCCGATTTAGATCTTGTTTGGTATCAAAATTTAGAGAAATTTGTGTAGATTTTGGAAATGTTTTTAGATTTAAGATATGTATTATAGGAAGAAAGTTATAAGGTTTTAAAAATTTACGTAATTTAAGAATTGTTTTAACCAATAGGATTTAAGCAAAAATTTCTCGTAACTAAGGAAACATTCAAGAATTTGGTTGTCGAGTAAAAGATATAAATACAAGCGTTTTTAGCTTCTTGATCTCTTGATTAACTTTGCAACAACTTGTCAGAGCAAGCTGTTGCGAATTGTTTTTGAAAATATAAGTTTAAACAAAATTTTAAATCACATCGATTATAATAAAGTGCGGTTTAGTTTCGAAGTAATCACGAAACAAGTGATAATCTTTTGTTCGTAATATAATTTTAAATAAGGTTAGTTTACCTTTTCGAACCTTATTTCGAAGTTTCGTTTAGTTATAAAAATTTTCTGACGTTTCGATTTTGTGTAATTAAATATAAATCGTATGTTGATGTGCATACTAAATTGTGGTGTCTATAAGTTATTTTCATTATACACCCTGTTTATTAAAAAGTGTTTTAAATTTACGACAACCATCCATTTTCCATGCTCATTCAAAAATTTACTTTTGAATGCAATTTATCAAAGAAGCAATAAACCTAAAACAAAGATTCGTCAACATTATAATATTAATAGTGAAACTTACCAAGTGAATAAGCTGATTATCGTAAAGAAAACTTTGGATGTTCGAGTGGCAGAATAGCAGTTTGCAGCAGCTGGTGGTTACAACCGTCTTGTGCAGCAGATACCCACGAAGAGAAGGACCAAAATGTGAGTATTTTGTTGACATTGATACTATATTATGTTCGCAAATTATATCCTTTGTAATAACAATGATGTGCAACAACAAGTATGCAGGTTCAAAGGAATATTATTTGTTCTAGAAATTTAAATGTTTTCTTGATAATTGGGTTTTTATTAATCAAACATCTTTATACTTACGGGTTTGTCAAATTTCACTTTCTTTATGATATGTCATATGATTGCGGATTCATTGCGCACGCTCATTATAATTTTAAAAGTAGTTGTTATGTACAGGGTATAACGCAGATATTGATGCGAAGTAAAGATTATAATCCGATTTATTTAATCAATTAAGATTTTTTTTTATTAAATAGGACATTACCTTAGTGTATTTTGATCATGTTAACTATGGTTATTGTAGTCAAACCAATAAGTTATTTCAATTTCATGATAGTTTGTTTTATAATATTAAATGCAAGTTCCTTCTAAATTTTCGTTGATCCCTATCCCCTGTTAGATGAGTCTCATTGTTCTACCGGAGTTTAATTTTATTTTTATATATATTTTTTTTAATCTTTATTATAATAATTACATTTTTAATAACAACAACGAGGAGATATCATCCTCTGTTAGAATCATCTCATATATTATTACAGGTAATTTCATTGAATATATATATATATATATATATATATATATATATATATATATATATATATATATATATTATATATGTACAATTTACTAGATACTACACATACACTACATACACACACGCACACAAGCACCTACACAAACACACACACACACACACCACACACACCCCAGACACACATACACACCTACAATATTTTAAAGTGTGTAGTTTACGACTGTGGACAATTTTATATAAAACATTTTTTCGTATTTGTAATAGTAAGGAGTTATGGAGCAACCCCGCCTAAGCTACCCTTATATATATATATATATATATATATATATATATATATATATATATATATATATATATATATATATATATATATATATATATACAATACAGATACTACACACATACACATACACAACACATACACATACCATACCATACAATACATACACATACACATACACATACATACATAACAACATCACATACACATCACACATACACATACACACACACAACATACAACACACACATACACACACACATACACACACACACACACATCACACACACACACATACACAACACATACACACACACATCACATACACAACAACACATACACAACACATACACACACATACACATACACATACACACACACACACAACACATACACATACACACACACAACACATACACACAACACACACAACACACATACAACACATACACATACACATACACACACACAACACACACACAACATACACATACAACATACACATAACACACATACATACACTGCACGTGCACGTACACGTATACGTACACGTACACGTACACGTACACGTATACACAGGCACACACTACACATAACACAAGCACCTACACAAACACACACACACACAGCACACACACACACACCTGGCGCACATACACACAACACACCTACACATACACAAACACACACACACACACAGACACACACACACGCACACACACGCGCGCGCACTCACACACATACACACACATGATAAAGCTATTAAAGGAATGGCATGAAACCAAGCTAAAACACAAACGTATTCCTAGCGCTGAACCATACCGAATGATACGAATGTTTTCTATACTTATTTTCTCCAAGGTATGCGTGCGTGTTTGCGGATTAGTTAACAAAACGCAAATCGTTATTTTTGGGATATTTAGTGGATGGTATATTCAAATCAACTTCCTATTGTCGGTGAATAACGAGCACCTGAAGAAAATGTATTTATGAAACATATACTCACGCACGCACACATTAACACACAAGAAAACAAAAATACTAACAAACAACCACTTAATCTAACAAAGTAAGCACACAATCTGTAAAAGCAAATCAAAGAATAAAAAAGGCACAAACAAGTTGTGAGTTTATGGTATATTTATTTTAACTAAAATAAGCGAATAATTTTGCTGATTCGTTAGCTACGAAATAAATGATTGTGTCTCTATATATGCAATGAACTTAATATTTAGTTAACATACATACACAAACGCAGACACACACTCACGCACATACATACAAAAGTCTTCATCTCAAAAGTCTTTGAATCCATTATATTAGATTGATCTTTAAATATTTATGAACAAATATAGTGTTGTTAGTAAAATATATCTTTTCGTCAGCATGGCTTTGTGCCTCAAAGATCAACCCCAACTAATTTGTGTAATTTTCACAATTTATCTCAGAAGCAATGGACGTTAATAAACAAGTGGCCACTATATACACAGACTTAACAGAAGAGTTTCATCTTATACCACATAAAAGTTATTAGAAACTTTAGCAACTCTAGGAATTAGTGACAATTTTGTGAACGTTATTGTCTCCTATCTTTGGGAACGCAAGCAAGTTGTGGAGTACTGCAACGAGTGGTGTTCCTCAAGGGTCTAACCTGGGTCCACCATTGTTTTCAGTGTTCTTTAATTCTGTGTGTGATGTATTATCAAACCAGTGACTTCTACACGCTGATGACTAAAAACTGTTTAAGAAAATACGCACTAATGCTGATTGTGAACATCTTCAGTGTGATCTTAATACGTTAGGTGATTCGTGTATCATAAATGGTCTACGTCTTAATATTAAAAATGTTATTCTACGACATTTTCAAGAAAAGTTTAAAGTATTTGTTTCAATTGCAATATAGAAGGAAACAAATTATTAAGAAAGGCAGAAACCAAAGATCTTGGTATTACTTTGATACCAAGTTGAACATTAATAGACACATTTTGGAAACAGTGTCTGCATCTATTCACACACTGTACGAAGCATCTGTTATCAGTAAATTAAATTATGTCTGTTTAATTTGGTTTCCTGACTATGTGTATCACTTGCAAAAATCTTCTCGAAAGGGTGCAGAAGCGTTTCTTACGGTATTTGTACTTCCGCAAATATGGGCTGTATCCTGAAACAGGGTTTAGTTACAAAACTCTGCTTTGTGAGTTGAATTACATTACACATTTTGTACATCATCAAATATTTGTACAAATTAGTTAATAATAAGACAGATGATGTATGCACAATTTCTAAGTTAAACTTTCATGTACCTAGAACAAACTTGAGACATAACATGCGTTTTTATTATAATACTCCACGATATCAGCATAGTTTTAGCTCTCTACTAAACAAAATATTTGATATATTTACATCAACTAAAGAGTTACGCTCGAAAATATGTTTCTAGTTCCATAATTATAAAATTCAGTTTTGTACACATATTGTTTTCTAACCTATCGTAATTTATAAATTCTGCTAGAGAATGTATGTTCCATTAGAAAGTTGTTCAGTTGCACTTGAATTCAATTTTAGTAGATAAGTTACTTTCTAATTATTATGAAGTTTAAATTACCAGTTTTTTATATTTCCTGTAATAGGCATCATGCTGTTGGAAATATTATTATTATTATTACCCAAACACGTACGCGCATACACACAAACGCACATACACACACATCATCGAACGCACACGCACACACATACACACACCACACTCATTCCCGCAACCTTCAGGCACGAAAACATGCACTGTAACCGTCTTAAAGTATTCAGAGGTGGTAGGCATGTATACTCCATGCCAGCCGGAGAGGTACCACCACCCGTACCATGGGCTCCTTAATATTGGGTCTCTGATTTTCTGAGTTAGGTAAGGGCTGCCGGTTACCTTTTCCATCATCCTTAATCTATTCTCATCCTTATTCTTCCTTCTGGCACCCACTGTCTTCCTATCGGATTAAAAGTCCCAAATTAAAAAATAAGATGGTTGTGGTTTCGAGGGTTATACATTCCGGACGTAAAATCCTACCCCATTTTGATGTCCGGGAGGGCAGGGCTCAAGCGACCTCGGTCATCGAAAGTATCAGCTTTATGATTCACTACTGCAACATCCGCGGTATCAGATCTAATCTTAATGCTATTCACCAACATCTTGAACAATTACAACCTGATATATTGTTTCTATCTGAAACACAAGTCTCCTCTGAAAGCTCCGAGTCACCCGACTTGCAATTTCTTCAATACCACCTTCACTCTAACTTTCGATATAAAGGAGGCGTTGTGCCTACATCAAGGACAGAATTGCTTGCAAGAGGGTTTCTTCCTTAGAAAATAAAAATTTTGACGTGATTTGGTTTAAACATTCTGGTCCTAATTTTGTGAAATTCTGCTGTTGCATTTATAGATCTCCTAATGACAGCAAGTTTCAAGACTTCTTCGATTACCTTAGTATGAAAGTTGACTATCTCCTGTATCAGTTTCCATCTTGCGATATCTCAATTGTAGGCGATTTCAATGTTCATAACTCTAATTGGCTTCAGCTTTCATCTACTACAAACCCTGCTGGTCATAGTGCAGAAACATTTGCTATTTCATGTGATCTCACACAAATGATTTCTGAACCCACAAGAATCCCTGATAACCCTAACCATACTCCACATCTTCTAGATCTTTTTCTTACATCAAACCCTCTTGTTTATAAAACTTCCGTTCTTTCGCCTTTAGGTCTTTCCGACCATTGTCTAATAGAAATCATTTCTACTGTACTTAATTCCACTGTTGTTCGCAAAACCGATAGAACCTTGTGGTGTTTTAAGTCAGCTCTATGGAGTGATTTACGGGATTTCTTTGCAACCTTTCCATGCGTGAGTATTTTTTTAAGTCGTCCTCTTCTTCGGACATCGCTCTTTCAGTATCTGAAGTCATCCTCATGGGAATGGAGTTATACATTCCCAAAAAACAGTACCGTATAGGTCATTCACGTTCCCAACCCTGGTTCAATAAGGCTTGTGCAGATGCAATATCTTTAAAAAATAAATGTTACATTAAATGGAAATCTAATAAATCGGTCAACAGTCATGTTGGTGCTAGAAATATCTGCAAAAGTGTCATCACTAAAACTAAAAAGTCGTTCGAACAAGAAAATGAAATGAACTAGCTACATTTTCTTTAGGCAGTCGTAAATTTTGGTTTTTAGCTAAAGCCATTAGCAAATATTTTGGAACATCTTCATTTCCCCCCTAACGTCTATTGACGGATCGGTAGTTGCTGATTCTGTAGACAAAGCCAACGTTTTTGTGGATTTGTTTGCATCAAACTCGTGTCTCAATGATTCTGGAAAAGATGTGCCCCTAGTCAACTCTTCTTCATACGCTATAAAACCAATTCATTTTCGGTACAAGCTCTTGGAATCGATTACCAGTACGCTTGATCTCAAAAAGGCGACTGGCCCAGATGGTATCCCAGCTATAGTCTTAAAGAAATGTTCCCCCGAACTAGTACCAGTCCTATCTAAGCTCTATATGATGTCTGTGTCTTCTGGGGAATTCCCTTCATCATGGAAGTTAGCAAATGTTCAACCTATACCCAAAAAAGGCGATAATATCGATCCCTCAAATTACCGACCAATTGCCATCACTTCCATTTTGTCTAAAATTATGGAAAAAGCAATCAATCAGCAACTGCTCACGTTCCTTGAAACTAACAAACTCCTTAGTGACCACCAATATGGATTTAGGCAAAGTCGTTCAACAGGCGATCTGCTTTCATGTGACCCAAGTTTGGAACAATACAGTAGAGCAGTCCGGTGAAACAGTTGTAGTCGTTTTAGATATCTCTAAGGCATTTGACCAAGTTTGGCATAAGTGTTTACTTGCCAAACTCACCTCGTTTGGGTTAAATGGGTTTCTAGTTTCCTTGATAAAAGACGAATACGTGTCGTAGTTGATGGCTTTGTTTTCAAAAGAAGTTAGCATTAACGCGGGAGTACCACAGGGATCCGTTATAGCGCCTACACTTTTTCTACTGTTCATAAATGACCTTATTTCTTCAACAACTAACCCCATCCATTGCTTTGCTGACGATGGCACTCTTCACTGTAGCTCATCTCAATCTACTCATAGTGATAATCCACCTTCTATGTCAAATCAAGAAATTAAAGCTGAAATGGCGAATTCAATCAACAAAAACATTCAACGTGTTCTCGAATGGGGAAGCAATAATCTAGTTAAATTTAATGCTAACAAAACTCAGTGTTGCCTTATGTCCGCCAAAAAAGGTCGATCTTTTCCTGTTGTATGAATGGCTCAGTGCTTAAGTTTTAAGACTCAGTTACTTTGTTGGGTATGACTGTATCTTCAAATCTCTCATGGGTTGACCATCTTTTGTCAGCTACCAAAACAGCTGCTCGAAAATTAGGCTTTTGTACAGATCTAAGCAGTACTTTACCTCTCGACAACTTCTTCTGCCTTATAAGGCTCAAATTCTGCCTCATCTGGAATATAATTCTCACCTCTGGGTTAGTGCTCCCCAATACGCTCTCGATATCGTTGATCGTATTCAAAAGAGAGCAATTAGGCTTATAAATGACCCGTCCTTAACTTCTCACATACAGTCCCTTGAGCATAGAAAGATGGTTTCAGTTCTGTCTTTGCATTATCGTTATTACAACGGCTGCTGCTGAATTATATTCTTTGATATCATCTCGGGCTATCTTTGCGAGAAACACTCGGTTCGCTCATTCACATCATCAGTATGCAGTACAAATCTCCACTTGTCGTACCAAACGGGCGCAATCCTCATTTTTCTACACGGCTTCTAAACTCTGGAATGATCTCCCTAGTTCCTGTTTTCCTCTCACTTACGATATGAGAAAATTTAAGGTAGCTGTTCATAGACATCTATTGGCAATTCATTATCCCTCTATCCATCCTCCTAAGCATTCTTGAGTGCTTTAGCACGATAGACCTAATTTAGCCTGTTCAGGTCTACAATCATAAAAAATAAAATTCAAAAATTAACCTGCATTTTGAAAGTTGCTTGTGGATTTTTCACAGTGTTTCTCACGACACCAGCTAAAGTCGTATTACAAAGTTAAAGTAGTCAATTTAAAACATAAAGAGTGGACGACAATATTCAAGGGTCTCTCAAGATTAGGATGGCGTTAGACCTGTCATGCATGCAGATGCCAGAAAGGAATTGATGGTAATGTTAAATTGTCGTGAAATAAACTCAACACATTAAATTCAAGACCAATAATTCAGGTACAAATACTAAAGAAAGAAACAGACATAATAACCAGACGGACGGTAATATAGAAAGTCATTAATTTTATTAAAAGGTAAAATAATCTTGATAGTAATGATTTAGCAAGGCGATAATTGAACATTTTTTAGTACAGTAACAAAAGAAATTAATACAAGGGCGTAAAATTTGCAGGAAAAGATGTTAATTGAAGGACTTAATTTATTAAACAAAATTTATAAAATAATAACGAAAAATAATTAGGTATTTGTTTTGATTTGTAAATTGAACAAGCAAGACAGAAACAAAAAACGTAATGAAAAATTATAAGCTAAATAAACAGTACATGCCCGCAAACCTACGTACTTAAGTTGGTTTATTCAAATTACAAATTGCAGCTAAATGGACCAACAGTACTTGCCCAAAATATACCTGAATGCTAATGACGATAACAAATATTCAAATGACAAAAATGAGCAAATTTATTGCAAAAGGATTTAGGGATCAGAAACTTTAACATTAATATGGGCGGTAATAATTTTGTTATCGGAGTCATGCAAAATAAAATTCAAATGAGGAACTATTTTTATTGTTTAAAACTTTATTTAAATTGTTTTAGTCAGTTGGTCATTTCGAAATAAATTAATTTAAGTATAGCGGAAGACTTTGATTACCATTATTAATAATAACAGGAAATAACACATTTATTTTAATTGCAAATTACAAATATACTGAATGTTCTAAAAACATGTTATTACGGATTTAATTATTTTCGATAAATTAAATATAGGAACATTATTTTACCAGTAAGGAATCACAATTGGTAACATATGTTTGGTGGGGATTTAGAGATTCAAGCTTAGAGACGATAAGGGTTGTGTTGGTAGCCATATGTGGTGTTTTCGGTGTTGCCGATTGTTACAGAAAGTTAAACCATATTTTGACTTTTATGATTACTTTTGTTTTTATTTTTGATCAATATAATTAAAAAGAATTTGGCGATCCTTGAGCGTTTTCTGCTAGAGTAGTAGCTTAGACAAATTAAAAAAAAATTGCATTCGTTTAGGTATAGACTGTACTATTGCACTAGCGTACCGTTTATTATAAAAGGACTGGAAAATGAATAACAAGAACAGTACTTACCTTTATCTGCTATAATTTTCAACAGGTCATATGGATAGGAAAATGATAGGAAAGGGGCACTACTCTTGTGTCTTCCAATATTTCTAATTATTTGATCATATTGCACACATCACTTAAAAACGAAACTTAACACCAGGTCGTATTTGTTACAACTATCAAACTTATCTATCTATTCTAACGTGCAGCCTTCTCAAATAAAAGAACATTAGCTTTCGAGTTTTACATAAATTAAATAAAATGAATGCAAAATTTTATAGTAAACTAATCACTTCGTATAATTAAGCAGGTTAACCATAATTATTAAATAAAATATTAAAATAAACCAAACACGTACGCCTTCTCTTTGTAGTGCAAAACACACATACTAGGGTAAAATTCTTCGTTTTGTATGTATTAACTCTTAAGGAAATTCATCCCAAGTTGACAAAAGTTTACGGCGACTCCTTCCATGTCAACCGTTAAAAACTGTGTACTTGAATTTAAACGTGCTCACACATCCCTCGAAGATGACCCACGTGAAAGAGAGCAAAAAAACCGCAACCACACCAGAAACCACTAAAAAACTGCATGATAGCGTGTTGAAAGATAGGTGAGTAAAGTTGAGTGAGATAGCTAAGGCTGTGTGGGTACCAAAAGAAAGGGTGCGAAACATCTTGCACAAAGAATTAGGGATGCGAAAGCTCTGCCTAAGATGAGTCCCGCATTTGCTGAAACGCGCAAACGATTTTAGTAGCAATAATTGTGCCGATTTTGTGCGGCAATTTGTCACGATTAATGAGACATGGGTCCACCACTACAGTCCAGACACGAAACAACAGTCCAGTCAGTGGGTGGAAGCCGGTACTTCAGCACCAAAGAAAGTCATCTGCCGGAAAGGTCACGACCAGCGTTTTTTTGGGATGCGGAAGGGACCTGTTAATTGATTACCTTGCAAAAGGCAGAACAATTACAGGCGCATATTACTCCAACCCTCTTGACCAACTGGATAGCAAAATTCGCTAGAAAAGGCTTGACTTGAAGAAGAAAAAAATCATTTTTCACCAAGACAACGCACCTGCACACAAGGTATAACGCTTTTACCTTCGGTCGACGGTCAGTTGTTATCAAAATTGTCTGAGAGGGGTTAGTGAAGACGTCGGTCTACTACTCCACCATGCGAGATTGCGGAAAATTATGCGAAGTTAGTTTTTCCGGTAACGGAAATTATTGTTTCGTTACAAAGGCGATGAGAAAACTGCGAGATTTTAGGTCCGATTTGCTCGGCCACTCCCCTATTCTCTTGATTTTCCACCCTCGCAGAAATTTGTTTCTGGGAAGCACTTCGTAGCCAATGCGAAGTTCAAAAGACCGTAGATGAATACTTTCACATCTTTCCAAACTCTCACTTTCGGGAAGGAATACTGATATTGGAGAAACGTTAGACCAAGTGTGTTGAAGGGAGATTACGTAGAAAAATAAAATCATTTTTTAACTGAAAGTCGCAATCTTCCATTGTTAGGATCAGAATTTTTCAACTTACCCTCATACAGAACAAACACAGTAATGATACAAAGTACAGACACAGATACACACGAGCACACACACACACACACACACACACACACACACACACACACACACATGCTGGTGATTTTTATTTTATAGTAAAGGGCATTTATTTAAAATGGGCATAAGTACAAAAGTTGTAATTATTCATATTACTAACAATTAGGAATTTGAAACGACTTAATAATCCACAAAACTGAAATTTCAAAGCAACTATGAAGCAGGTGAGATTTCTATCGTAATTTAACAACATAATTTAGCATATTATAATGATGTTTAATTCTTCTGGTATTTATGGCGTGTTAAAAACAAGTAATTTAAAGATATGTACCATTATGCTAGAACAGTAAATACACCATTATTTTCATTGCACAAGAACGATGATACGAGGCCTTTGCGAGAATGAGACGTTGTCTATTATATAGAGACCGATACAGTCGCGCAGGGTGCAATAACCAGTGCCTCTAAAAGGATATTTCCATACTGGGAGAATTACCATATGCTCAGCCAGGATGAGTAAATGAAGAGTACAGAGTTCATAACACCTATGTACCACCTACTATACGTAATAGGCAGACATACATATCAAGATATCTACGGATAGGGATAATCAAGCACAAGTATACCAAGCATACGAGAAACTGAGGGAGATGACCACTAATGCAGCCAGGAAAAAAAGGCATTATAATCGCGTGTAGGGGTAAAGAAAACGTCTATGCCAAATGAGTAGAGTACCTATTTAATAGACAAGAAGCACGGATACTTGTGCATATTACATACATCTTGCAAACCAGAACGCAGTAACAAAATATATTTATTTCAATAAAGGATACGAGTATGATGGTCGAAAGGATACTGAAGGGTAAAGAAACGGAGGTGTAACTGACCATCACGTCAAAGGAGACAAGAGGGTGAGACATAATTAACCAAGAAATTATGAAGAAAAGCATACGGGAAGTTTAAGTGCCCAGATCAAGAAGAATGTATCAAACCATGCTGTGACTATAAGAGACTTGAATAAATTTGAATCAGCGCAACCTTTAAAGGAAGCAATCACGGACACCCTAGGGAATGACCGAAGCGAGCTAACATAAGCCCAAATAAGGACCACAAAGATGGGGAAAATAATAGATAGGGCAGTTTTGCCCGAGAAAGGAGCATTAGAATAGCAGTAGGATGGTTATGTATCGAGTGGAAAAACAAATGTTACAAATGTCAAAACTTCGGTCACAAAGTGAGAAGGTGTGAGCAAACCAAGATTAGCACACCAAAGTACATGAGCACCGTGCAAAGGAGCGCAGAACGCAGGTTGCAGAATGCACAAACGAGCACAGAGCTGACTCGAAGGCATTCAAAAAATACCGAGGTGCAGTAGAGGTCATGAAAGTGTAGCCTTAAGGGCACCAGAAAACCACAAGAAATAGAACATCCAACAAGGGATAAGGACGATAATCGGGAGGGTCCCTACAGAAATTATGATAACCCAAATCCATGATGGCAGTCATTTCCACTCAATTAGTTTCCGGGGTGCATTGTGATTAGAAACTGTAATATGTTTGATATAATTAGGAACGTTAAGGTGTGTAATGCGTCTTCAAACTCTGGCCTTGTTTGAGAGGAACTGTGCTTCATATTTGTGGCTTGGGGATTCGGTGATACCCCGTAATAACCCATATGTGTTATATTTACATTCTAACGGTGATAGAGCGATAGAGATTCTGAACTGATATGGTAGTGATTTTTATCTGTGAAAACCTTTCCAAAAATAGAAAATTGGTGTCTTAGAAAACAAGGAGAACATAAGCCCATACAAAACTATAAGGCTATGCCAACTATGACTGTAGTAAAGCGATGTAAGGAAGTAACTCACCATCACATACAGCAGGGTTAAAAAGTGACCCGAACAGGCCTAGAGATCATAGAGGAACAAGACACAACCATATTTAAAAGCAAAGACCACACTGAACAAACGACACTCGACATATTAATAATACAATTAAAGAGGCATGCATGAAAAACCACAAAAGGAAAGAACTTCACCAAATGTAATAAAATTGCAATTGGTGTCTGGGGAAAAGGGTACATAATGAAGGCCAGAAAGCTGAGGCTGAGAGCCATTTTAACCCTAAACGAGGACACTCAAAAACAAATAAGAAATCTTTTTTCCAATATAACGAAAGGATAATAGTCGATGCCCTGAGGAAAAAAGAAGAATACAATCCTACCTACAGAACAGATCGATTACGACGACACATGGGAGGCAAGTAGGAACAAACAACGGTGTTCCTCAGGACCCCTTCTTGGGACCGACGTTGTGGAACGTTTTTTATGACGTACGTGAATGAGTACACAGAGGACTTGGTAACGTTAATTTTTTACAGGGTATGGCTCCTTTAAAAGCTAGCTACACATGATGAAGTTATGTACAAACGACAGTTACGACCTTTGTGGTGAACTAGAGGTGCCTAAGCATGCAGCCTTCCGGTGTACAGGGTACGGAATGTTGAGGGAAGCAATCGCATACAACATTTTAAGGGATGTATTGGGACACAAAACTTGAACTCTCAATAAATCTTCATGCTTCTCGATGACCCATGTTCTCTTCACAATCAACTTATGAAAGTACTTTGAACAGGCAGCACACTTCTTGTTATTTTGCCGAATCGGACTAACAGCTGACATGGCGAAAGAACAGCGGAATCAGTGCAGACTGAAATATCAATAGATTCACAATTAGATATAATCAATTTATTGTCACATGTTATTATTTCACGAACTTTTTATTTCTACAAACGTGCAACATGGTAATTAAATATTCATATTATGCATGTATCGTTAGTTTAAAATTACATTACGATTTTTCATCAAATAGAACATTTAATTTGGGAAAGGGAAAGTTTATAAGACATTTTGGGCGTTAATAGCCGCATGACAAAATGCCTCTTGTCTCCTGTGAGACAGATGCGGAACTAAGAGAAAAGTGAAAAACTGGTATTCCAAACGTTTCGAAGCAAAAACTAAATAATCACTCTGCCCAAACTTCTGATAATAATTCACCTTCGCCTTCAAGGAGAAGTTATTTGGAGTTTTTCTGGCAGAAAAATCTTATTATCGCCGAGTTTTTCACAAATAATAAGATTATTCCAGAAGGAAAACTCAGGAGAATCTCGGAAAGAGCGACTATTTTGATTTTTGCCTTGAACCGTCTCCCATATCAGTTTTCCACTTTTTTCCAAGAGATGGAATCGCCTTAGTTACGCATAATTCCGACAGGTTCTTAAGTAGTAACTGCTCCACCTGGGATGCTTAAGTATAAAATGCTAAGTATGTATTCAGACTGGGAAAAACTATGCCATATTATGACAGCTAAGAGTAAGCACAATTATACAGAACCATAATGAACTAAGGAAAACTCAGAACAAAAATTAGTAAATTGTGGAAACCCATGAAAAATAATGAGACACTATCATGAACTGTAGGCACTATTGAATACCTTGGGAAACTACTACAATTTATAATCGATCCAGTAAAAAATGATAGTTTACGATCAGTATACCACACATAACCATGGTAAACTATAGTGATACTGATAGAGTGGAGAATTCTGAGACAAATTTTGAAAATCATAAAAAATTATGCCAAACTACAATAAACAATGACAAACTATGTCAATTTATGATAGTTTATGGTGGTTCTCCACAATCGAAATCGCCATTTTATTCTTAATGCTTTCTTGTATATATATATATATATATATATATATATATATATATAAATATTGTTCTGGAATAGTATTTGATCACCATTCTCTATCATTTTTGAGCCTCCTGATATTCGCCCTACCCTCAGCAACAAAAGTGGTTGACGTTCGACGGAGACAGTGTCTAGTGTAACAGTCTGGATTGAGTAATTTCAAATAATGGGCAATTTTCTTAGACATCTTGTAGAAGCAGTGGAACCCCACAGGCTGCACTGTACATTTATTGTTCATATAAAATATGAACAATCTTGAGTGATTGATATGTTTTGGACGCAAGCTTACATATCTCCTATACAACTAAATTTCATTAATTCTTCTCATTACCGTCATAACGGTGTGTGCTTCAGATAAGTTGTGTAAATGTAAATGATACGCCACTGGATATTTAATGAAGCCTTAATTACCGTATGAAGGAATATTTGAGTTATAGAAAGATTTTCGTGCTGAAAGCGTTAAATTTGGTTGAGAAATATTGTTTTGAGTAAATTTTCATTGATACGGCACTGGTAAAACTACTGGTCTTTTTACTATTGTGTACGAAGGAATTGGAACTAAGTAAATGGTTGAAGACGTACGAATGAGTGAATTTGTGGTATATTGAAATTGTATTAACGTGCAGTAGGGAATATGGATGCATGTTTTTATTGTGGAAATTTTTGGTGACGTTGTGCAATATTGGTAAATTGAATGCGTATGTATGCGTAAAGGGACATTAGAATGGAATGATTTCGCGAAAATGATGCGGAAATAAAATTCGCGCACATGCATGATATGTATGAAAAGACGAAGAACGACCTGGTGAATATACTGAATGAATGTGGTGAGGATAGACGATTTCCTCGAGGAGATTTTATAAAATTTTACGTAAAATGAAGATGGCGGCGAGTGTCGTACAGGGTAGCGTGGTTGAGTCCATGTTGGACATTGTGACGCGACGTAGAGACGCAGTGAATTCGCGATTATGACAGGCATATTTTGAATTTAGCGCGAGATGCATTTGGAAGGGAGGGCTAAAAGCATATGAGGGAGTGCCCTCTTGAGATAAGGGTAAGAGAAGCTTAAGCGTTGACTAGAGTAGACGTAGCGCGCGCTGAGTGATGAATAACGCTTAGAATGTTTTAGTGTGGGAGTTTTGTTTATGAAAATCGTAATGTGCGCAGCGTATAAGTAGAACGACTGCAATAGCCCTTGGTGGGATTGATAAGAAGTAGACATTAATAAATAAATCAAGTAGTAATAATTGAGGATTGAAGGAAAAACTATTTTATATTGTTTTTCTTCAATAAATTAGAAGTGCTTACGCATATCTGAAAATTAAACAAGTATTTTGCTAAAGGTGTTTAGTACAGCGCGTGACATTACAAAATTTTTATAAGCTTAAGTAACCACTTAAGTTAACGGACCGAAAATTGTAAAGGTAGCTTAAAGAAGTGGTGGTTTTATGAACGTTCGAAGTATATTCGTACAATCGTCATCAAGTACAATTCGATTGTGTAAAAAGCAAATAAGAGATTCGATATCCAAGGTACAAGCAAACATACCCTTTGTGTTAAACGTGTATGCAGTGAAAAGCTAACATCCATATGTAAATACGATGTTATGCTAAATTAAAGAAAAATAAAAGGGGCCATGAAGATATGTGAATGAAGAACTGTTTGTGGGTGCGTTAAAGGAATACCATTGTTGTGCGTGCGTACCCAAAGTGCTGGCCGATTTGAAGGCCGTTAGCAAATAAAGGATTACATCTCATCGATTAAATGGACTACATATCATACCGGCAGAAAACGGATGAAATGACCTTTATTGTAAGAATTAGCTGTAAGACTTATTGACGAATACGAGCACGATCACCTTTTTAAGATAACTTTCTTTCTTTGCTTTGACGATTATTCATTTAAATTAAAATAAAATAAAAGTAAAAAAAACATTTTTGAAAAACGCTTTTGTTTCCAAATGTACTAAAAAGAATAAAATAACTTTTTATCCACCCAGTAACACCAAAAATTTTTGTGACTAAAAATAAAAGTGTGGGCGTTCTTTGTTGTGCCTTGAACTTCATTGTTTGTATGTAGGTGTTGATGGCCTTTGTTATAAGTATAAGATATCATGTATGCCCCACACTTTTATTTTTAGTCACAACAATTTTTGTTGTTACTGGGTAGATAAAAAATGTATTTTATTCTTTTCCGTACATTTGGATATTTACTTATTTCTATTTTCTACTTATTAGTCGCTTGGGTGTAAGTTCCAACAAAGAAAGAAACTCAATTTTTCAAGATCCTAGTTTTATAAACAGAAATTTCGAACTTACTTTGCCAATATACACATGTATGCTGAAATTCAGCTCAATCGAGACCGAATACAATACTTTGAGACCCTCGGACGCAGCCTCCTGATCTTGAACTCAACTTGTCATATATTTTTGTGGATGTGCATGTGCTAAAAACTTAAGTCCTGAATTTCAAGGCCCTAGCTTTATAAACAAAACTTTCGACCATATTTGGTCAAATTAGGCCGCAAGGCAGCCTCCTGACCTTGAAACTCAACTTATCGCATATTTTTGTGCATGGTATTATGTGAAAAGCTTAAGTCAAAGATTTCAATGCCCTATCTTTATAAACAAACATTTCGACCATATTTGGCCAAATTTGGCCGCAAAAGTCAAAGTAAAAAACACATATTCGTATATTGCCATCAAGAATACGCATGTATGCCAAATTTCAGCTCAATTGGAGATCAGGAAGTTGCTGAAAATTCAATTACATGATTTGAACCGGACAGACAAAGTGAGTTGAACAAAAGCGATAAAAAAAAAGGTAGTCGAGCTGTATCGATATTTTTTTTTATACATGTTTAGTTCTAAGATTTGGGGATTTTTTAATTAGGGCTATTTGGTGGTTTCGACCACGGTTGTGTAAATATTTATCCACAATATATGTACTTCAGAGTGTTTAAATTATCTCGTTGTTTATTTGTGATACTGACTTGACTAGTTAATAATGTTAATAATTGAAAGTAATCTTAACCTTATTTTAATTTGGAGATTAAGGATCAATTTGACATATTGTATTGGCCAGATCATTCGCAAAATTTCAGTAAAACCTCGGAAAGTAAAGCAGAACATTTGTAACAAAATACTCAATCTTGATTTAGTATTTCCATAAAGGTATAAAGCATAAATATATTTATGAATGTCTAACTACGATCACTAATGTTGGTATTTTAACAAAATATAAAGAGATCATTAATGAGGAAAGCACTAATCATTCTAACGTTGAGTTATTTAGCAATTAACGAGTAGTTTTCATCGAGATAACGAATATCATTAAAACGTTTCGTTTATTCATTTTGTGTTAGAAGTTTTTCTAGATTGGGCATTGACTATTTATTTAATCTTAAATTTCATTAACCGTTGCACATCCAATTTGGTAGATATACGGGGGACATTTTAAAAACGACATGTTAACGTTTTATTTTATTTTTATGAATTGGACAGGGTGTGTTCAGTAAGTTATAACAACCCGTGTATCACTAAATTATCTGAAGGTTTGAGCTTTGACCGTGTTTGACTTTGAGAAGTTAGTGTATGAGTTTACCGAGTAGGCTTCAATCCTATTTTTCACGATCAAACAAGATTAACTTACCATCTCGCCAATGACGATTTACTTTAGCAAAATTTAAGGTTGTGGGGGCGCCAAGAGACGTCTTTCCCGGACTGAGCTGCACACGTTGTGAATTTATGATAAACGTGTAAGGTGCATGAGTTTGTTATTCAATCATTTTACTCCTTATCTCGACCCCACTGAATTCCACTGTGGCTGGCTTGGCAACCCGCTTACTAGTGTAATCATACGCGCCGACTAGTGCGGATTGGTAGTATAATTAATTGGCACCCAACGTGGTGGGCCTGTGTGAGTAGTTGTGTTTGTGTCTTTGCGTGTGGTTGTACTGAAGTTTAGATTACTGATTTTGACAAATTATTGACTAGACTTTGTTAGTTGAACGTATATTGATGCGTATTTTATTTTTTTGATGAGGAGACATTTAGCGTTTGAGTATTGCATCAGGGATTTTGAGCTTTTTGGTTGTTGAGGAAATGGTATGTAGGTAATATTAACGAGTTGTTTAGTAGTAGGCCTGGACTGCCGCGAATGTTTTTGAAGTGTTTGGTAATATTTTTGGAATTTTTTTTTGTGACAACATGGGTTATAAGATTCATATTGACTGTTTGACATTGAATGAGATCAGACGTGAGGTTTCTATTAGAGGAGGCGATGCTTCCTTAGGTATTACGGCTTTACGAAAAGCACTTAGGAATTTTTATAGCAAAGAAGCTTTGGGTAGGGTAAGTACGCGTCCCCTGTACCCTTTTGATTTTGAGACGGATAGGTTAGCAATTAATGAAACTAAGTTAGAGCTTGAGAAATTAATTGATGAATTACAAATTAATGTGACTACCAAAATTATAGCGACTGTTGAGACAACATTTCAGTACATATTTAATCGAATTAATAATTCTGTGGAAAAAACGGAAGCAGAAAGTAAAGAGAAAGAGGATTTTATTACGGGCATGGCAATTTTAGTTTCGAACTATGACATTTTAGATAGGCAAGTAGGTTTCCCAGCTAATGTAGGTTCGCTAGGTACTAGTACTGATGACGGGGTGTCTTCGCCATCAACCGATGTTTTTATCGTTAAATGCATTTTTGGCAAGAATTAGTGAGTTGCAAGTTTCATGTAATGATAAAGATGATCAACTTTTTCGGTATGTCTTGATTTATTTACTGGGACGGCACTTATTTATGTTAGATCTATTCGAAAAGAGGTTAGGTCATGGAGCGAGTTGGTGGAATCGTTGCGATTACAATTCCAGCCAAGTGATTATGATGAAAGATTAATTGAGGAAGTTAAGCGGCGCACTCAGGCGTATGACGAACCTATAGGTATCTATATTACGATTATGCGTACGTTGTTTTCGCGACTTAATGAGCAATTACCTGAAGACAAACAATTGAAAATTTTAACACAGCTTTCGTCTATTATTGCTCCCCTTACAAGATTGTTACAGAAGAATGTACGTTTTGAATGAACTGAGTAGTGTAGCGAAGCTTTGGACATTACTAAGAATTGTTTAGTAACAGCACCGATTTTGAGATGTTCTGATTCTAATCTACCGTTTTCGATACAAAATGACGCATCAGACCATGGAATTGGCTCAGTTTTGACACAGACTATTGACGGAGTAAAGGAAGTAATATGATATAATAGTAAACCATTGACGCGTAGTGAACGGAAGTTTTTGACTACGGAGAAGGAGTGTTTGGCAGTGTTATGGTCGATAAAAAAGCTTAGACCATACATTGAAGACGTTAAGTTTACGGTCATTACGGATCATACATCTTTAGTGTGGTTACATAATTTGAAGAATCCGACAGAAAGATTGGCTCGATGGGCAGTTAGGCTCCAACAATATGATTTTGAAGTGATACATAGAAAATGTCGTACTAGACACCTTATCGCATTCAGTTCCAGTCATTGAGGAGACGTCTAGTGAAGATAATACCGATAGACATAACTGGTGAAGACAATACCGAGGAAGACCAGGTGGTGGAAGGTAAGTGGGTTGAGAGAATGAAAAGATGTATTGAGAACCAACCTATAGCGTACCCAAAGTGGAGAATTCAAGATGGGAATTTATATAAGCACCTGACACGTAGTTACACTAATTTACGAAAAGAGGCAGAGAGTTGGCACGAAGTAGTTCCGAAACCGAAGCGTGGCGAAGTGTTGAGAAAATATCATGACGAACCTACTGCAGTGCATGCAAGAATATTTGAGGTCTAAAAGTGGGTATAGGTGGGTTATTGTCGTTCGTTTTAGGTTTGTCTCATCACGGTGAGACTCCGTTGGATGTTTTAGGATTTAGGATTGTTGTTCTCCGCGTATTGTTTTGAGTTCTTTCTTTGTGGGTTATTTTGGTTGCATTTATAGGTATATATATATATATATATATAATTTTTTTTGAGTTCATTTTAGTATAGTAAGATTACTGTAGTTTTCGACCGTTTTAGTTACGGACGACATGTTTCGTTATTTTGGGTTTTAGGGTAACGTTAGGTTAGTTATTTTCCTTTGGTAGAATCACTTAGTTGAGGACAGTTTTGGGGGGTCTGACTGTATTGCTTTGTTTATGATTACGATACTTGTTTCACGAGTGTGATACTTTATTGAATTGACGACTATGTACCGATTTGTGACCTCTCGATTTGTGACTTGTTCTTTTGAACTTTAGCGAATTTGGCTTTATCAATTTTGTATTTTCTTTGGGTGAATGTGTTGGTTGTTTTAATTATTGTTTTTGGCATGAATGATATTGAAAACCAGGGGTCGGGCGTAGAGTTGGGAAGTAGCCACGTGGGAAACGGTTATGGACCCCCTAACGTCAACGGGCTTAGTCCCGCGCGTAAAAGTGGCGTAGGTGGTAGTTGTTGGGGCTGATCGCTCAGCAACTTGGGAGCGGTTGTTCGTTTATTCTTGTGTGTTCTACACCGCTTCGGCGGTGGCGATTGATTTTTGATGGTTTACGCCAGTCCCCGTGGCTCTGGGTCGCTTCTCGGCCAGGCCATGTTCAGGGTTTGCCTTCAGCCTACCTTGTTTTAGAATCGGGGCCCTACAGTCCACGGCTGGTTTGTAGTGGCGATGCTACTATCCAGTTTGTTTGTGTTTACCGTTGTCTTGGTGATGGGGAGCGGAGCGAATCCACTCTGCACCACACACCGTTAGTTGAGTTATTGCTTCAGTAGCTGACCTCGGTAAAGTGCTTCAATTTATGACTTAGTGTAGGTCCTCTGAGACCGGTATTTTTGAGCATTACTGGAAGAAAATCTCCTTGTGATGGAGGTGTAAGGTTACTTTGACGCATCATGTATGTGCAGTGTTTTGATAACGTATGTAAAGTATTTTGAGTGCAGCTAAAGTTAGTTTGCATTTTTTTTTTTTTTTTTTTTTTTTTTTTATAATGCACCTAATCTTTAGATTAACTAACATTTTATTTATGACCTAATTTGCTAAAGTGTTGTTAGTCCGGATGTTTCCATTGATCCATCCTAGCTACTGACGCATTTAGCACACTTTTCTGACGTGGCTACACTTGCACTGTACTCTGCTTTTCACTTGCACTGTACTCTGCTTTCCACTATTTTTATACGCTTTACACTACACTAATTCAAACGGTTTTGTCCTTTTGAGCCTGCGGACAAGATCTTGATTGTCTAGGAGTTGTAAGGCTTCGTGATTTGGATGTCTATGAAGTCTCTCCTCATGGCTTCTGGCAAACTTCCTGATTACGTCCTCGACCATCTCCACCTGAAGTTCCCGATGCAGGTCCCTGTCTCGGACGTACCAAGGGCATTTACTATGTTTCGCAGCACTCGGTTTTGAAGTTTCTGAATACAAGAATAATTACTCTTTTGTACAGCCCCACAGCTGGATGCCGTAAATCCATACCGGTCGTATCACCTGTTTATAGACCAGTACTTTATTTCTAATGGATAGTTGTGAATTTCTTCCCATAAGCCAATACATGCTGTTATATTTTAGTTTAACTTCGGTTGCTTTCTTTTTGACATGCTCTTTCCACTTCAGTTTTACATCTAGATTAAGGCCTAGGTATTTAGCTGTTCCTTGGTGTGGGATTATGTTATTATTCAGATTTACTGGATGATAGTTTATTCTTCTATTTGTGAAGTTTATATGAGCAGACTTTTCTTCATTGGCCTTTATACGCCATCTTTTCATCCACGTGCTTATTTCGTCGATTGCGCCTTGGAGCTTGGCTGTTGTTTCATCTATGTTATCTCCTATAGCTAGTACTGCGGTGTCATCCGCAAATGTAGCTAACTTGATGTTTTCCTTTTCCGGAATATCACATGTATACAGCAGATATAGTACTGGCCCCAGGACGCTCCCCTGCGGACGCCCGCTTTTATTATTTTAAGTTCAGAGAACTCGCTTTCTTGCTTAACTTTGAAGGTTCGATCTGTTAAGTATGAGTGTATGAGCTGAACATATTGCACAGGAAAGTAACTATTTAGTTTCATTAGTAGGCCCTCATGCCAAACTTTATCAAATGCTTTGGCTATGTCTAAGAGTATCGCTGAGCATATTTTCTTTTCCTCGAGGATTTTTCAATAACATCTATAATACGGTGTACCTGGTCTATCGTTGAATGTTCACTACGGAATCCAAATTGGTGTGGCGGGATGAGTTCCTGATTTGCAATTATCATCTTCATTCTTTTTAGAAGTACCTTTTCGAAGAGCTTTGATATTATAGGTAACAATGATATTGGCCTATATGAACTTGCGTCGTTAATAGGTTTTCCCGGTTTAGGTATCATGATAACTTCAGCTGTTTTCCACAAGACTGGAACATGTTGTAGCCTAAATGCTGCATTTATCAAGTGTGTAAGTTTCATAATACCTTTCCTTGGCAGTTGTTTTAATATCTTTCCACTGATTAGATCGAATCCGGCGCCTTTTTGGGTTGATATTTTTTTAATTTCTCTAGCTACCTCTTTGGGAGTGGTGAGTGGTATATCTGCTTTTCTTGGAGTTGATTCTGTTTGAGCTTGCATTGGGATTTGCCCTGCGTTTGGTTGGAAGATGTTTTCTAGGTAAGTTGCAAATATGTCTGCTTTTTGTTTATTAGTCCTTGCCCAAGACCCATCTTCTTTGCGTATTGGTGGAATATGTTTTATCGGTCTGTTAATCCCCTTAGTTACTTTCCAGAGTGAATGTTCAGTACTCTGATCTGCTGTTAGTTCTTTAAGATGGGTATTTAGTGCTTCATTTCTAATTTTTTGGATTTCCCTTTTGAGTTGTGTTGTAAGGGCATTCAGTGTATGTTTGTTTTCTCTTGTTCTCGAGCTCTGCCATGTCTTTCTTGCTCTCCTTTTCTCTTTCAGTAGATCTATGATTTCTTTTGGATACTTATGGCTTGTTGTCACTCTACTTATTTCTGGTGTATTATCCCAAGCTGCTTTTTGAATATCCATCATAAGTTTCTCTGCTTCATGTTCAAGTTGCTCTTTCGTTTGAATTGGTACGTTTAACAGAACCTTTTCGCTAAGCTCTGTTTTAAAGCCTTCCCAGTCGGTAAACTTATTGGTTAGTGTCGGATTAGATTCCCTAGTTGCTATGTTTTCCTTTAACGTCAGCAAGATGGGGGAATGGTCTGACATTAGATCCTCACAGTCTTGGATCTGTATAGCTTTTGTTGGTACTTTTCTTGAAATGAAGAAATCCAGTAAGTCTGGAATTTTTTCGATGTCCGACGGCCAGTACGTGGGTCTGCCAGTAGAGTGCCAACTACCTTTTATTTTCAAGATTGCATAGTAAAGGTTTTTGCCCTTAGTTGTCGTTAGTCTCGCACCCCAGTGCGTGTTTTTGGCATTGAAGTCAGCTCCTATAATAAATCTTTCGCCTAAGGTTTGGAAGAAATCTATATAATCTTCTTTTTGCAGATTATGTCGGGGTGGTAAGTATGCCGCTGCTACCGTAATCAAATACTTTTGTGTTTTAATACCTATACTGACAGCCTGTATTGCCTCTGTCTCATACTTTTCTTTCTCATAGTGAGTTATACTATTTTTAATTATAATAGCTGCTCCTCCTCTAGCTGTATTCTGTGGATGTAGGGCGTGGTACGCTTGATAGCCTTTCAGTTTAATATATGTTTCATTTGTGAAGTGTGTCTCTGAGAGTAAGCATATGTCAATGTTTTGGGTTTCCAGTATTACTAGTAACTCTTGTTGGTGATGCAAGAGTCCGTTGGCATTCCATTGTAAGATTTTAAGATCATTAGCCATAACTAATGTTTAGTTTTAATATTGACAGCGTTTTCTAGTTTAGTTAATCTTTCCATGATCGTTTGGTTAAATATTTCCTGTTTTCTTTCCTGCTCTTCTATCAAACTCTTAATCTGCTGCAACATTAGAGTTGAAGTGTCAGTGTCAGACTCATCTCGTTGTGTTCCGTTCTTTGTCATTTGGGCGTAAGTTATGTTAGGCTCTACTTGCCTCTGTTGCTTTGGCCTGCTTTCTTCTTTATTCATGTTGACTTCTTGTCCTTCTGGGATTCTCTTATTAGATTTTTTGGAGAGCTATCGCTGTACTGCAGCCTCTATAGTTGGCTGGGTGTTCCCCTCCGCAGTGAATACACTTAGGTTTCGTGTCTTTCAGTTTTGAACACTTTTTTGTGTGGTGCTTTCCTGCGCATTTGACGCATCTGGCTTCTCTGCCGCAGAAATTTTGAGTGTGTCCATATTCTTGGCATTTTTGCATTGGGGAAGTAGCGTAGGCTTTTTAAATGCTTCAATATCTACTTTCATGTACAATATTTCGTTAATATTATATATTTTTTTAATATCTTCGTCTTTGCTAAAGGATAACACGAAGAGGGGTAATGGGGTCTTAACTTTCCATTTGAGCAGTTGACTCACTTCTAATATTTTGAAACCTTTTGTTTTAGGTCCTCTAGTATATGTTCAGTTTTACACGACTGGTGTAGTTTTCTGACAACGACTTTAATCGGTCTCGTTTGTTTGTTTTCGAATGAGTACCATTCTAGTTCGGTACTGTTAAGAAATCGCGTAAGATTCCTATAGCCGGTTTCATTTTCCACATTAAGCTTTACATTATCTCCTGGAAGCAAAGCTGCCTTGAAACTTATATCATTTTCTTTGAGTGTTTCAGCTAAGCTGTTATAGTTTTTCAATTTATTGATTATAACAGGTGGTGGTGGCTTTTGCTTTGGTTTTGCTTTGGTTGAGTAGCTGCTTTACTTCCTTTAGAACGTTCTGCTTCCTCTGGGGAAGAGCTTGCCATTCGCTTTTTTTTACCTTTAGCTCTAATCCATTCTGTTTCTCTACTTAATTCTTCTTCGTCCGTGTAATACCCGCTTTGAGTTTTTTCTTGTTCATTTTTTGCTGCTATTTTTACTTCAGCGTTTTCTTGCGTCTTATTTTGCAACTCTTGTAATTGTTTTTGCATTTGTGACATATTATATTCCAGTTTTTCCTAGCTTGCTTTTCATGTAACCAAGCATTATATAATGCCTGTTCATTTTGACTTCTTGTTTGATTTTCATTAAATAATGCTTGGTTTTGTTGCGCTAGTGCCGCCTCGGTAGGCGTTTGTGGACAGTTGTAGGGATTCATAAAGTTGTTTAAATGAATAAATAATAAATAATATTTATATTTACCGCATTTCAACCTCTGATATCAACGGCCTGGGGGGCCTCTGACCTTAGCACACTATCTCACGCTATCTGTTTCGGATTTTATAGCAAACACTCGTTACTTTTATAATGTTTATTAAGCGGGAATTCCATAACACAATTCCAATAGTATTTATTTCACTAAAATAACTGTTTTTAATTAAAAAAGCTAATGGTCCAAGAGTAAAAGTTAGTTTGCATGAAAACAATTCTTTGTGTGTATGTACTTAAGGTAAGTTGTGTAAATGATGCACCAATAGGTAAACTCACATTTTGTCAAGTGTTATGGCGTGAAAACGGAAATAAATAATGAAAATCATCCTGCACTTCAAGCTGTTGCTAGTTTATTACCCTTGAAATTCCGAGATAAATATGAGAAGACCTACAATATTTTCAGTTCTTGGAGGGCTCCCATGAATGTAAGGAATATCGACGAAGTTATGCTTGCTTTTGTTCATGAAAAGGTTAGTTTTCCTGAATACATTTATTTATTTTAAGTTTTATCTTTATAGGTATTTGATTACACGCTTTGGTCGACATGTTCCATGTTAAAAAGTACATTAAGAGTGAAAGAAAACGTCGATATTATGGGAAGTTACAGTTATATTTAAAGCACCAAAGTGAGGGATATGAAGCAAAAAAATCAAAAATTCTATCGCAGCATGATGTGTCAAAATTTCTGACGAAGCGCCTGACGATACTTTTCTTGTGATTAAAGTGGCGTTAATTTTCGGTTCTGTATTGGGCATGTCGTAGTGAGGAGCTAATAAAGTTAAATGTGAAGGATGTCGAGGATACCGGCTCTATTTTGGTTATCACCGTCCATGACACTAAGACAAGGAAGAAGCGTATATTCACCGTTATGACGGAAATAAGAGCAATTAATGAGATTGAATTGTACAGAAGATATGTAAGCTTGAGTCCAAAACATATCAATCACTCAAGATTGTTCATATTTTATATGAACAATGAATATACAATGCAACATGTGGGCAGCCACAGCTTCTACAAGAAGATGAAGAAAATTGTCCATTATTTGAAATTACCCAACCCAGATGGTTACACTGGATACTGCCTATGTCGAACGTCAACGTCCTTTCTTGCTGAGGGTGAACAGGATATCAGGAGGCTCAAAAATCATGGAATATGGCGATCGAACACGACTCCAGAAAACCTTAACAATAAAATGGCGACTTCGAAAATGATTTTTAATCAGCCATCATCGTCAAGCAGTGAATGACAGAATCCATTAGATGTTGTCCTAGAACGTACTGAATTACAGTTGGCTCCTGCATGTAGCGATTCATCATTTTCTACGGAAATGGAGGAGTTCATCAGGAGGTTTTATCAAAATCGTCACTATCATTTAATGGTTTACAGTTAAAACATTGTACAGGCATACGTTTTTCTAACGTTAATAGTAATAGTAATAACAGTAAAGAAATAGTTACTATAAAGAAATGGTTGCTATAAAGAAAAGAGATATTTATCTTTACGATTTGTAATCAGGAAATATGGTCCATTCCCAACGAGTGTCTCAAAGAGGTTTTTATTTGCCAAGATGCTTAATCAAAAAACTACTGAAAATATAGAAACCAGTTTCAAAATGCTGCCAAATGAGCTTATTCCAACATGAAGGGCCAATTTCGAGGCCAAATTAGCCTGTGAATTTATTAGAGATATGCAACAGTAGTAGTGCGGCACCTTCCGCCGCCATCTTGGATTTTGACGTCACAAGACCGCCCACGTGGGGGACAGTATTTTTCACCCCTATGGTTTCTTTTCGGAGGTCTTTTTCAACCCCTTGATGGAATTTTCATCCCTAATTAAGGCCTTTTTGTTTTTACTCGCTTACTTGAGGGGGCGTATTTTTCACCCTTGTTTTATGGCCGCCCACGTGGAGCTCGTATTTTCCACCCTTATTTTTGACGGTTTCTTTTCGAAGGCCTTTTTCAACCCTGCTGGAATTTTCATCCCTAATTGCGGCCTTTTTGTTTTGACTCGCCCACGTGTGAGACCGTGGTTTCTACCCCTATGGTTTCTTTTCGGAGGCCTTTTTCAACCATTGATAGAATTTTCAACCCTTTTTGTTTGTATTAAGAGCCTTTTTTGACAGCCATGCCTTTTTTTGTACTTGCTCACGTGAGGGGCAGGTGTAGGCCTTGGGTTTGGTCTTGAACCTGGGGTTGGTCTTGGAGCTTGGAGCTGGTCTTGGACTTGGGCTAGGTCTTGGGGCTGGTGCTGGACTTGGGCTTGGTCTTAGACCAGGAGTTGATCTTAGGGCTAAGGTAGGGCGACAACTATTTCTGGCAGTTATCTTGTAAATCATTTTTAACCCGGTGTTTGGAGGGTTAGCGTTCTGATTGGGGTTAAATTTGAAACAAGGAAACCCTAACCTTATAAGACAAGTGTAGAGCTTTGCCCCTATCGTGGCCCCTTGGTGCAATTGTATGTGGGTTCTAACCTAATCTTATAAGACAAGTGTAAGCCTTCGCCCCCTGTCGTTACCCCTGGTTGGAAATAGTATTAATTTTTGTAGGTTATGACTGGTAATTTGAAGTTGTATTCTAATAAGGAGATTCTTGTAAGACACGTGTATGAACTTGTGTTGGGGATTGATCTTGCGTGGGGAATTTGAATGACAGTAAAATTTAATTATAGAACACTTACTATTATTGTAAATATCATAATTCAAAAAGCCTCAGTGAGTTATAAAAAATTCCTGACATTTAGGTTATTCTCTAATGAAACAAAATTTTTTTATTAAGTTAATTAATTACATAACAGTTATTACAATATTCTTCTCTAAATGAATATTAAAACTGATTGCTTTACTTGCATTGATTGCATTGAAATATGTTTAATATCCATCCGATCGTTAAATTGTTTGTGTATTGTACACCTTAATATTTTTTTAAAGAAACTTGTTGTTACGTATAGCTTAGATGTGTTTTATAACTGTAATTAAAAATCTGTACAAATAAATAAGTTAAATAAAAGGTTAAAAGCACACTTACCAGCTCTGTATTGAAAGAACATTTTTGATGGACTGATTCACGAGTGGTACCCGTTTCCTGTTAGCCGTATACTCACACTAAAACAACTTTCTATGTTTTACGTTTATGAATAGTTGATGTAAAAGTAGCTATTGATTTCACCTATAATTATTTTTTAGAGTGTAAATATACAAACAATCTAATTATTTTTATCACACTTACTGCAACTCGTATTTACCTCTCCCTTACAGTAATTAATAACAACCCGGTTTGAACAAAATATTATATGCTGTACATACACACACACAAAATCGTTTTTCTAAAAAAACCTCATTAAATATTTGGAAAGTAATAATTACATGTTTAAATTCCTCAACAATATATAGTAAGAAACCACTGTTCATGTTTACTTTTAGCTAATTACTGTGTAATTGTATAATCCTGTTAAATTTAATAGTCTAAAAAATTGATTACCAGTATCGAATGGGTAACAATTTCTTTTAAAAAACGCTAAAGTCATAAATTTCATAACACGATTTTTAAAAACACACATGCTGAATTAAAAAGAAAGAAAAACAACGGGCTCATCTGATATTACGCAACTCTTAATTAAAAAAAGTAAGGTACTAAAAAAAGTCTCTTTATTTATCAGAATAGAATGGTTGGGCAACAGGCGTTAAACATTAATTTAATTATCTTGTCATTTACAATTAAACATGTACTAAAAACGTTTTTTACAAAATCAATCATTGATAAACAATGTAATCTAAGATATAGAAACATTAACATGTAAAGTCCACACACATTCGAATATATATGAGCTCACAAGTGGGCGGCCATAAAATAAGGGTGAAAATATGCCCCCTCAAGTAAGCGAGTGAAAACAAAAAGGCCTTAATTAGGGATGAAAATCTTATCAAGGGGTTGAAAAAGACCTCCGAAAAGAAACCACGGGGGTGAAAAATACGGTCCCCCACGTGGGAAGGTCTTCTGACGTCAAAATCGAAGATGACGGCGGAAGGTGCCGCACTACTACTTGCAACCCTTATACCTGATTCTGAAGCATGAGCTACAAATAGAGGGAAGGAAAAGTTAGCGTAGCAGATGTCACTGGAAATTAAAGGAGAATATAAAATAGTAAATAAAAAATAAAGTGGCACAAGACGGTAAATCATGGAATGAGAATTTACGAATGTCATAGACCTGATACGTCTGAAAATTATACATTTAAACAGCTATTAATTCAAGGGCATAACAACACTTGCATTATGCATATAGTTAATTTAAGGCAATTATATTTAAACTTTTGAAAATAATCATTATTCACTTCCGTTTGGTTGAAATAAAAGCGCGGTGATATTACGGTTAGAGGCACAGTTATCAAAATGAAGTTTGTGTACTTGTTAATGTTAGGTTTATTGTTCGTGTCTGCATTTTCAGGTAAGTGTGTCATTTCTGTTTTACAATTATTGCTACATAATACATTTTAGCCGCTGAAGAAGACCACACAACTGAATCTGAACCTGGTTCAGATGAATCGGTGGATACTTTAAATTATGTTTCTCTTAACGTTACTAATTAATACTGTTTTAGACTGATCCAAGTAATGAGGAGGTTCCTGAAGATACAGGGCCATTAGGTTCACCTCCACACTTAATCCATAAATAATCAATTACGCCTAAAATGTCTAACAGTGCGAAGAACATGTACCAATAAAACTGTAATAAATACAATTTATTTCATACGAACAAGTAATTGTTATTTTACCACACTCATTTGGATCTGGTAAATCGTATTTCCTATACTCAATTTTTTTTTTACCTGATTGACTAAATAGAGACGATATTGGTGCTACTAGTTACTGCTCATTTATTCAAGGTTGCGCAATGACCAAGCAAAATTTATACTACTAACCTATGAATCCGCAGGTACCTACTTCATCTTGGTTAACAGTTACCTGTTTGTAGTTAATAGACATCCCTTTGCAGATAGAATTGATATAATAAATATCATAAGGATGAATACGCGGCTCGTAGAGGGATAATTTTAATAAAAAGTAATGATACTGTATGTTTACTTAGGGCGCTTGTAGTCGAGATAGGTAAAGTAACAAGTAATATTGATTTTAATAACATTAGAAAGGATAAAACAAAAATTCAACTTCAAGAGGCAAAGTGCAAGAAGTGGGTGTTATAATAGATTCAAGTGGTGAAAGTATTTACGAATTACAAAAATTCCAAAACTACTTAGCCAATAATTTTAGAGTTGTACAGGGTGAGCAAACGATAGATTAGAGTAAACTTTGCCAATAAAATGTATGTATCATATTACTGACTATACAGATTGTTCCAAAAAAAGCAGGACAATACAAATTTAGGTTTTGAACACCCTGTATATCATTCAATTTTTGGATTATACGTGCAATTATGAAACTATATAGATGCCATTCTTGTAAAATTGAAGTAAAACGAATTTTATCTAAAAATCACATTTACAGGTATAGCTTTACTATTGTGTACCATCCTGTGCTTTGTTAGGAAAACTTTTATATTTAGACTAAGGAAAGAATTCAAAAACATCATTTTTCTGAAATAGAACTTCACGTATATTCTTACGCTGTCTTAAAGAGAATCAAAATATTTTAATATAAATGGCTTTTCTTGTGTTTATTCGCAGTAGGCATGAAATTTGAATTTTGAGATTTATCTCTAATATTCCATAGGCTTAAGCTTGGTGTTTCTTTTCCTAACAAAGCACAAAATGGTACATATAGGTTTACTCAAATAAAGTTGGGTATGACTCATTCTTAAAATTACACGAACTAAGATTAGGCGACGTAAGTCTTCACTAAATCAGCAAAGAATCTTTTAGTTAGTTTAGTTAATACTTTTATCGGGAGATGTCTCCACATAAATTTCCATAAAACATTTAAAATAAAAAAAAAATCACTATCAGTGTCACTCTCAGAAGTGGAAACGTTAACAGTGTAACGTACAAAAAATTCATCTGCGTAAATTCTGTTAATTGCTAAAAAATTATCTACTTTAACTCCTTCTCTATATGTACTAAACGCACTATTCGTACGATTCGTGTGTAACACATTACAGTAATTTTACATGTCTTCTATTGTGTAATTTAACAAAAATCCGATTCATGTTAATAATTCTATCAAAAGTAAATAGGTATGACATCTGTCGGCGTGTAGCCAAACTCTGTACTACATAATGGTTGTAAACACCAATACTTTAAGTTAGTTTACGAAATTCTCGTAAGAGGGCGAGGTTTAAGGTATCAAATAACCAATAGGAAATTGTTTTATTGAACATAAATCTAATAGATCAAAATTCAGCTTTGATAACAAAATTTTCACTTTCTTCTCCGCCATTTTGTGACGCTACGGAAATTTTGTGATTTCTTTTACATTTTCTCTACTAAACGAAATTATTTCGGATTCTGGTAAAAGATTTCAAAACAATAGGAATTCCTACCAAATTTGCTAATCCTATTGATCGCAAGCTTTGCGGATTTCAAACAAAATTTGGTCGTGTCCAATAAGGGGTAAGAAGTACAGTTCTCTCATTTGGTACTAATTTAAAATCTTTCTTCTTAGGGAACGAAACACATACAATCTACAAATATAAAGCTTTAGATTCGAACCTATCAGGCTCGTCTTGACATTTATTACACGCCTTACAACATAGTGGTAAGTTCATAAACCTTTCTATCTTCGTGCTTACCTACCTTTACTTTTTTTAGCGGTTTTGTGTTGGTTCTGCGCTGGTTGTATGTTGGTGTTGTGTTGGTTTTGCGGTGGATTAGTTTTGTATTAGCTTCAATTAGAAGGAAAAATTACTTTTCTTGCGAACCTACTTTTCCTCATCTGTAACCTTCCGGTAACTTAAATGTGAAGTTGGATTGGCTACGCTAACCTAAGCCATTGGATATATCATATCGGGAGCGCTGCACCTGCTTTAGTGGCTGTCTCATCGCTAGAGTAAGAACTCTCGACATCAGATAAGGTCAGGGTGTTTATCCGTATTATTATATGTACTACTTCCATTATTGTCTGCGAATGAAGGTATAGATTTCAATTAGGATTAATAACCCTAAAACTGCTCACCTTAATTGTATCTGTAAATATGATCAGCAACCTCTAGCTAACATTGATTGATTTAGTATCGTACTACCTTCCTAAGCCTATACTTTACTATTAGTTTCATTATCTGGGTAATATTAGGATTTACAGCTTTACTTATTGATTAAAACTACCGTTATGTTTAATGTAAATTTCAGCTGCGCGGCAGACGAGTTTCATTATATAAGTATGCGCGTCACAATTTAAGTAACTGGATGTGTCTAAATAGTATCATTGAATCTAAATTGCCTGTGCCGAACTTATTACTTTCATTGTTGAATGTTTCATTTCTCATCAAAGATTTCTTTGCTTTATCAAAATTAGGTTACGATAACGATTTGGTTACTCAATTATTTATTTCTGGCTCTTTTCTTCCTAAATATTTGGTTATTGATTTAGTTTTTCTCAGAAATAAATAAGTTTGGGTTAATTGAATCGTCCCCATTTTCTTTCAGCGACCGCTTTAATGGGGCGGTTAAGTATTTAAATATTAAAGTGTTTTATGTAAATGTCAATAAGTATTACTTATCTATACAATAATTTTAGGGAATACTTCTGCTATTCGTGTACGCTGCGGCAAGTATTAGTCATTATTCTGTGTTTCATTCTCTTGTTATCTAAAACGCTTGTTGTAGCGAGAATCTATGTTTTCTTTCGGTGTACACAATGAAAGGTCTTTCATTAAGCAAAGGAAACGTTTTCAGTTAATTATTTAAACTTTTCTCTAGAACTAATTGATTTTGGGTCGCGTATAGCAACTTGCTAAAGTACTTTAAACATTTTTGTTTTATTTATTGGGTATTTGAGTCAAATTGGGGGTTATTCTGGCCCGCAATAATACTACTTCGGTTCTTGCATTAAGTATATTGTAATACAAATATTTTTTTTTCCTTAATTATTAACAGAAATTGACACATCTGTGAGATAATCGAAATTTGTACAATGTTAATATAATTTTGTTTGTTCTGTGAGAATAAGTTCTACCGTTTTGAAAAAGTAATTAACGATAGCAATTAAATTTACTTTTACTACGTGACTTTGATAGTTTTGTTTGGTGAGTTTTCTTCCTCCTTTTTCTCTTCCTTAGTTCCTTACCCATCTACTGTACCACCGTGTATCCAGGAGTTGGGATAACGGTGTGGCCTAGCGTAGAGGGGCGATTCCTGGCGCTCAAAATTACTGCAAACTTATTCCCCTACGCACGATCCGTTCTGAGCAAGCGGTAGTTAAAGACCTACGGCTGGGTAGTGAACTCTTTCTCTGTCTCCTTTGATAATAGACACACCCACGCATCCAGTGCCTCCGACGAACTGAGCTCCGGCATTCTGTAATCTGTTGCCTCTGCCTTATTGGTACGTAATAACAGATATAATTAATTGTTGCACAATCTCAAAATGTTTTTCAATTTCTCACCACTCTAACATACACATTTCAGCATGTTTAATGCATTTCTGCCAACATGTCCCATCAATTTGTTGCAAGTGTTCCATCTATATTTCTTTTACATGGTCATCGTTAAATTTGGAAATACGTCTTCCTATATTTTTGTTGTAGTACTCTTTGCAGTTTGCTCACACTAGTTCAATTGGATTAAGTTGACAGTAATATAGTGGTAACCGTAATACTCTGTGTCTCCACACGTGTGTGCTATTTCATCTATATCATACACCTTTGGAATCACATTATCCGCAACTAATTGCAGTAATTCTTTTTTAAACATGCTAGGTTCATAAGCTATGTTGTACTTTAATTGAAAATTACATATTTCTTCCTTCTTAAATGAATTATTTGGAATTTTTTCTAGAAGTTTGGAATGATAACTAGCATTGTCCTTTACAATTAAAGATAGTTGTTTTAAGTTTGAAATTAAGTTACTTTCAAACCATTTTGTAAACAACTCCGCACACATATCTCCATGATAGTCTGCACTTTGTGACTGTGTACAAATAAAAGTGAAGCATCGGAAATAAATACATCTTCTTTCCCTTCATGAACAACTAACTATAAATCTAAATAATACAGTCATTTTATTAGGAATTATAATGTAATAACTAAATTATAACAATTGGCTTCTTCTTCAGGCTTTCCTTAATTTTACCATGCGAGATTCTTTTGTGCGATCCTCGACTGAAAATCCAAATCCAAATACAGGATTGTATGATTTTTTTTCTTTACTCTTCTATATTCTGTTAAGAATCGTACACGATTGGCAGTAATATGTGATTGTTCCAGTAAACCTCTGCTACCATGATCTACTTTAGATGAAAAGCCAATGGAATATAAAAGACATCTTAAACTTGATCCACTGAAATCGAAAACTTGACTATTGCTTAATTCTTTTTGTAATGATGTCAGCGTAACATGTATACCTACAAAAACAGGTGTAGTACTAGATATGTCTTGCATGTTTATATTTACATTTTAAATGCATTTCATAAATTTTTCTATTTACAGCATCCTTCACACAGTCATCAATTTCGATGGACTTAGATTTCGTACATTTTCTCCGCTTAGCTGGTGAGTGTGGCGGTTTATTTACTTTTTGGCGTTCTACAGCGCTTTTTTAATAGCACTAACTGTATTTATACTAACTCCACATGCTTCAGATGTGCCCTAAAGTAGTCAGCTGATCTATATTTTTTATGGCCATCCTTCTCTAATATATGTAGTTGAGAGAGCGAGAGAGAGATAAAAATATGTAAGTTTATTATAAAGTTATACATCGATGAGTCATACCAAGTTTATTTGAATCAAACTTTAGGTAATAATAAAGTTATACGTGTAAATACGATTTTTTGGATAAAATTCGAACTATTTCAAAAACAGCGAATTTTACCTGCATGAAACCTATATATAAAGTTCTATAACTGTACATAGAATCCAAAAATTGAATCCATTAAAGACATACTGACTTTGTCATGCCCTGCTTTTTTGAAACATTCTGCATAGTCATGAATAATTTTAAAATGCGTACACATACTAGTCACATAATATGATAAATAAATTTTAATGCAAAGTATGCACACAAAACACCAGTTTACTCTACCGTTGACTCACCTCGTAGTTTACAATAACGGTAGGAAGGGACATGAAATATTTGAAGGAAGTTAGAAGTTAAATTTCAGGAATAAATACTATCGTGCTAAAGTTATAATGATAAAAATCAACATACCTGTGAAAATATTTTATTATTGAAAATGTAGTAGAAAATAATCTTGCTTGTCATATGTATGTTATGCACATTCTCCAAAATTAACCAATTCTCTTTTTGTTATTTTT
>JARFJB010000602.1:742500-915000 GCA_036346205.1 Vesta saturnalis
CGCATTTTAAGATTATTCATGACTATGCAGAATGTTTCAAAAAAGCAGGGCATGACAAAGTCAGTATGTCTTTAATAGATTCAATTTTTGGATTCTATGTACAGTTATAAAACTTTATATAGGTTTCATGCAGGTAAAATTCGCTGTTTTTGAAATAATTCGAATTTTATCCAAAAAATCGTATTTACACGTATAACTTTATTATTACCTAAAGTTTGATTCAAATAAACATGGGTATGACTCACGATGTATAACTTTATAATAAACTTACATATTTTTATCTCTCTCTCTCGCGCTCTCAACTACATATATTAGAAAAGGATGGCCATAAAAACAGAGATCAGCTGTACAATTCATATTAGCGAACTAAAACATGTGCCGTGATTAAGAAGCAGCATCTGTCACTCCTGTCATTTTTTGAAATTATTAGCTAGGACTATACCTGTTTTCGTAGGTATACATGTTACGCTGGCATCATTACAAAAAGAATTAAGCAATAGTCCAGTTTTCGATTTCAGTGGTTCAAGTTTAAGATGTCTTTTGCATTGGTTTTTCATCTAAAGTAGATCATGGTAGGAGAGGTTTAGTGGAACAATCACATATTGCTGCCAATCGTGTACGATCCGTAACAGAATATAGAAGAGTAAAGAAAAAAAATTATACAATCCTGTATTCCTAGATGAAACTTGAATTTTCAGTCGAGGATCGCACAAAAGAATCTCGCATGGTAAAGCTAAGGAAAGCGTGAAGAAGAAGCCGATATATATATATATATATATATATATATATATATATATATATATATATATATATATATATATATATATATAGACAGGGTTATTACAAATGATGTTCATGATTTCAAGCATACATAAATCGAGTTTTATTTGTTTTACAAATATAAAAAATAGTTACATTTGAAGGAAAACTCAAAAAGTTTCATAACAGGTATTCAGAATTACAAATGTACAATATGGGAGCCCCTTGTGACACGACAGATGTCAAGCCTGTAATCAAGCTCTCGCCATACGTTGTCGAGAGTTTCTTGATTGATTGTTTCGATGGCATTGGCAATCCGTCGCTGGACATCAAGTATGCTCTGTGGTAATGGTAGTGTATACACTTTATCCTTGATGTATTCCCACAAGAAAAACTTACAGGGGGTGATGTCCGGAGATCTTGGAGGCCAGATCAAGAGTGCGTCATCATTTGGACCAACGCGCCCGATCCATCTCTCAAGTAGCAGATTGTTAAGTTCAGCCCTAACACCCAAGTGTTAATGTGGAGGTGCGCCATCCAATTGCAGAATGAAATCTGGGGAATCTTGCTCTAATTGTGGTATAAGCCATTCCGTCATTATGTCCAAGAAAACCATTCCATTTATTGTTTGTTCAATAAAGAAGAAAGGCCCGTACACTTTATTGTAAGCAATAGCACAAAACACATTAACTTTAGGAGAATCACGCACGTGCTCAATGTAAGCGTGTGGGTTCTCTGAGCTCCATGTTCTTACATTATGTCTGTTTACTTTACCACATAAGTGGAACGTTGCTTCATCACTAAAGACCACACGCTGTAGAAAGTTTTCATCCTCAATCAAGACTTGCCTGCTCTCACAAAAAGAGAGTCTTTTAACTTTGGTTTTAATGCTTGAAGCAGTTGAAGTTTGTAAGGTTTGAATTTAATACGTTTACGTAAAGTTTTCCAAACTGTTGGCTGTGGTATACCGAGCTCTCTGCTGCATTTAACAGTAGATTTCTGTGGACTGCGGGTAAAACCTTCCCTTACCTGCTCCACAACTTCATTGCTCACTGACGGCCTTCCAGTTGATTTCTTTTTACAAATGCAGCCATTTCTCTTAAACTTCAGGTACCACTTGCGAATAGAGTGATTGCTAGGAGGATCTTCATTAAATCTGATTCTAAAGTGACTTTGAACACTAATTACTGATTGGTTAACGTGATAATCTAGCACACAAAATGATTTCTTGTTTTCAAATTCAGCCATTGCATAAAACTGTCAACAATGGACTAAGAAACAACTGATACATACCGAAATCAATGTAAACAAAACTTTATGCGTTTTTCTTTCCAGCGGTACCAACCAAAATGGTTTTAATACATAATATTCCAGTGACATATGCAATCGAAATCAGGAACATCATTTGTAATAACCCTGTATATATATATATATATATATATATATATATATATATATATATATATATATATATATATACCAATAAACTATTCAATAATTTAAGAACCAACATTCCCAAAGAAAATAAAATGATTATATATATATATATATATATATATATATATATATATATATATATATATATATATATATATATATATATATAGGGTGGCGCACCGAAAACACCACGGAGTTTCCATAGGAGCCCATTGGAATTTTTTAATTCTTTTTTCTTAGAGCATATACAGGGTGTTTAGGAGCACAATTTAAAAGTAATTTCAACTATATAGTGTGTTCACAAAAAAGGATCCATATCAAAGTTATATTTTTTTAATAGAACACCCAGTATATTATACGTTTTTTGGAATCTACGAATAAAATAATGGCATAGTTGCAATAGAATTCTATACCTATATATATAACCATTTAGGTTAGTTTAAGTCAGCTCATGAGAGTAATTAATACAATTTACTTATGCAACCTTTACATGCGTGATTATATTGTTTTAAGTGATCCATTTCTTGGAATCGACTCTTATAGTATCTGAAGTCATCCATCATTGGAATGTGAGTTTATTACATTCCCAAAAACATGCCATTATAGCGTCATTCACAAGTTTCCAACTGGTCAATAAAGCTTGCTGATGCAATATCTTTAAACAAACTAAATATTACAGTTAAAATGATATTCGTTCGAACAACGAAAATGCAATTAACTAGCATTCCTTTAGCCGTAAATTTTGGAATCTTTAGCTAGACATTAGTAAAAATCATTTGGAACATCTTCATTTCTACATCTATTGAGCGGATAAGTAGTTGGTGATTCTGCAGACAAAGCCAATGTTTTGATGGATTTGTTTGCATCAAAATTTCTCAATGATTTGTGAATAAGAATGTTCTAGTCAATATTCTTTATACGTATGAAACAATTCATTTTCAGATACAAAGCTCTTGGAATCGATATACATACAATAAGGCACTGCAGACGTATCCACTATTGTCTTAAAGATATGTTCCCGAATCTAGTACCAGTCATCTAATCTATACGTTTATACTTCTGAAAATTCCCTCATATTGGATTAGAAATTTAACTATTCCAAAGATAAGACCAATTTGCCTATCAAAAACGGTTAGAGTACATTATTTTAGAATGAAAAAGCCATTACATAGCTTTGTACTACATTAGTGGACATCCCATGAGAGATTTGAAGATACAGTCATACCCAACAGAGTAATAGAGTCTGAAAACTTAATAACTGAGCCATTCACACTTACAACTAGAAATGATTGAATTGATGATTGAATTTGCCATTTCAGCTTTAATTTCTTGATTTGACATAGGAGGTGGATTATCACTATGAGTAGACTGAGATGAACTACAGTGAAGCGTGCTATCGTCAGCAAAGCAATGGATGGGGTTCGTTGTTGAAGAAATAAGGTTATTTACGTACAGCAGATAAAGTGTAGGCGCTATAACGGATCCCTGTGGTACGCCCGCGTTAATACTAACTTCTTTTGAAGAAAAGCCATCAACTACGACACGTACTCGTCTTTCATCAAGGAAACTAGAAACCCAGTTGATGAGCGTATCATTTAACCCAAACGAGGTGAGTTTGGCAAGTAAACACTTATGCCAAACTTGGTTAAATGCCTTTGAGATATTTAGAGCGACTACAACTGTTTCACCGGACTGCTCTACTGTATTGTTCCAAACTTGGGTCACATATGAAAGAAGATCACCTGTTGAACTACTTTGCCTAAACCCATATTAGTGGTCACTAAGGAGTTTGTTAGTTTCAAGGAACGCGTGCAGTTGCTGATTGATGGCTTTTTGCACGATTTTAGACAAAATGGAAGTAATGGCGATTGGTCGGTAGTTTGAGGGATCGGTCTTATCGCCTTTTTTGGGAATAGGTTGAACATTTGCTAACTTACATGATGAAGGGAATTCCCCAGAAGATATAGAGATCGTATAGAGCTTAGATAGGACTGGTACTAGTTCGGGGGAACATTTCTTTAAGACAATAGCTGGGATACCGTCTGGGTCAGTCGCCTTATTGAGATCAAGCCTACTGATGATCGATTCCAAGAGCTTGTATCGAAAATGAATTGGTTTCATAGCGTATAAAGAAGAGTTGACTAGGGGCACATCTTTTCCAGAATCATTGAGACACGAGTTTGATGCAAACAAATCCACAAAAACATTGGCTTTGTCTGCAGAATCACCAACTACCTATCCGTCAATAGATGTCAGGGGAATGAAGATGTTCCAAAGTTTTTACTAATGGCTTTAGCTAAAGACCAAAATTTACGGCTGCCTAAAGGAGATGCTAGTTAATTGCATTTTCGTTGTTCGAACGACTTTTAATGTAATATTTATTTTTTAAAGATATTGCATCAGCACAAGCCTTATTGGACCAGGGTTGGAAATGTGAATGACCTATATGGCACTGTTTTTTGGGAATGTATAACTCCATTCCCATGAGGATGACTTCAGATACTGAAAGAGCGATGTCCGAAGAAGAGGACGACTTAAAACAATATTCACGCCATGTAAAGGTTGCAAAGAAATCCCGTAAATTACTCCATCGAGCTGACTTAAAACACCACAAGGTTCTATCGGTTTTGCGAACAACAGTGAAATTGGGTACAGAAGAAATGATTTCTATTAGACAATGGTCGGAAAGACCTAAAGGCGAAAGAACGGAAGTTTTATAAACAAGAGGGTTTGATGTAAGAAATAGATCTAGAAGATGTGGAGTATGGTTAGGGTTATCAGGGATTCTTGTGGGTTCAGAAGTCATTTGTGTGAGATCACATGAAATAGCAAATGTTTCTGCACTATGACCAGCAGGATTTGTAGTAGATGAAAACTGAAGCCAATTAGAACTATGAACATTGAAAACGCCTACAATTAAGATATCGCAAGATGGAAACTGAGACAAGAGATAGTCAACTTTCATACTAATGTAATCGAAGAAGTCTTGAAAGTTACTGTCATTAGGAGACCTATAAATGCAACAGTAGAATTTCTCAAAATTTGGACCAGAATGCTTAAACCAAAACACGTCAAAATTTTTATTTTCTAAGGAAGAAACCCTCTTGCAAGCAATTCTGTCCTTGATGTAGGCACACACGCCTCCTTTATATCGAAAGTTAGAGTGAAGGTGGTATTGAGAAAATTGCAAGTCGGGTGACTCGGAGTTTTCAGAGGAGACTTGTGTTTCAGATAGAAACATAATATCAGGTTGTAATTGTTCAAAATGTTGGTGAATAGCATTAAGATTAGACCTGATACCGCGAATGTTGCAGTAGTGAATCAGAAAGTTGATACTTTCGATGACCGTGGTCGCTTGAGCCCTACCCTCCCGGACATCCGAATGGTTCAGGATTTTACGTCCGGGATTGATTACTCTAGAAACCACAGCCATCTTATTTTTTTAATTTGGGACTTTTAATCCGATAGGAAGACAGTGAGGGCGAGAAGGAAGAATAAGGATGAGAATAGATTAAGGATGAAGAAAGGTAACCGGCAGCCCTTACCGAGCTCAGAAAATGGGAGACCCAATATTAAGGAGCCCATGGTAAGGGTGGTAGTACCTCCCGGCTGTTCACAGCTCACTCAAAATACTCAAATAACTTGATTACCTATACGCAATCTCCACAGGCGGTTCCAGGAGCAGTTGATCTTTCGTCAACCTGAACGGCTTCAAAACCAATATTTGCACGATTAAATAAAATAATAGCGTGCCGCAAAAATAAACCACTTCTTTGACAAACAAACACTAATCTCTAGTCTAGTTATGTAAATCTCGAAACTCAATATGTAAAATAATTTTACCTCGCCAAACAAAAATATGGTAATATATTAATAATAAAAAAAAAACGTTTTAACTGTGTACACAATCCTTTGAAGTCCAATTCCTCAAATTACGTTTAATTATGCTCAATTCATAAGAAAAACAAGAAAAAAAATGCAATATTCATCGGCCTCTAAATGTACGTTATAATTAATTAATCCCTTGAAAACTTTCTGCCGTGAATGTTTCATTCAAACTGAACTTGGTATAATTACGTTAATTTAGTCAGAAAATTAAGGAATAAATACGAAAATTACTTATCCTCGGATGCTGTAGGTTCACATAATAAAGAAACACAAATACAATAACCAAAATAAGTATAATTTACATAAAGTAAATAATAATAATACAGGAACAAACAAATCGAAGGCAATGTTGGTTATAAAATAAACGTCAAAGAGCTAAAGAGTCTAAATTTGGCGGCGATTTTAGCAAGAATTTGCAAACTACCTTCTAATAAACCAGTAGTAATTTCGATATAGACGCTCGTCAGTTTGAATAACACTAATAAACACTTGGACGATTGTCGGGATGAAAGTACTGTCCTTATAATTTAAGCTATAAAATAATTGAAAGTGAATCTTTAAAAAAATTAAGCAGCGCGTTGTTGTTCGATTCGCAACGGATTGTGTACGCAAATGTTTCCATTGACTCGTATTCGTTCACTTGATTTTAATTTCTTTAACTATACTGGTCTAGCGAAATTATTTACAGCAGTTGCTTATTATCTTCACACAACTATAACGTATAAGTTCTGATTAATTCTTATGACTTTAAATTACAAAAGAAAGGTCTTATTTGTTTAGCAGCAGGTCATTTGAACGTTGTATATTTCCGCAAAACAAGCGAAATCTTCTCCATAGGAAAGCGAGAGCACTTAACACTCATGGCTGTGCCTTTAAGGATTCAATACACACAACGATAAATGGGTCTCGTGAAGGTTGAACACTTGTACGATCCCTTTTTGGATTATGGCTTATGGAAAAAACACAATTTCTTGAAAATTCCGTCTACACGAGCCTTGATCAACGCGGTTTCGGGTAACTACGCCACCCTGAAACTATACGGTTCTACGCCTGTACTACTACTGATAACATAAAAACTTTATTTTCGCCCACATTGGTTTTCCAACCACCTCCACTCTAATTTGCCCAAAAAACTTAAATATATCACTCTGCGCATACACGCAGCCTAAATTCGAAAAACGTCGGGAGAGATTGCTTTGTCCGCAAGCCTGTTTCTGCTCGAAATCTTATCTGAGAAATTTGATAGTTAATGAAGTGGAATTTTTATTCAAAATACCGCTTAATGCTATGTACCTAAAGTCAAACTTTTGTTTTCGGAACATAATTCTTATCACATGTACCTTATAAAGTAATATTTGAATACGTTCTTTAATTAAATTTTATATGATGCAATCCCAACGTGATTTAACCAAATTAAAATACGAAATTTATTTCTACAAAACTATCACTATTTGCAAATACACTAACGAATATTTCATTTCAAGCTCTTAGTAAGAGAGTTTCCCTAAATATCGATACCAAAATGCAAATCACATTTTCATTTTTAAGCTTCCATTTTTATTACGATTTACAACACAACCTTCATTTTCGCCTTAGACAATACAAAAAAAAATTCTTAAACCTCTAAATTACGTAAACGACAAAAGTAAACGATACAATCCAAAAATGTCTCCCATCATTACTGCGTTATTACACCCCATTACGAGAATCTAAACCCCATTCAAACTGTTCAGTACTAACAAATAATTTAGAAATCTGAAATTTATCGGCGAATCTTGATAAATCATGGATACATGACATGACAAACTTTTGTCTCATTAACCTTGCAGTGATCGATATGTTTTCTGCAACACGGGTGGTCACTGCGGACTGATCCTCCTCAATGGTCATTAATGGTCCTTTAATAAAAAATTTTAGAAAAAATATATTTAGTAAACATTTTTTACATTTTTGAAAGTTTATTATGACAAATAAATGAGATTTATTTACAAAAAGAGAAATAACTCTAGTAACAGTTTAAATAATATACAAAAAAAATTTACCAAGTGGCGCTTTAGATACATTCATCACATATAATAACAGAATGCTCTAAACATACGAACTTATTACATTTTCTTCAGGAATATCTCGTCGGTCTATTTTTCTTTCTGTTACAAACTGCAGTTCTTCCTTGGCGTTCCTCAGCTGCTTCAGGTATTGTGGTGTTTCCAAATCCAAGAACCTCTCGGATGTGAATTTTTATCGTTGTAGAAATGTTTCTGATGGTCTTTAACCAGAGCAAAACTAAGTTGATGTATGAACTCCCTTCGCGGAATATTTGAATCAATGTTATTTGAAAGAAAGGTTACATATGATTTGATACCGTCAACATTCAGCAATGAGTAAAATATTACCATTGGTCACTTGCAGGTGTTCGTCGCACAGTTATAGACGGAACAAAGCTTGTCCACCATATCAACACCTCCTTTTATCAGATTATGTAACATTACCATTTCTGGATTCCCCGTATTTTACCCAAAGTATGATCTCTGTGCATGCTTAAAACAAGTAACACATTTTTTTTTGTTTCGGAATATATGAAACGTATGTACTGTTTTTGTGAAATGCGAGCATTGATGATTTTTCAGGTCGAGTTGATGGGTTTGCAAATTCAACTGGAAGCTCTCTTTTTTTCCTGATTATTCCTAACAACGCAAGTCTAAAATTTTGTTTTAAATTAACAATAAGTTCCATGTTGGTAAACCAATTGTTATTTCTGCCAGTACCTCTATAACAAACCTTTTTGAGTTATATCAAAATATACAATAATTTAGGCAACTTCGTTCATTTTGGTGTCATGTGAATTGCAAACCTTAGTGGCTGAATAGTGTTCGTTTAGATATTTTAAAGTGGGGTAGTACGCGCATTTCGTCTTGCACATTGAGTTCATGTGCAGACATCTATTTTGAAGTCGTTGTTGTTACGATATGAAAGCAGAAAGCGTCCATTTTTGCTCTTGATTATTTTTATTAAAAAGTGTCCTAAATTTTACGGTAAGAGCTAATTATACCTATTTTTCTTTGTCTATTATATTTATCCTTTTTAGGCACTTTTATTTTACGTTTGTTTCACTTTTATTTTTACGTTTATTACGTTAAATTTTCCTTTTACGTAATTTCATTGTACTATTACGTTTCAATTTAACGAGGATGACGCAATAGAAGTTGTTGCTATGCTGAAAATTGTAAATAAATGGTAGATTAACCCATTTAAATCAACCAAGTTTGGCTGTTTGTAAAGGAATTTACTTATTTGGGACCAACGGATATCAAAACTCTATGATATTTCCATTTCAAGATTAATTGCACAACCAAAATTGAAAGTGTGGCTTCGTCAGTACATTTTATCGGTAACAGTATACCAGTGTCACCCAAAATTTTAAAGTAAAACAAGTATTTTATTTCTAATCATTAGTATAAGGTATTTTTTAAGTTACTAACATTAGTATTAAGATTTTCTACTTTTATAACTTGACTTAAAGATTTTATAATAAACCTTGTTATTGTTTTTAATTTCACATTTATTACATTTAAGGTTTACTTGTTTTCCATACAATAAGTTTGCGTCCGAGGTATTTTAACATTTATTTACGGGTTGAAGTTACATCCTTTTGTAAAACGAACATATCTAACCACACACACCTTTTCTAATTAAAGCAAATCAAATTTTAAAGAACATGGGCCGTTAATCACTGACTGAGCTGAAGGCACACAATCTTCTATTTATTATTAGGAGTATAAGTAATATTAGGGGTGAAATTACTAATAACATCTGCTACACCCTATTATTAATTTTTTATTACACTTCTAATTGGCTCGTACAGCCTTTCCACCACGGCTCCAGGAGAATTGCTTACTTCGTGTGGTCCGGCAGGCTGTTTACCCACATATACTTCGACATTGAGGGTATAGTAAGTTTTCGAGTCGCAAAGCACAAACACTTTCAAGCCATATTTATTAGGTTTGCTTGGAATATACTGTCGCCAACCACAACGTCCTCTAAAAGCCTCAAGTTTTCGTCAATTGTCACATACTCAAACGGAGTATAATATGCAGCCTTAGATTTTTGTAAAAAAGTGTAAAACACACTTCTTATCACTGCTAACTTGTCAGTTGCTTTTCGTTCTTCACGTGTGTCGATATCATCAAATATTAAACACTAACCAGAAATCTAAATCTTGAACATGACATGGTAAGTCTAAACAGTTCTATGCCGCTTCCATCGGTTTTCCACAATTCTTCAGCATTTGTCCTAGTACATTTTTTGACACCAGCCAAATACATTATACCTAGTAGGGTCTGTACTCCTGTTATATTGGTAGAATTTGCATCACGTTCTCGGGAATAAACATGTTTAATTAAATCCATTTTTTTGTCCGTATTTTCCACAATTATCTGCAATATTTCATCACTGAAAAAGAATAGCTCCAAATTTCTAACAGTCGTTTTCTAATTCCCCGCCGTTGCTTTCAGACCTGGCAAATGGGTTACTAAATTCTCTAATCGAGTCCTAACATTTTTAGGTAGCACACGTTTTTCCCATTTCGATACCTTACCTTTACACAAAAATAAGGCATAGAGGCTGTCGCTTCAACGTTCTCTTTTTCCTCGCCAGATATTTCCAGCTTTGTATCCGTTTCCAGAAATTCTGTTGTTAAGTATCTTCCAATTTTCTTCCTCGTCGTCTTCAAAAACAAATTCCGATGAAATACTATAAGAGATTAGGCATTCTTCCATCAAAGTCTGGAGATGCTCTTGGATTTTCTCATAAGACATTTTATGACCTACAATAAAAATAACTTTTTTATACCAACGTTATCGTTAAGGCAATAATAAAAATACTTGCAAACTTGCTTTTAAAGTGTAATATAGTTTATTACAACATAAAAATGTAAAACTCGCCTCCAAAATCTCAAGATTATCTTATCGCACCAGTGGTCGCTGCGGATTATCACTCCGCAAACTAAAATTACACAGATAAACGTTCACCTATCGTGGGGTTAACTAGTACTGATTCTTTATAATGGCATCGTCGAAAGGTAACGAGTCCGATTAGACGCGCAATCGCAAAAAAATTTAAGAGGTAATGGATTCGATTCCCGTTACCATCTACCTTGTATGAGGTTTTTTCAGGGGGTTTTCCTCATGCACATGTAGCGGTATGGTCACTGCGTATATGCACACCATGTGCGGCTACTTAGACGAATGCTGGGGTAGTATTTCCCACCTCAGAACCGTAACTCCGTTCCTTCCGATCCTATTCTGTCCACACCCATCTTTAATCCCACCATGCATATATACGTAATGTATGTATGTATGATGGGAATCCATGATTGTGGCCGAAGGAGCTCGGCAAACTCGAGCAGCCCGCCCTCCCCCTTGGGGAGAGAATAAAATACGTGGCCTTTTCCTTTTTTCAGTCGGTAGCGTTAAACCGATCTTCTATTCCTTATTGTTAGATGTTAAGATTTGATTTTAAGTAGTAAGTAGTAATTGATGATATTATGCGTTTTTATATCACGCCTAATTGAGATTCGCCGATTCATAACAGATAAGTTAAATTTTTGTGCACATATACATCCTGTGAATGTAATAAATCATATATTTTTTTCGCGTTATAGCGTTTTACGCCTTGCGATTCCCAATCTCCACTGTCTTCTCTCATTCAATTCTCCGTCATTCAGGTGTCTTTCACTCATGGATTTCTTGATCCCTTGACTCCAGTTTTTCCTTGGCCTTCCTCTTTTTCTTCTTCCTTGTGGTGTCCATTCGAGTATTTGCTTCGGCAGTCTATTTTCGTCCATCCTTTGAACATGTCCGTACCATTTTAATTGTTTTTCTTCTATTTTTTCTACAATGGTTTTTTCTACTTCTATTATTTGTCTGACATATTCGTTTGTTTTATGTTCTAATCTTGAAATTCTCGCCGATCTTCTTATGGCGTCCATTTCCGTAGCTAATATTTTTATCGTTTTCGGTCATTGTCCATATATCACTGCCATAGGATAGTACGCTTTTTATCATAGAGTTGTATATTCTACGTTTGCTCCTTTTTTTTACGTTTTTTGACCATAATACACCATTGAGAGCCCCTATGATCTTTCGACTTTGTGTGATCCTTTTTTGTATTTCTGTCGTATCTTTACCTTCATTTGTAAATGTTACCCCTCGGTATTTGTATTGTTCTACTTCTTCAATCGTTACATTGTTCTCAAGTGTTACATCTCCTAATTTTGCTCCTATACCCATGTCCTTTGTCTTGGTAACATTCATCTCCAGTCCTCATTGTTGGTACTCTTTTATTAGTTTTCTGGCCATGTATTCTAAGTCATCCTTAGATTGTCCGATTACTACCTGGTCGTCTGCAAATTGTAATGTAAATAATGTTGTATCGTTGTTGATTTCATACCCCATCATTCCGTGTAGGCGATATACAACAACCTTGTCTTTGTCTCTTATCTATTGCAAATCCTTGTGATAATTTATTGTCCATTTTTACGTTCGATATGCAGTTGTTGTATAGGTCTTGAACTGCCTTTATGAGTGTATGGTTGATTTGTGTGTTTTTTAATGTTTCCCATAATTTTGTAATCGGCCCTGTGTCGTACGTTTTTGATAATCGACGAATGATAGATGTACATCTCTTCCATAGGTTAGTTCTTTCTCTATTATTTGTTTTATGCAGAATATATTGTCAGAATCTCTTAATCCGCTTTGACGTTCTGATTCTTTATCGCTGTATTCCTTTTCTATTAGGTCTCTAACAACTTTTCCATAAAATCGACTGAAATTACTAGTGACTGATAAACCTCGATAGTTGTTACATTTCGTTCGGTCGCCCTTTTTAAACAGTGGTGTTATATAGGCTAATCTCTATTCATCCGGGACCTTCTGACCATTAATGCACATTGTGAATAACTTGTCTATCATGCGATGTAATTTATCTGTTCCATGTTTGATCAGCTCTGCTGGAATTCCTGCTGGACCTGGTGACTTCCTATTTTTTAATTGTTTTGCCGTTGTTTGTATTTCTTTTGGTGTTAATGTTAGAGGTTCTCCTTCGATATTGATAGGCATAGTATCAGTATTTAAATCTGAGATAAAGGCTTGACGTTCTTCTTTAAAAAGATTTGCGAAGTATTGATTCCAAGACTCTAAGCTAATTGTGTTCATTTTTAATTTTTCTCTTACTGGTGCTTTTATATTCTTAATAAATTTCCAAATCTCTGTACTTCGTTTGCCTCCTATATACGTGTCTATCTCAGAGCATTTCTGTTCCCACATTTTTTTTCTTTCTTCCCTATTATTCTTCGAGTTTCTTTTTTAATCTCTTTATATTCTTTTCTATGTTTGTCACTTTTTGTGTTTAGCCATCGTAAGTATGCTGTTTTCTTTTTCTTCGTCTATTCTTCTATTTCTTCTATTTTTCCAGGCCCCATATAGTTTTTATTTTTTGTTATTCTTTTTTCACTCTAACCTAGCGATTCTTTGGCGGCCTGATGTACCTTTACTGTTATATGTTTATATAGTTCTTCAACTGTATTGTAAGCCGTATCGTTTAGTTTTCCATCAAGTCTTTTTTGATACAGATAGATTACGCTAGGGTGGTCCAAACTGCTTATGTTGTATCGAGGATATTCCATTTTGTCGTTTGATTCGATGTTTATTTTTTCTTTATTGTTATTTTTCCAAGGTATCGTAATTTCTGCTCTCACCAAATGGTGGTCGCTTCCACATGTAGCGCCTCGATATACTAGCACATCTATCACTCTAGTGTCTGTTTTTTGTTTGATAATAAAGTAATCAATTATCGATTGCAGATTTCGTTGTTTTTGCGTCCAGGTAAATTTATGTATTTCTTTGTGTCTAAAATATCCGTTGGTAATACGTAGTGAGTTTTGTTCACATAGGTCTATTAGTCTTTTTCCATTGTTGTTTACAGTTTCTTCTCCATGTGCCCCCACTACGAGATGGTTATTCTTTTTTCCTGTTCTTGCGTTCAAGTCGCCAGCTAATATTATTACTCTTGTTTGTCTAATGTCTGCTAGTGTTTTGTTTAGTTTTTCAAAGAATTCGTTCTTATTCTTTGTTAATTCATCCTCATTCGGTGCATACACTCCTATGATCGTTATTCGTGTGTTATTAATTGTAATATTGACTGTGAGTATTCGTTGATCGATAAATTCCCAGTTCCGTATGTTTTTCTTGTATTTCTTATGTATTAGTGTAGATACTGCTCTTTTAGCTCTCTGTTCTTTAGCCACACCACTATAGAAATGTATATATTCTCCTACGTTCTCTGTTCCACATCCTTTCTTTTTTGTTTCCGTTAATACTGCTATGTAGGTCTTATATTGTTGTAGTTCTTGCAGTATTTCGGCCATTTTTCTTCTCATACCTTGAACATTCCATGTGATAAAATTCTTTGACTTCTTCCGTGTAGTATTGGGATTTAATATCCAGCTCGCCTTATTGTTCACATAGTTGAAGTTTCATTCTGCATTCAATAATGTTTGCTCGTTATTATTTTCCGTGTGCTAGGTTGCTTACGCCTAACGTCACAACCCCCGTTAATGGAGGATCCTACATTCAGCCGCCCATTCTGAGTCAGACGCTGTTGGCTCTTCCGCTCTCACTGCCATTGTGACTTGGTGTCTTCTTCTGCCTCTGAGACCATTGACCGATTTGTTATTTGCTAGTTTTGGTCCACCCCGGGTATTTTATTTCCCTGGTACCCATGATATCTGACGGGCGTTCCCCTATCCGCCACCGGGGAGGCGCCTGATGGGGGACTAGCAACCCCTCACAGGAATAAATCATATTGCTACTAATAAATTATGGTAACTACTGCTGAAATATTTAACCTATGGCCGCCCGACCGTCGTTTTCAATGAACGAGCAGTCACTGAATTGCATTAAATTTTAAATACAATATAATTCCACAATTTATTTTATATAACTATTTATTTCTCAACGCGTTTCAATACAGCATGTATCATCATCAAGAGAAAATATAGAAGTAAAATAATAACAAGTAGTTACGGCAAAAAATCATTAAGGTAAAAGAGCAAATCTAAATAAACTATAATTCCATATTTAAAATATATGTTAAGAGTGATCAAGCTGTTCGTTCATTAAAGGTACTTTCTATTTATGGTTGTAAATTTCGAATGTTTCCAAAACATCTAATTTGTCTTTTTTATTCCAAAAATGCCATGCATATAAGCAATGTAAGTCAGAATTAAGTTCAGAATTAGCTTGTACTATATCTTGCTCACAAAACTCATATTGAAGTTGTATATCGTCAGCGTACTGATGAAATTTGGTGTATTTTAAACATTTATAAAAGTTTGACGTGTATAGTATAAAAAGTAAAGGACCTAGTATAGATCTTTGTGGAACAATGGAATTTATAGGATCAGTAAAGATTTTTTACCATTAAAAGTAGCTACTTGAGTTCTGTTTACAAGGAAGTTGTTAACAAATAAGCAAGCGTTTAAGCTAAATCCAGCATAGCTTAATAAAGTTTTTACGATGGTAAGGAATGATCAATTGAATTCAAAGCCTTAAAAAAATCTAGCACAACAATTGCTGACATTTGACCCTTATCTATGGCAGAAAAGATATATTCTGTTTTGTTTATAAATGCAATTGTGCAGCGATATCGCTTTCTAAATCTAGATTCTGTAGCCCGTAGATGTCGTAATTTCACAAGTGTTGCTTTATTTGCTGCTCCATACCTTTTTGCAACGCTTTTGATAAAACTGGTAGAACGAAGGTCGTTATAATCTTTACTTCATTGTGTTTAATTAAAGGAATTATCCATGCTGATTTCCACATATCTAGAATTGTGTATGAATTTATGTAGTAGTTTATAATATACAGGGTGTTTCAAAAAACGTTCCGCTAGTTTCTAGGGTAAATAGAATATTAAAAAATAACGTTAGCTTGGTTAATAAACATGTGTCAGAAAATGCCTCTTTAAGAAGATACGGCCCTGTAAAAGTGGCCCCAAAAATTCTTTCTTTTATTATCTCAAAAACGGTTTAGGATGCCTAAATGAGATTTAGACCACAAATACCTTTGATTAGGTCATAAAAAATAGTGTTGACAAATTTTCAATATTTTGTACAGGAGCGTCGCTAAAGGGGGAGGGTGCCACTTATTTTACCCCCCAAACTTTTTTTATGGGGATATTTTTAATTTTTTGGACAAAAATAGTATTTTTTAAACAATTTGCCACAAAAAAGACACACTTGTTGAAAGTCAAAAAATTACTGGTTTTGGAGTTATTTGAGGTTTTAGCAAGTAATGCTGACCGAATTAATAAACTACTTTAAAATGAAACAATTAATAATTTTCATGCCTCAGGGAATGATGAGGTAAAAATATTGCAAATTATTTAGAACTTAAAAAAGGTTTTAATTGTATGACATTAACACATAACAGACAAAGGAAACAATTAAAAAAAACAATGAATAACACAAAACAAACAGAAAAAAAATTGAATAAGTAGGTACGGGTTTTTACATTAAGTGTTCGAAATACCCACGATTTTCACGAATACATAATCGTAAACGTATTTCTAGTGAAAACATACTCCTTCTGAGTGGCCGTGGTTCTTGAATTAACATTCTTAAATTATTTTCAACTCTCGCTTGAAGTTCTTCAGTTGAATTTATTTCGCTTGAATATACTGTTTCTTTAAGTAAACTCCACACATTACAATCCAAGGGATTTAGGTCAGGGGACCTTGGTGGCCAGTGGATAGGAGCATCAGCACCTCGACCAATCCAATGATTTGGAAAATGTTCGTTGAGCCATATTCTAGCTTGTCTACTGAAATGAGGTGGAGCACCATCATGCATAAAAACTATATTTCTTCGTAGATCAAGAGGCAAAAATTCATAGTAAACATCACTATTTAAATTTCTATAAAAAATATGGTATGCAACGAGGCGGTTGAAGTAGCCCATACATTCAACTTAAAATTATGTTGCTAATGCGTTACACGTTTAACCATTGGATTTTCATTTGCCCAGAAGTGACTGTTATGACACTTAAACATACCTTGTCTAGTAAAAGTTGATTCATCTGTGAAAAGAATATTTTGTAAAAAATCAGGGTTCTGTCTCATTCTTTCTTGTAATAATTCGCAAAAGTCTCTTCTCAAGAAAATATCTTCAGGCAATAATTCTTGTACTTGCCTGTAGTGAAACGAGAGCAATAGTTGTTCGTTTAATACACGATGTACACTAGTAACAATTGCGTTACTTGCCCTTGCTACGTTTCTTATACTTATCGTAGGATCCGCAACAACGAGATTTAAAATATTTTCTTCTGTTTGCGGAAATCTTTCCATTCGTAGTCTACCAGAATTTACCTTTTTTGGTTTAAAAGTTCCAGTCTCACGGCACCGCCTCACTAAATTCAAAAATGTTTTTGAATTCAGAACGCTTGTAGGAAATTTTTCTGCATATCTGTTCGCTCCTTTAGCATTTCCATCACATTCTCCAAATGTTAACAACACATCTATTAGCGTACATATTCATTTTCAAAGTTTTTAAAAGCGTTATTGCTTGTTAAACTAACCTACAATGTGTCAAACAAATCTGTCAAACAAAAAAATTGCGAGTCTGCAGTCTAAGCCTACTTAATTCAAGTAAATCAAATTAACTAAATATTTATTTTCATATTTTAGGTAAAACATGTTAAAACCTCAAATACCTCCAAAACCAGTAATTTTTTTTTACTTTCAACAAGAGCACCTTTTTTGTAACAAATTATTTAGAAAAATATTATTTTTGCCCAAAAAAATAAAAATATCCCCATGAAAAAAAGTTTGGGGGCAAAATAAGTGGCACCCTCCCTTTAGCGACGCTCCTGTACAAAATATTAAAAAATTATAAACACTATCATTTATGACCCAATCAAAGGTACTTGTGGTCTAAATTTCATTTAAGTATCTGAAACCGTTTCATAAACAATAAAAAAAAAGGATTTTTGGGGCCACTTTTACAGGGCCGCATCTTTTTAAGGAGGTATTTTCGGACGCCTGTTTATTAACCAAACTAACGTTAATTTTTAATATTCTATTTACCCTAGAAATTAGCGGAACGTTTTTTGAAACACCCAATAGATAATATGTGGTGTGGAAAATGGACAACACCTTAGAATCATTTCCAAACTTATGCCATCCTCCCCTGTGGCTTTAGGTTGCATGTTTTAAATTATCCGGGTAATGCCATTTTGAGAAATCTAAATTGTGACAAACCATTAAAAAACGAAAATGAAGTTTTGCTGTTGATCGAAGTAAAATAGGAGTTTATAAAGGGAAATGTGATTTATATTTTGGTATCGATATTTAGGGAAACCCTTTTACTAGAGATTGAAAGGAAACACTCGTCAGTGTCTTTGTAAAGTTTGCATAAGGTTTTGCATAAATAAATGCTTTCGTATCTTAAATTGAAGAAATTTAATTTAAATCACGTTGGGATTGCATCATATAAAAAACTAAATCAAAGAACGTATTCAAATATTACATTGTAAGGTACATCTTATACAAAGATTTTAGTTAGCCGCCAGATATGGACCATTTGTATTGATAAGTTTGGTTTTAAAACAGAGAATTTGACTTAAAATACATACCATCAAAGGCTAGTTTGCATCAAAATTCCAATGTACCCTGTATAAAATTTCTTAGAAAAGGATTTGTGGTAGAAGTAGGCATGCTGACGAAGTTTTTCGAGTATAGATTCGCGAATGCGCGAGGATAGAAAATTTAAGTTTTTTGGCTAATTAGAGTGGAAGGGGTTAAAAAAATTAATGTGGCCGCAAGTTAGCAGCAGCAGTACAGGCGTAGAGGCGTACAGTTTTTTTATTACGGTGACGTAGTTGTTTCCGTGAAACGACGTTGAACTAGATTCGTGTAGAAGGAACTTTCGCTATAGGGTGTTCTTCCCTAACACAAAATCCAAAATAAGGGATCACATAATTGTTCAACCTTCATGAGACCAATTTATTGATACGTGTAGTTAGTCCTTAGGGAAAGATCGAGGTCCAAAACGGCGTTTGTGTAACCACAGCGCAATTAACGTAACCTTTTTTGTTTCATTGTGGTGATTAACAGAATTTAAATAAATTTTTGAGTGTCTTTTTTTATTATTATAGTATTTATGTGTAAAATGGATGCATGAACGCACTGTTTTTTTAGAGAATCACTTTTGATTATTTTATCGTTTACATTTTAAGACCAGTGCGTTTCTTCAGAGAATTATTTAAAATTATTGGAGTGTTCCATATTTGTTATATCGAAATTACAGTAAGTTTAAGAAAAGGCCGTTATTGAAACTTTAGCTAGGGTCACAGCTAGATTTAGATAAGCTATTTGACGCTGCTTACATAATAATCAATATTTAATCGATTTTTGTTGTTTTTTATTTCATTTATGTTTTCTATATTATATTTATTTAGGTTATTGAACTTGTATTTTTTTTAATGTGAACCTATGACTTACAAAGCATCTGAGGACAAGCAATTTTCGTATTTATTACTTGGTTTGCTCATTAAATTATCGTCATTATATTGAGTTTAGTTTGTATGCAACAATTACGGCCGAAAAGGGATTAGTTAACTATAACGTACATGAATCATTGCATTTTTTCTTATGAATTGAGTATAATTACTTGCAGTCTGAACAATTCGATTTCAAACGATTGTGTACAGAATTAAAGCGTTTTTTTATTACATTTTTCTTTGGTTGATGAAGTGAAATAATTTTACACATTGAGTTTTTGGATTAACGTAACGTGACTAGAGGGCAGTGTTTCATTATCAAAGTAGTGATTAATTTTTGCGGCACACTATTATTTTATTTAAGCGTGCAAATATTTGTTTTGAAGCCTTTCGGTTTGCCAAAGGTCTGCTGGTCCTAGAGCCGCCTCCGGAAGTTACGTATAGGTAAGCAAGTTATTTGAGTATTTTGAGCGAGCTGTAAACTATCGTTAATAGGCATTTCATCCCCTATTTTGACATTCCAAATACTCTGACGCCCGTTTCCGGTTTTATGACGATTTCAACCCCTATTTCGACTTATGGATAGTATGCTATCTTACTGTGTGCAACATTAATTAACATCTTACTCACCCTCGACCGCCAGCTAGTCGTGCAAAAGCCAATTTTATCTGTTATTTCGTTTTATTGCCAGTTTACACCGTAACAACCTAAGCGTTTAGGTTTGTATAAACATAAACACAAAAATATACCATTAAATTCCCAAAAAAGTATACATGTGTGTTAATAGTAAAAGTTTACATTTTTATAAACCATCAACTATTCGGTTTCATAAAAATGCACAAACCAAATATGCCTATTAGACCAATACTTTCTTATACCAAAGCACCTAATCATATTAGCATATAAACTGAGCTATATAAATTAAAAATTATTATTAATTTTATTAAATACATAAATAAAAAGTTTACCTCGAGTAGGTTTCGAACCTACGACCTGTACTTTGCTAGAGTACCGCGATACCACCACCAACTGCGCCACCAATCGATGCAAATTTTGTCTTTATGTATGTAGAACTGATGTAAATTCTAAATATAATGAGATTACAGTCAAATTACTTATATTTATGGAATGTGAGCCTGCAATATCGCAAGGATTCACACATATCAAAGCAACTTGACTAATATTAAATTATTATATATAAAAGCTAACTATTTAAGGTACAAATAAAAACATTCTTGAGAATTCTTTAGAACTAATTAAAAAATTACAAAAGATAAAATTACCACTATCTACATAATAAACTTGTAAGCTTTGATGTTACTAGTAAATTTTCTAGAATACCTCAACGACGCATGCGTTCATTAATCAATTTTTATTTAATAATAGTGTTGTTTTCACCGACTTTTCACCTGTACACCATGCAATTTCTTGAAAATTATAATTTTTAGATTCAATATAAAGGTTTTTCGAAGATTGTTTGTTTTTCCGTTCTTTGTTTCACTTGTGTCACACTGTATATTGTGAACTTTGTTAAACTTATTATGTAAATAGCAAGTTCGTGTTCTGGAGCATTTCCGCTGGTGCCAAATATGATTTCTGCACTGGTAGCAATATTCTTTTTAAGTATTTCCTTTATCATTAAATTAACTAGGGCCCACACTGGTTTGGTTTGTAGACATGGTAGAATGATATGCATTGCAACTGCTTTCTCTGTTAATCAGTACACGCATCTGTCTGTATTTCGTATGTTTGCATGTTGCAAGAAAACATAGATTGCCAATCGATTTCTTGCAAACCTCCAGTTTATCTCAGCGATAAACCAGGGGGTGAGTTTATTAATAAAGTATTTCCAATAAGTTTTATTTGAATTCTAATGATTGCTGAGAGCTGTGTTTTCTTCCATGTTGAAGTGTAATTCGGTCGGTCTTTGATGAAGTCTCCCTCATGAGTGAAGCATTTATTTACGATTCCTTATAGTGGTTTGTGGAAAACTATTTAGTCCTTCTGCAATGGACAATTAGCTTTTGCTTTAGAAAGTCCGAAGACGTCTTTAAGCGTGATTTTAGGGAGATTTCATCTCTTCAGGCTCCATCATTTCTGAAATGGTTACGGAGAAACCCATGTTTTCCCATGCATTGCTAAATACCAGTGGAATCATCTTTTTGTCAGTGACGACGTGATCGTGGGGATTTCGAGTACATGTACCCTTTGTGGAGCTAGTTGTGTTCATCGAACAACTTTGATTACTTCCGTTATTAATATAGACAGATCGTGTTCTTTTGGCAGCCCATTATCCATAAAGAACCGTTACCACGCTATCCATAAACAACAGTTGCCACATTATACCTAAAGAATCCGTAGTATTTAGTTTGTGGTATATTAGATTGTTCTATATCTGTCTTTCAATCCCAGAGAACAGATTGTTGGCTAGCCATATCCGTCGAGGTTTCAGCTTTGTTGGAATATCTTATTCCACCTGGTGCAATTGGTAAACATAAATCTTTTGGTGATGTTCAATGTTTGCCTATCCACACAAAATTCATAAGCTTGCCTTGAAGAGTTTCTTGCTGTCAAGCACTGATTGAGGTCACTTGACATAAATGTAGAATTGTTCGTACTATAAGTTGGTTAATGATAGTTCGTCGTCCTACAATCAAAACGATGGAGCGATACGTTTTCATTTGGTTAAAGAATTATTGATAGTACGAGACGTGATTGAATAGACGAGATCGATGACATTCTTTTCGTCATTGGTGAAGGTAATTCCGAGCACTTTTATGTTTATTGATTGATGAAATTTTCGTCTTACCCATCAGGCTATGCAAAACCCTCTGGATCTTTAAAATCACTTGTGTTAGTGATAAAATACAATAGGTCATCCGCATATGCACTGCCCGCTAACTAGATAGCAGGAGAGGTAAGTAGTAAAATACCTATCAGAATTTTTCGGGAGAGTGACAGAAGGAAGCAATTAAAGGGCAAATAAAGGTAATTACTGTCGAATTCCGTTTTAGAAAGCAAAAGCACGGCAGTGCAGGACAAGGGTGGGTAAGGTAGGGCAAGGCAGGGCAAGGCAGGGCAAGACAGGGCAAGGCAGGGCAAGGCAGGGCAAGGCAGGGCAAGGCAGGGCAAGGCAGGGCAAGGCAGGGCAAGGCAGGGCAAGGCAGGCAAGGCAGGGCAAGGCAGGGCAAGGCAGGGCAAGGCAGGGCAAGGCAGGGCAAGGCAGGGCAAGGCAGGGCAAGGCAGGGCAAGGCAGGGCAAGGCAGGGCAAGGCAGGGCAAGGCAGGGCAAGGCAGGGCAAGGCAGGGCAAGGCAGGGCAAGGCAGGGCAAGGCAGGCAAGGCAGGGCAAGGCAGGGCAAGGCAGGGCAAGGCAGGGCAAGGCAGGGCAAGGCAGGGCAAGGCAGGGCAAGGCAGGGCAAGGCAGGGCAAGGCAGGGCAAGGCAGGGCAAGGCAGGGCAAGGCAGGGCAAGGCAGGGCAAGGCAGGGCAAGGCAGGGCAAGGCAGGGCAAGGCAGGGCAAGGCAGGGCAAGGCAGGGCAAGGCAGGGCAAGGCAGGGCAAGGCAGGGCAAGGCAGGGCAAGGCAGGGCAAGGCAGGGCAAGGCAGAAGTTGGTTTGTGGTGCGCAGTGGCGATACCGTAATCAATGAGTTTAACGATTACTTCCTAGTTTCAGATTCAAATTAGTATTTTTAAGTTTTAAAAAGCTTCTTCCATCACCATTAATGTTTGTTGGTGCTGAAGGTATTTGTTTATACTGTAACGGTTTTATCCACTAAATAAGCTTGTAGCGGAAGTAACTGAAACCTATCGGCGAACTTACACACCATACGGTTCACGCGGGGAAACTCACCTCTTCACTAAGGCGTATCTTAGGTTTACCAACAGTAGGCTAAGTAACCAGAATATAAGTGTAGATTTACTCTACCAAGGTGTTCTTGGGGTCGGTGCGTGTTGTTTAACTGGGGTAACGGTAGTCCTTTAGAGATGGTACCCTAATTCTAGTTAACTGTTACTTTCCAGATTTTTGCCTATTTCTCTGTTTTACATTGGAATAGTTCGGAACAGGAGGGTGTTCAACTCAATCGAAATATTGCCAAAATGCCTTTAGTTATTTTATATCTACGTATATGTCAACCTAGTTGTGTTAAGTTGTATTGGTGTCTCCGTAGGCCATAGCATACATGAATAAATGTGGGTTCAATTTTATGTGTAAACGATTTTGAAAGGTTGTAGACGATTTTACCACACATGTGTGTTTGATTGTTTACAAGTTTTTGTGTTTAGGTAGGTTTGTTTTGAAGCTTATTTTTTCAGTTTATTTGTCTTGGGATTGTTTGATAATCTCTTGAATTCTCTCACAGAATAATCGCAATGTTTATCAAGCTCTGAAAGACGATACCAGTTAATGTTATTCATAACGTACCTGCAATGTCCGTTTAATGCATAAAATGCATTAAACGGGCTTTTCCAACTTATTACCTTGTAATTCCAACATGGATGCAGGTAAAAGATGTTATTTAACTTGAGTGTAGATGTTCATTGAATACACCTTTAATGATCTTCTATCAATTATTATTAGCGTTGTAAAACTTATAGAATGGAAGTTAAAATTTAACCTATTAGATATAAATATATATATATATATATATATATATATATATATATATATATATATATATATATATATATATATATATATATATTTATTAATTATTAACAATGAATGTTATTTCTCAAACGAGTAGAAACTGAAACATGAACATGTAAACTTTCACCATTATGACACATATTTAAAACAGCTTTTTAAGGTTTTCAATGGTGTATTTTTGTAGTAATGTTTTACACAAATCTAGACGTTTCGATAACACTTACAGTTATCGTCCTCAGTGGTAATAAAATCATTCAGATTTTCGATGTTGTATCAATATCTTAAACAACTGCATTGGAAACTCGTAAGAGGTTTTAAATATGAGTAGAGACTGAACTGTAAATAGTATTAAAAGAAAATTAATACGTAAAGGGAAGATGAAGATAACCTTTAAACCCGTAATTTATTTCTTGTTATAGAATCCCTTTACCACCTGTCATCGTATTAGCTATTGAATTTTCACCTATTTTACATGTAAAAATGCCAAGTTCGCGTGGAGTGGTACTTGTATCTCGATGACTTCTATGGTACAGTAAGCACACAACAGGTCGTGGGTTCAGTCCTTTCGGTTCTTTAATATCTCCTTAGTACATTCAACATTTTTTTATTACATTATTAACAGTGCTATAACTTTCAGTTACTTTTTGCGTTTCAATATTTTTTAAATTTACTGAATTAGTATTTAAAGTATTTGTTAACACTTTTCTATTTTTACCGAGAAGGATAGTCGTAATTGTGATAGAAACGTTTAATCATTGCAAACTTTGCTTCTAAATATCACTAGTAATCTAAAAATGTTTTTATAAACGTTTTTATTCCTTAAACATCCATCTATTTTAAAAATTGAATGTATTTCAAAAAATAGCATCACATAAAGGTACTCTTTCTTGCTTCGTATTATTTATACAAAGGTAATGTAAGGTTGTAGTATCGCAACTACAAACTCCTACTCGAATTCATTTCTTGAACCCTTGGTTTATGATAATAGATTTTTGTCACGATGCTTAGTCAAGAAACTGGTCGAAAATGTAGAAACCCGTTCCAGAATACTGCCAAATGACCTTATCCCAACATGCAGGGTTAATTTCATCAATCATTCCAAACAGGATTTAACCGGAACAAAAATTGGACCATAAATTTATTTCAGACTGAGCATGTTGAAGTACGGGCTACAAATAGAGGTGAAAAAAAAATCAAGGTAGGAGAAGTCACCGGGATAAAAAAAGGAGTGACACAAGAGGATAACTTATGCAATGAGAATCTACGAATTTGATATGGATTTGCATCACAGACCTGATATCCTTGTGATAACTATACATTTAAACAGCTACTAATTGGTGGGCATAAAAAACACTTAACATTACGCATACAGGTAATTCAAGGAAATTATATTTAAACTTTTCAAAATAATCATTATGCACTTCCGTTTGGTTGAAATAAAAGCGCGGTGATATTACGGTTAGAAGCACACTTATCAAAATGAAGTTTGTGTACTTGTTAATGTTAGGTTTATTATTTGTGTCTGCATTCGCAGGTGAGTCTGTCATTTCTGTTTTAGAATTATTGCTACATAATACATTTTAGGCGCTGAAGAAGACCAGACAACTGAATCTGAACCTGGTTCAGAAGAAACGGTGGGTACTTTAATTTATGTTTCTCTTAACATTAGTAATTAATATCGTTTTAGACTGAACCAACTAGTGAGGAGGTTCATGAACATGCAGGACCGTTCGGTTTTCCTCCACACTGCCATAAGTAATCGATTGCGTGTAAATGTGTAAAATAAGAACATGTAATAACAAAATTATAATACACATAATTTATTTCATATTGACAAGTAATTGTTATTTTACCACACTGACTTGAGTCTGGCAAATCCCGTACCCAAAATTTTTTTACCAGGCTAACTGTTATGTGGATATAAACGATACAGCTGTTCAATTTTTTAAGGTTGCGTAACGTCCAAACAATATTTATATTACTAAACTATAAATCGACAGGTCCTTCGCTTTGGTTAACAGATACCCGTGAGTAGTTAACAGATACCCCTCTATAGGAAGAGTTACTAATAAATACCAAGATTTAGGGATACATTCGCTGGTCGTAAAGGGATACGTAAAATAAAAAGTAATGATATTTTATGGTTACCTAGGGCACTTGTAGTCGTTATAGCTAAAATATGGTGTAATATTGCTTTTAGTAACATTACAAATGATAAAGCAAAAATTCAGCTTCAAAAAGCATAGAAAGTAATGCGAAAACAACAAAAATTCCAAATTTACCTAAGCGATAATTTTAAGTTAGAAGTCAAATTTCAGGACTAGCGACAATTCCGAAAAACGTTATATTCCTTAAAAAAGTAAGCACAACTAATTCTACATAATTATATTTAACCACAGTACAATTAACCTACTAACTAGTTATAACATTTGCACAAACGCACACCCTCACACACGCACACACTGATTTATTAATACTAACGAAACACTAAAGTGGGGTAGTTTTTTTGAGTCAGATTAAAACTATACAATAGAAATAAATAATAATAATAATAAACATAATAATTATATTTCCGAATTGCAAATTGTACATAGGTCTATGTAAATGAAATGTGTTATTTGTTGTAAACTATTACTGTTGTAGTAAATAATAACAATAATAATAGTAACACGCACACACGCATACACGCGCACACGCACACGCGTACAGACGCACACACGCACACACCCACACACTGCTTTATTGATACCAACGAAACACTAAAGTGGGGTAGTTTTTTTGAATCGGATTAAAACTATACAATGGAAATTAACAATAATAATAAACATTATAATTATATTTGAATTGCAAATTGTACATAGGTCTATGTAAATGAAATGTGTTATTTGTTGTAAACTATTACTGTTGTAGTAAATAAATAATAATAATAATAACACGCACACACGTATACACGCACACACGCACACTCGTACAGACGAACACACGCACACACGCAAACACGCACACACTGCTTTATGGATACCAACGAAACACTAAAGTGGGGTAGTTTTTTTGAATCGGATTAAAACTATACAATGGAAATTAACAATAATAATAAACATTATAATTACAATTCCGAATTGCAAATTGTACATAGGTTTATGTAAATGAAATGTGTTATTTGTTGTAAACTATTACTGTTCTAATAAATAATAATAATAATAATAATAATAATAATAATAATAATAATAATAATAATAATAATAACACGCACACTCGCACACACGCACACACGCACACACGCACACACGCACACACGCACACGCGCACACGCGCACACGCCCACACGCACACGCACACACGCACACACGCACACACGCACACACGCACACGCGCACACGCACACACGCACACACGCACACACGCACTCACGCACACACGCACACACGATCACACGCACACACGCACACACGCACACACGCGCACACGCACACGCACATATGAACACACACACAAACACACACACACACACACACACACACCACACACACACACACACACACACACACACACACACACACACACACACACACACACACATACAAACACACACACGCACATACACATGAACACATGCACACAGGCTAGCATGCTAGCACGCACACGCGCATACGCGCACACACGAACACGCACACGCACAAACGCACACAGACACACACGCACACACGCACACACGCACACACGCACACACACACATACACGCACACACGCACACACGCACACACGCACACACGCATCACGCACACACGCACACTCGTACAGACGAACACACACACACAGCACACACGCACACACTGCTTTATGGATACCAACGAAACACTAAAGTGGGGTAGTTTTTGAATCAGATTAAAACTATACTATGGAAATTAACAATAATAATAAACATTATAATTACAATCCTGAATTGCAAATTGTACACAGGTTTATGTAAATGAAATGTGTTATTTGTTGTAAACTATTACTGTTCTAATAAATAATAATAATAATAATAATAATAATAATAATAATAATAATAATATAATAATAATAAAATAACTACATAAAATAATAATAAATAATAATATATAACACGCACACACGCACACACGCACACACGCACACACGTAAAGACGCACACACGCACACGCGCACACGCGCACATGCGCACACACGCACACGCACACACGCACACACGCACACACGCACACACGCACACGCGACACACGCACACACGACACACACGCACACACGCACACACGCACACACGCACACACGCACACACCACACACCCACACACGCACACACGATCACACGAACACACGCACACACGCACACACGCGCACGCGCACACACGCACATATGAACACACACACAAACACACACACACACGCACACACGACACACACACACACACAACACACACACACACACACACACACACACACATCACACACACACACATACATGAACACATGCACAGGCTAGCACGCAGCACGCACACGCGCATACGCACACACGAACACGCACACGCACACACGCACACAGACACACACGACACACCACACACGCACACACGCACACACACACACGCACACACGCTCACACGACACACGCACACACGCATCACGCACACACGCACACACGCACACACACACGCACACACGCACACACGACACACGCACACATGCGCACACGTATACACGCACATAAGCACACACGCACACACGCACACACGCAGACACGCACACACGCACACACGCACACACGCACACGTGCACACGCGCGCACACTCACAGACGCACACACATACACGAACACATGCACATACGTACACGCAAGCACGCACACTGCACACGCGCACACGCGCACACAGGCACAAGAACACACGCACACATGCACCACACGCACAACATCGCACACACGCACACGCCACACACGCACACACGCACACACACACGCACACACCACACACGACACACGCACACGCACACGCACACACGCACACACGCACACACGCCACACCACACACGCCACACACGCGCACGCGCACGCACAGACACAGCACACACGCACACACACCACACGCCACGCGCACACGCGCACACGCGCACGCACACGACGCACACCACACGCACACACGCACACATGCACACACGACACGCAACACGCACACACGCACATGCACACGCAGCACAGACCACACGCCACACGACACACGCACACGCACGCACACGCACACACACGCACACACACACAGCACACATGCACACACGCACACACGCAACACACAGCACACACCACACACACACACACACACACACACAGACACACACAACACCACACACACACTACAGACACAGCACAGCACGCACGACACGCACACACGCAACGCGCACACACGAACAACGCACACCACACACGCACACAGCACACACGCACACAGCACACACGCACGCACCGCACACACACACACACACACACACACACACACACACAGCACACACGCACACACCATCAGCACACACGCACACACGCAGCACCACACACGACACACGCACACACACACGCACACGCGCACAGAACACGCACAAGCACACACGCACACACGACACACGCAACACGCACCACGCACACACGCACACACGCACACGCACACGCCACACCTCACACGCACACACACACACGACACATGCACACACACGCACACACGCACACCGCACACGCACACAGCACACACCCCACGCCACGCACACAGCACAAACACACGCACACAGCACACACCAAACAACACACACCACACACCACACACCACACACACACACACACACACCACACACACACACACACACACCACACACACACACACACACACACACACACACACACACACCACACACCACACACACACACACGCACAACAGCACACAACAGCACACAACACGCACACACGCGCACACGCACACGCACACCACACGCACACACGCACACACACACCACACACACACACCACACACGCACACACACACGCACACACACCACACAACACCACACGCACACACACACGCACACCACACGCACACGCACACACACACACGCACACAGCACACCCACACACCACACGCACACACCACACACACACACACACCACAGCACACACCACACCCACACACACCACACACCACAACGCACACACGCACACACACACACCACACACGCACACACGCACACACGCACACGCACACACACACACACCACACGACGCACACCACAGACGCACACACACACACGAACACATGCACAACACACGGCACACCGACACCCACGCACGCACACCCCACACCACACACACACACACACACGCACACACACACACACACCACACACACACACACAGACACACAGCCACAGCACACACGCAACACGCACACCGCAACGCACACACAACACGCACACGCACACCACGCCACACGCACAGCACGCACACACCACACACGCACCACGCACACACGCACACACCACACGCACACACGCCACACGCACACACGCACACACGCACACGCACACACGCACACACACAGCACACACACACACGCACACACCACACACGCAACAGCGCACAGCTATACACGACACATAAGCACACACGCACACACGCACACACGCACACGCACACACGCACACACGACACACACCACACGCACACGCGCACACTCACAGACGCACACACACATACACGAACACATGCACAACGTACACGACACGCACACGCACACGCGCACACGCGCACACAGGCACAAGAACACACGCACACAGCACACACGCAAACATGACACACACGCACACACGCACACCGCACACACGCACACACGCACACACGCACACACACACGCACACACGCACACACGCACACACGCACACACGCACACACGCACACACGCACACACCCACACAGCACACACACACGCACACCACACACGCACACGCACGCACAGACGCACATAAGCACACGCACACACGCATACACGCGACACGCTCACGCGCACGCGCACACGCGCACACGCGCACACGCGACACGCACACACGCACACACACGCACACATGCACACACGCACACGCAAACACGCACACACGCACATACGCACACACGCACGAACACATGCACAACGTGCACACGCAAGCACGCACACCGCACACGCGCACACGCGCACACAGGCACAAGGACACACGCACACAGGCACACGCGCAAAACATGACACACACGCACCACACGCACACACGCACACACGCACACACGCACACACGCACACACACGCACACACGCACACACGCACACACGCACACACGCACACACGCACACACGCACACACGCACACACGCACACACGCACACACACGCACACGCACACACGCGCACACGCGCACGCACAGACGCACATAAGCATACACGCACACACGCATACACGCGCACACGCTCACGCGCACACGCGCACACCCCACACACGCACACACACGCACACTCGCACACCCGCACAAACGCACACACGCACACACGCACACACGCACACACGCACACAGCACACACGGACACACGCACACACGCACACACGCACACACGCACACACGCAGACACGCACACACGCACACACGCACACGTGCACACGCGCACACACTCACAGACGACACACACACGAACACAGCACACGTACACACGCACACACGCACACCGCACACGCGCACACGCGCACACAGGCACAACGACACACGCACACGGCACACGCGCAAACAGCACACACCACACACACACGCACACACGCACACACGACACGCACACACGCACACACGCACACACGCACACACCACACGCACACGCACACACCACGCACACACGACACACGCACACGCACACACGCACACACGCACACACGCACACACGCACACACACTCACACACACACACGCACACACGCACACACGCACACGCCACGCACACCACACACGCACACACCACGCACACATGCACACACGCACACACGCAAACACGCACACACGCACAACGCACACACGCGCACACGCACACGCACACCGCACACCCACCCACGCACACACGCACACACGCACACACGCACACAAACCACACACGCACACACCACACGACACACACGCACACACACACACACGCACACACAGCACAGCACACACGCACACAGCACACGCACACGACGCACACACCACACACGCACACACGCACACACGCACACACGCACACACGCACACACGCACACAAGCACACGCACACACGCACACACGCACACACGCACACACGCACACACGCACACACGCACACACGCACACCGCACACACGCACACACGACACACGCCACAGCACACACGCACACACGCACACACGCACACGCGCACACACGCACACACGCACACACACACACACACACACACACACGCACGCACCCACACACACATACGCACATACACACACCACACGCACACACGCACACGCACACGCACACCACCACACACGCACCACACCACACACGCACCACACACACACACACGCACGCACCCACACACACAACGCACACAAGCACACACGCACACACGCCACACACAGCCCAACGCACACACGCACACACACACACATACGCACATAAGCACACACGCACAAACGTACGCTCGCACACACGCGCAGACCCACACACGCACTCACGCACACATGCACACACGCACACACTCACACACGCGCACACGCACACACGCACTTACGCACACATGCAGACACGCAGACACACACACACCCACACACAAATCCAGAGTTGATGGCCGATCTTGGCGGAACGGCCAAAAGTTTCAAAATAGGTCGTTTTAGCGAATGTGAAAATAAGTCGATTGCATAATCTTCTACACCTACATATGCATATGTGAGTTGGAAGGTACAAATGAAGGGCTCAATTTTTTAAATTGTTAAATTTGAAAATATATCTATTTTTTCGAATACTAACCTACCTGATCTCCAGGTATCCGCATTCGACCCATAAATGCTTACTTCTTTAGTAATAAAGCGAATTGTGTTGTGCATTTTTACACGTAAAGTTCAGTCCTGTTATTCCCGCTGCCGTAGTTAAGAGAAGTATTCAGCGATAATTTCTTCTTTTTATATCTAACGTATTTTGATTTCATTCTTTTTCACATTACCTGTACCTTCAGATGTACAATAAGAAACAGTTTCATCTTGTGTATATCGAACCATCCAACACATGACCCGAATTTCGATATACCATTCTATACACCTATTTCTATTCTAAATCTTCGTTACTTCTGAATTGAAGTATTTCGTATTCGGATACATACCATACTACATAATTCTAATTTTATGCAGAATTAAACAGATATTTGAGATATTTGTTAAAATAAATTGATGACCATGAAATATCAAAGTGACAGTTCATAAGAGTCTGTAATCTATCAAATTTTCCAATTTTAAAAATGCTAACCCCTACTTGAAAATCATAAGACGTCCGATTTACATACAAAGAATGTATCTACATCGAAATTCGAATTTTGAAAATGTCTACCCTAACAAGCTCTACCAGTATATTTTGAGCGTGATGGTATATTAGCAATTTTCGCAAATGTTATAGTTAGTTAATAGGTCAATTGTACTTTGGCTAAATACATGTACAATTAGGACATGCACAGATAGCATATGTGCAACTACTTATGGCGTTCTTCGGAATTATCTCTAGTCCTGAAATTTGACTTCTAACTTGTTTAAAACATTATTTCATGTACCTTCCTATGGTAATTTTAAATTACAATTTTAAAATTGTGGCCTAAGTGAATTTGGAATCTTTGTAGTTTACAGGTATTTGTAAACTACACGATTTGGATCAATTATAACACCGACTCTGCATTACTTTCTTTGCTTTTTGAAGCTGAATTTTTGGTTTATCATTTGTAATGTTATTAAAAGCAATATTACTCCATACTTTAGCTATACCGACCACAAGTGCCATAACATAACCATAAAATATCATTACTTTTTATTTAACGTATCCCTTTACGGCAACACCTATAGAGTTGCTAGCTACACACACGTATCTGTTAACCAAAACCTGTCGATTCATAATTTATTGTTTATTGTTTGGACGTTACGTAACCTTGCAAAATGAGTTGTAACTAATAACATCTACATCGCTTATATCCACATAACAGTTAGCCTGGTAAAAAAATTTTGGGTGCGGGATTTGCCAGACTCAAGTCAATGTGGTAAAATAACAATTACTTGTCAATATCAAATAAATTATGTGTATTATAATTTTGTTATTACTTGTTCGTATTTTACACATTTACACGCAATCGATTACTTATGGCAGTGTGGAGGAAAACCGAACGGTCCTGCATGTTCATGAACCTCCTCACTAGTTGGTTCAGTCTAAAACGATATTAATTACTAATGTTAAGAGAAACATAATTTAAAGTACCCACCGTTTCTTCTGAACCAGGTTCAGATTCAGTTGTCTGGTCTTCTTCAGCGCCTAAAATGTATTATGTAGCAATAATTCTAAAACAGAAATGACAGACTCACCTGCGAATGCAGACACAAATAATAAACCTAACATTAACAAGTAGACAAACTTCATTTTGATTAATGTGCTTCTAACCGTAATATCACCGCGCTTTTATTTCAACCAAGCGGAAGTGCATAATGATTATTTTGAAAAGTTTAAATATAATTACCTTGAATCACCTCTATGCGTAATGTAAGTGTTTTTTATACCCAGCAATTAGTATCTGTTTAAATGTATAGTTATCACAAGGACATCAGGTCTGTAATGCAAATCCATATCAAATTCGTAAATTCTCATTGCATAATTTAGCCTCTGGTGTCATTCCTTTTTTTATTTCCAATTTTCTACTTCCTAATAATTCCCGGTGATTTCTCCTACCCTGACTTTTTTTCCCCACTATTTGTAGCCCGTGCTTCAACGTGCTCAGTACTAAAGGTTTCATATCTGAAATAAATTTATGGTCCAGTTTTTGTTCCAGATAAATCCCGTTTGGAATGATTAATGAAATTAACCCTGCATGTTGGAATAAGGCCATTTGGCAGGATTCTGGAACGGATTACTACATTTTCGACCAGTTTCTTGACTAGGCATCTTGACAAAAATCTATCGTCACAAGACAAGGGTTCTAGAAATGAATTCGACTAGGAGTTTGTAGTTGCGATACTACAATCTTACATTACCTTTGTAAAATTAATACGAAGCTAGAAAGAGTACCTACATGTGATGCTATTTTTTGAAACACTTAGTTGCTTCTGCCCTATTGCATTTTTAAAATAGATAGAAGCTTAAGAAATAAAAACGTTTATAAAAATGTTTTTAGGTAACTAGTGATATTTAGAAGGAAATTTTGCAATGTTTACACGTTTTTGTCACAATTACGACTATCCTTCTCAGTAAAAATAGAAGAGGGTTAACAAATACTTTAAATACTAATTCAACAAATTAACAAAATATTGAAACGCAAAGAACAAACCTGCTGCAATATTAAGATTTAAAACAGCCTACAACTGAAAGCTACAGTCCTGTTGATAATGTAACAAAGAAATGTTGAAACTATAAAGGAAATATTAAAGAACCGAAAGGACTGAACCCACGACCTGTTGTTTGCTTACTGTACCATAGAAGTCATCGAGATACAAGTTCCACTCCACGCAAACTCGGCATTTTTGCATGTAAAATTGGTGAAAATTCAATAGTTAATATGACAGGTGGTAAAGGGATTCTATAGCAAGAATTAAATTACGGGTTTAAAGGTAATCTTCCCTTTACGAATTAAATTAGTTTTAATACAATTTACATCTCAGTCTCTACTCATATTTAAGGCTTCATACGGTTTTCCAACGCAGTTGTTTAAGATGTTGATACAACATCGCAAATCTGAAAGATTTTATTACCGCTGAGGACGATAACTATAAATGTTATCGAAACGTCTAGATTTGTGTAAAAAACTACTACAAAAATACACCATTGAAAACCTTAAAAAGTCAAGTATTTTAATGTGTGTAATAATGGTGGACGTTTACATTTTCATGTTTCAGTTTTTACTCGTTTGATAAATAACATTCATTGTTAGTAATTAATAACTAAATCTCTTATAGATGAAACTTTAATTTCCATTGTATAATTTTTACAGCGCTAATAATAATTGATAAAAGATCAATAAAGGTGTATTCAATGAAGATCTACACTCAAGTTAAAAAACACCTTTCACTTACGCCCGCATTGGAATTACACGTTAATAAATTGATTAAATTAATACCTTTCAAAACCGTTTATACATAAAATTTAGCCCACATGTGTATGTGTGTGTGCATGTGTGCCTGTGTGCGTGTGTGCGTGTGTCCGTGTATGCGTGTGTGCGTGTGTGCTGTGTGGTGTGTGGTGTGGTGTGTGCTGTGGTGTGTGCGTGTGTGCTGTGTGTGTGTGTGTGTGTGTGTGTGTGTGTGTGTGTGTGTGTGGTGTGTGCGTGTGTGTGTGTGTGCTGTGTGTGTGTGTGTGTGCGTGTGTGTGTGTGTGCGTGTGTGTGTGTGTGTGTGCGTGTGTGTGTGATGCGTGTGTGTGTGTGTGTGTGTGTGCGTGTGTCGTGTGTGTGTGTGTGTGCGTGTGTGTGTGTGTTGTGTGTGCTGTGTGGTGTGTGGTGTGTGTGTGTGTGTGTGGTGTGCTGTGTGTGTGTGTGTGTGTGTGTGGTGTGTGTGTGCGTGTGTGTGTGTCGTGTGGTGTGTGCGTGTGTGGTGTGCGTGTGGTGTGCGTGTGGTGTGTGTGCGTGAGCGTGTGCTGTGGTGTGTGTGCTGTGGTTGTGTTACGTGTGTCGTGCGTGTGCGTGTACGTGGGCTGTGTAGTGCGTGAGCGTGTGCATGTGCGTGTGCGTGTGCGTAGTGCGTTTACGTGTGTACGTGCGTGTGCGTGTACGTGTGTGCGGTGCGTGTGCGTGCGTGTGCGTGTGCGTGTGCTTCGTGGTGTGCTGTGCGTGTGTGTGTGCTGTGCGTGTGTGTGCATCTGAGTGTTCGTGTGCGTGTGCGTGTGCGTGTGTGTGTGCTGTGCTGTGCGTGTGCGTGTGCGTGTACGTGTGCGTGTGCGTGTGCGTGTGCGTATGCGTGTGCGTGTGCGTGTGCGTGTGCGTGTGCGTGTGCTCGTGCGTGTGCGTGTGCGTGTGCGTGTGCGTGTGAGCGTGCGCGTGAGTGTGTTTGTGTGGATGTATGCTAGTATCCACGATAACTCCAGATCGAAAATACCTACGTATTTAAAATTTTGAATTTGAGCTTCTTTTCTTTTGGCTTAGATCTGATTAGGTTTATTAGGGGCAGTTTTTGGTTATTATCAAATATTCCTAAAACAGATACACATTTCAAAGATATATAAATATCTAGATATAGGCCGTAAACGTACCTATAAATTTTGTTCTATGCAATCTTTGATATGACGTGTAATTTCGCGCAAAAAAGATCCAATGTTAGAATTTAAGGGTTAGTTCAAATTTTTTCATTATCTAAATAACGATGAATTTTATAAGAAAAAGTATAGACGTATTTTTTAAAGAAAGTTTAATTTTACATAAATTTTCTTTATAAAGTTTTTTAATGTAAAGCGAAACGAATATAAAAGTTAAATAAATATATGATTAAAAATGGTTAAACCGTGTTATCGATATTTTTTATAAAATCGGGTGGCTGTGGAATTTGTTTTTATGTTAACATGCATTTATATTAAAAATTATTATAAATTTTATTAAATACATAAATAAAAAGTTTACCTAGAGTAGGACTTGAACCTGTACTTTTCTAGAGTACCGCGGTAACCAACTGCGCTATCGTGATTCAAGCCCAAATCGATACAAACTTTATCTTTAGGTCTGTAGATCTGATGTAAATTCTAGATATAAATATCCTTGCGATAATTCAGGCTCACATTCCATTAATATATGAAATTTGATTATAATCTCATTATGTTTAGAATTTACATACATAAAGACAAAATTTGCATAGATTGGAGCTTGAATCTCGATGGTGCAGATAGTTAGCGCGGTACTCTAGCAAAGTACAGGTCGTAGGTTCAAATCCTACTCGAGGTAAACTTTTTATTTATGACTTTAATAAAATTAATAATAATTTTTAATTACCTTTGAACTTATTCGTTCATAACAAAAACTTATAGTAACATGTATTTATGTCTATGAATCTCTAACTAACATGAAGTTTTAAACGCCATTCTGACATAGATTGCTTTTGTTTTTATAATGTTGCCTGTTTACGTTATGAACGTACAAAAAAGAGGTTGTTTAGTTACCTTAAAAAAATTGAAATTAAAATTATTTCATCTCTTTTAATTTGTAAGCATCTGTATGTCCTTTGTCTGTCATGAAGTTTTAAATGTCTTTTTGGCATAGATGATTGTTTTTGCGGTTATAATGTTACCTATTTTCATAATAAACTTCTTATGAAAAAGGTTGCATAATTATCTTTAAAAAATGTTATTAAAATTATTTCATTTATTTTAATTCCCATTTTGTAGGTTGGAAGGAGTGGTGTTCCATACTAGATATTTTCCTATACAATTATTTATTAAAATGTTAAAGGATTTTAATATTATTATTCATTTTTCTTTTTTTAAATCACAGGATAATATTATAATTAGCTTTTATTCACAATTAGTTTGCGGATTTAAACTATCAATGTCAAAATGACAACTTGCCAATTTTAATAAAGGGTCAAAGTTATGCAACCATTTTTTCTCACGTGCTTAAATGGTGAGTGAACGCAAGCAATAGGTGGAAACAAACAACACGTTTTCTTTAATATGCATATTTAATAAGTGAATTATTGATAACAAGTATCGACAAAACCAATAGAAAAATAGTAAGTATAACATTTATGGTTTCTCATTAAAAGTCGCATTGTCACGACCTTTAATATTAAACGAGAAGCCGTGATGGATGTGTTCCAAAATTTTTTGATTTGAACTGTATAATGTTGCTTGTTCTGTAGTTGTGAATAAAATCGTATGCAAACCTCGACAAAAGTACCATTCCCATGCCTCGAAAACTACTTCACCTCGAGGCTTCGCCTCTCGATATACTATACTTCTCTCGACAGGAATGGAATACTTTCCGCCTCAGTATGTAGAGTCAGTTACAAAACGTCGTGGCACTCGAGATGCGCGGCGCGAACTTCTAAAATTTGAAAAACTTAAACGATGTTATAATCGGGAAACTTCGGTAGCAAAAATGCCATCCTAAAGATATACGGTAAATGAATAAATTTAGTAATTATCGATTTTTTAACGATTGATATCGTAGCTGAATACATTTTTTATTGAATGATCTTTTGTAACAATTTCAATTTAGGTATGTATTGGATTACCTATTTCATATTTGCATTAAAATAATTGTTTCAGTTTTGTAAACATAACCTGACCTGTTCAACATCAGCTATTTTTATCAAGGATTTGCAAAAATGAAGTTCAACGTTTTATAAACGTTTAATTACACCCAACAGATAGACAGAAAATAAGAATAACTTCTGATAAAGTTTTTGGTTGTTAATCTTAGCAAACATCGAATAACTAAATTCTTAAAAGTCATCGTTGATCGCAGGTCACTCGCGCGTCATTACATCAAAATATGTGTCAGAAACTGTTATTACAAATACGACAAGTATTTTTTCTATTTTACGTGTTTAATATGTACATTATGACACTAAAACGGGTGTTTTAATGTTTGACTTTAAAGTTTAGTAACCCAACATTTTTTTTCTTGATGTTGGTATGTAAACTAATGAAGTTCTTTATTGATGTATGTAAACGTAAATATAACATAACCTATTCTTATTTGAAATGTGTATATATCCTTTGTATTGAATTATTCCTGATTAATGTATTGCAATGATTAAGATGACCAAAACAGAATATGGACGATTTCTCTTTTTTATTGTGTTTTAAGATAAAGCGTCAATATGCTTTCAAATTAAGCCGATTACATCTTTTGTGTAAAATATAACCTTCATTTAACCTTGTTAACTTCACTTGAGTGTAAATTATTAAGTTTACATAGTATAGTGTAATTTTATTCCAATTATAATGTATATAAAGTCACGGCAAAATCTTTTCCGTTGTGGGGGTGAAATTGTTAGAGAGACAAACTTAACATACCAACTTCCATAATAACCCTGATAATTACAAATGATATATCTATGTTAGTGAAATACACGTTGTTGTTTTGTTAGAACTGCCGAACAAATTACAATGTTGTCAGCTCTTCTGTTTACACATAACTTCTAATTTTGACGTTTTCCACATTTTGAGATTTTCGATAAGCCCCTCGAAATTATACATGACTACTTCAATATGTTACAATTGCTTAATCATCGCAAAATGATCTAAGAACTGTTAAAAGTATTGTTACTTAGTTGAGAACGAGTATTTCCACCAAAAACTAATTTTCAAAATAAATGTAAACAATGTAACCTAAGTATTATGTTGACGTCGAATTTCATACGTTTGGCAACAATGTCAAGCGCTGACGTTTATCCCCACATTGGAAAAGAGTTTGCCGCGACTATAGTATACAACTTCTACTGAGAACATATTTATAAGGTAGTTTCAAATGAATTATTAACAAATAATAGTTTTAATACCCTACATTTGTATCGAACCCAAACAAACAAATACCACTGTTGCCAACCTACATTCAAAATTATGAAATAAGGTGACAAATGGAATTTACATTTTTTAAAAATTTTCAACACAAATACGCAAAATAGAAAAAATAGTATAAGAAACTCGTTTCATAGAAAACGACCCGCTGCGCGGGTCGTTTTCTAAACTTGCACTCATGCGATAAAAACGCGTCTTATGAAACTTGTTTCTTAATATACTATATTAAGTTCACACTAATAGTGTGTATATGTGCCGACTAGAAAATGTGAAAAATTATTTGTTCGATAGTTTTTAGATTAAGTAATAGTAGGTGTAAATGTGTACTATAAAAACTTGAATGAAGCTTCTCAATGTGATTATAATATTATAACTTGAAATACTTCTAATAGGAGGACAGAACACAAACGTTGAAATAACTACTATGTTTCTAATACCAATATGTAAAATAAATCACAAATGTAATTTTATTAACATACAAAAGTAAATAACTACAGAAGTTTGATTAGTTAGAATCTGATTCATTGTCGTTGTCTTTGTCACTGCTGCTGCAATCAGTTTCTTCATCACTTTCACCTGTATTTACAGTAAAAATCAGCTCTTCGGCTTCACCAATAAAACCTTTTTCTAAATATTCTTGTTCAATCTTTTTGTATGATTGCACACAGCTTCCCATTCTTCACGACGTATTGATTTAAATTTATTTTCTGCTAATTTCCACATGTTTTCAAATTTAAACGTAATATTATTACTTCCTCTGAAATGTATCTTGGGCAGTTGCGAACATATTTTGCATTATGGGTTTTTTCTTTTGGATGTAAACAAAATTGTAAACTTCTTCATCAAACTTTTCGATGGTTGATCTAGATGCTGGTTTGTTTATTGTTTTACGAGGTGAACCAAATGTACTTCCTTCAGGTTTCGATCTGCCTTCCTGTGTAATGCGTTTAATTGTTCTTCTGGATATGCCTGTTGCTTCCGCTAACCTTTTGATACGCACGGTCGACAGGGATAATAGAATCTTTTGATTCTTTTTCTCGCTGCATAAATTCATACAATTTATATATAATTTCACGAGTGAACAACTACTCCACTCATGTTCAAAACGTTTACTTGGCAATTTGGACAACAAGTAACGATGAAATAATAAAAAGTGTCTTGAAATAGACAGATTTTGTATAAAATTGAAGGAATAAACTCAAGCGGCAACGCACGAATATAACGTGAAGTAAATAAAGCGAATGACTACATTTATAAGTTGAATAGTAGCATATTTGTCGAATACTTTCGTTGCGTTTGAAGCATATGCGCATGGAGGGGCGAGTGCCACGACATTTTGAAACTACTCTAATATACTATTAATGATTGAAATTAATAGTATATTACATTAATAGTATGGAAAGTGACCGCCTCGTGCGACAATCCCACGAGTGTGAAATGGCACTTTCCATACTAATAATGTACACTATTTTTTCCGACGACCACAAATAATGCACAATCACAAAAAATAAACGTAAATATACTTTTTGATTACTTTAATTTGAGAATTTTATTGTTGATTGAATACAAAGAAAAACAACGATTGAATAACAAAAACTTAAAATAAGAACTACTTACAATGGTAGAAATTGAAAATAATATTATTATTATTGCAATTCGTAAAGAGTAATGGAGTTTGCAATACAGATTTAGAGATGTGTGTTGTCTCCGTTATTTGTGCATCTTGTACAGTAGCAGCCTCGATATCAGTTTCTGGAGAAGGTGGAGTGAAGGCTTTCAAAGTACTGCACACTTTACTGTTATTAGAAATCTCAAAAATATATTAACCTTTATAAACGTTAAAGTTAATGTTAATGTTAGTGTTGTTCGCAAAACCGATAGAACCTTGTGGTGTTTTAAATCAGCTCGATAGAGTAATTTACGGGATTTCTTTGCAGCCTTTCCATGGCGTGAATATCGTTTTAAGTCGTCCTCTTCTTCGGACATCGCTCCTTCAGTATCTGAAGTCACCTTCAAGGGAATGGAGTTATATATTACCAAAAAACAGTACCGTATAGGTCATTCACATTCATAACCCTGGTTCAATAGGGCTTGTGCTGATGCAATATCTTTAAAAAATAAATATTACATTAAATGGAAATTTAATAAATCGGTCGACAGTCATGTAGAATACGTTGGTGCAAGAGATATCTGCAAAAGTGACATCACTAAAACTGAAAAGTTGTTCGAACAACGAAAATGCAATGAACTAGCTACATCTCCTTTAGGCAGTCGTAAATTTTGGTCTTTAGCTAAAGCCATTAGTAAAAACTTTGGAACATCTTCATTTCCCCCCCCCCCTCTGACATCTATTGACGTATCGGTAGTTGCTGATTCTGTAGACAAAGCCAACGTTTTTCTGGATTTGTTTGCATCAAACTCGTGTCTCAATGATTCTGGAAATAATGTGCCCCAAGTCAACTCTTCTTCATACGCTATGAAACCAATTCATTTTCGGTACAAGCTCCTTTCTAAGCTCTATACGATCTCTATGTCTTCTGGGGAATTCCCTTCATCATGGAAGTTAGCAAATGTTCAACCTATTCCCAAAAAAGGCGATAAGACCGATCCCTCAAATTACCGACCAATTTCCATCACTTCCATTTTGTCTAAAATCATGGAAAAAGCCATCAATCAGCAACTGCTCACGTTCCTTGAAACTAACAAACTCCTTAGTGACCACCAATATGGGTTTAAGGAATGTCGTTTAAAAGGCGATCTTCTTTCATATGTGACCCAAGTTTGGAACAATACAGTGGAGCAGTCCGGTGAAACAGTTGTAGTCGCTTTAGATATCTCAACGGTATTTGACCAAGTTTGGCATAAGTGTTTACTTGCCAAACTCACCTCGTCTGGGTTAAATGATACGCTCATCAACTGGGTTTCTAGTTTCCTTGATAAAAGACGAATACGTGTTGTAGTTGATGGCTTTTTTTCAAAAGAAGTTGACATTAACGCGGGCGTACCACAGGGATCCGTTATAGCGCCTACACTTTGTAGGCGCTACATAAATGACCTTATTTCTTCAACAACTAACCCTATCCATTACTTTGTTGACGATAGCACTCTTCACTGTAGTTCATCTCAGTCTACTCATAGTGATAATTCACCTTCTATGTCAAATCAAGAAATTAAAGCTGAAATGGCAAATTCAATCAACAAAGACATTCAACGTATTCTCGAATGGGGAAGCAATAATCTAGTTAAATTTAATTCTAACAAAACTCAGTGTTGCCTTGTGTCCGCCAAAAAAGATCGGTCATTTTCTGCTGTAAGTATGAATGGCTCAGTTCTTAAGTTTTCAGACTTTGTTACTCGGTTGGGTATGACTGTATCTTCAAATCTCTCATGGGTTGACCATCTTCTGTCAGCTACCAAAACAGCTGCTCGTAAAATAGTCTTTTTGTACAGATCTAAGCAGTACTTTACCTCTCGAAAACTCCTTCTGCTGTATAAGGCCCAAATTCGGCCTCATCTGGAATATAATTCTCACCTCTGGGTTAGTGCTCCCCATTACGCTCTCGATATCATTGATCGTATTCAAAAGAGAGCGATTACACTTATAAATGACCAGTCCTTAACTTCTCACATACAGTCCCTTGAGCATAGAAGCATGGTTTCAGTTCTCTCTTTGTATTATCGTTATTACAACGGCTATTGTGCTGCTGAATTATATTCTTTGATACCATCTCGGGCTACCTTTGCGAGAAACACTTGGTTCGCTCATTCACATCATCAGTATGCAGTACAAATCTCCACTTGTCGTACCAAACGGGCGCAATCCACATTTTTCTACACGGCTTCTAAACTCTGGAATGATCTCCCTAGTTCCTGATTTCCTCTCACTTATGATATGAGAAAATTTAAGGTAGCTCTTCATAGGCATCTATTGGCAATTCGTTATCCCTCTGTCCATCCTCCCAAGTGTTCCTGAGTGCTTTAGCACGATAGGCCAAATTTAGCCAGTTCAGGTCCACAATCATAGAAAAAAAATTGGAATATTTCATTTTAATTTTGATTAGACACTTATAAAAAGTGTTTTTAAGTTTAAAGTGTGATTTTCTCTGTGTTTTATGACATTATGCAGCACAATGGTTAGATAGTGCCGGGTAAAAAGTGGAATACTCTGAGATCAAGGTCAACATATTTAGTTGACATACATATCACACTAGTGTGATATTGGCAGACGTGCTTGGGTTTTATCAGGTCAAGGCTTCAAAAACGTGTACGGTTCTATTCTAAAAAAAATGCACTCTTGTTCGGCCCCACTCTGTTGCATAGAATCAACAAATGACCCGGAAGGAAGTGAAGGAGAGTAAACGAATATGAATTCCTTGGTTTTTAATTCTACCGTTCAATGCTTGTTATTTTTTCAATGCTATTCCTATAAACACAAAATTACTTACCTCAAGATACTCAAGATGAGATTAAGTTGAATTCTGTTTGAAAGATGTTTGACGGTAGTTAAGTTGTGCATTACAAATTATGCAAGCAATGTCTCGATTGGACTCTGATTGGACCAAAATCTCAGGACTCGTTCAATCACAAAAAGGCAGTACTGAGATTTTAAAAGTAGTTTCCTGCCATTCTAGAGCGAATTAATTTGAAAAAAAACTAATCTCGGTTTCTGATGGACTATTAAATACAATAAAGCAGTTAAATTCAAAATTCCTGCCACATGGGAATACCCTAAGATCTTCCCGCTGCCCGGGAATAGGGTTGTGGCTAAAAAGATATGTGGTGGTTTTTGGTATAAAATGGTACAGGGTGAACTTATTATTCCGTCAAAAGTTCAACAAGGTGTTTAAACCTTTAAGAGAGACCGGCTGTGTATACTTCAAATTAATTTTTACAGTATTAACTTCTAGTATCGCATAATGCAATATAATCGGGGCCTGGGTTAAGGACTTCGTATAAGAAATAAATTATGAAATGGGCAATTACGCTAAATGAGATCATTTTTATACTCACTTTTAATTACGTAATTTCTGTTTGGAATTTTATGACAAAAAGCAATTATCAGATTCTGGGCTAGTTTATCGCTTTCAATACAACACTCTGGGGTTTTGTAGAATGCCGGCGGTGGTGTGTAATATTTGTGTGTACTATGTATTTGAGATCTACTAGTAGAACTGGGCAGTCTATCCGTACTACTGTCTAGGAGACAGTATCGGAGACGCTATGGTTTAGGCAAACCACCGTTCTGTACGGCGTTATAAATAGACAGACACGCCGGTAATTGAGTTCCCGTTATAACTTTCCCACATTTGTTCGTGTGAATGTAAAAAAAAAACGTGCAGGTTAAGGCACTATAAAATTTATAAATATTTGTGAATGATTGTCTGCTGGGGGAGGGTAACTTGACAGGGCGGGTTAAATTAGGGAAAGTCTCAATGCAAACACTTTAACGTTTGACTGAATGGTGTTGAATCAATTCTTAAAATCGCTTCATTAAACGAATAAGTTTATAATCGATTATATCTTGCACCAATCGGACCATCTTCATCCCAAGTTTTATACAAATTCTCAACCTTATAGTCAATGTAAAGTGGTAGCAACATTCCTGGCGCAGTCTCTGCAAAGATTATCAGATCGCTCGTTTTCAAACTGGCCATTATAAGACGAACATCACTAACATTGGTCTCGTCATAATTAATTAGACATTACTCCTTAGAGGATTATTCAGTTCATCACACTATTTATGTATAACTTCCCTAGATACTGCCTGCCGTTCGTGCTTTTCCAAGAGGGCCGTAATGTTCAAAAGAATCTCAAAGTTAGGGTGGCGTTAACGAGAACATGACGGGTTTGTCATACATAAAAGGAGAAGTCAGAAATGAAAAACTGATTCCAGCGATCAAGTTTGTTGGAGGTAAACTGAATATATTAAATTCAAGACCAATAATTCATGTACAAATTCCAAAAAAGAAACAAAAATAACAATGTATCAGACAGACGGGAATACAGAAAGTCGCTAATTTTATTAACCAATAAGAGGATTTTAATAATAATAAGTTAGCAAGACGATAATTTAAAAATTATACAAAAATTAATTTTATAAATCAAATACTAACAAAATAAGTATTTCAATTACAAACAAAAAAAAATTGTTAAAATCGTGAATTTCGTAAATAGGTAACACTTTTGGTACAGCAACAAAAGAGATTAATTAATTTATCTGAACAAACAATACACGTCCGCAAAGGAGAAGTACTTATTCAGATCATAAATTAGTTAAGCATGTAAACGGACCAAAAAAAAATACATTTCAAAAAATCAAAAAACTGCTGACAACGACGGTAACAAACACGCACCCACGCGTCGCAAAACTAAGAGTGCAAACGTCTCGTCTTGAGCCAGACTAATTTAAGCAACACATGGTCAGCACACTTGAGGTGTATATGCCGATATTTACTCTTACCAAGTGCTCACCGCGTTGACGTCTGTTGGTTACTTACGGCAGCAGTAGTACGCTCTATAGAAGGTTCATCAGCTTTAACCAGCTGTGGTAAATCATACGTTTGCCCTTTTTGTTTCTTTTATATTAAATTTTAGCTCGTGACATGACTAAACTACGACGATTCAAGACAATTTTGAACTGATGGCCTAAAATTTTGCAGTAATCTTTAGCTATTGTACATTTTAACTCTCTTGGCCATAGTTATAAGTTAATTTTCAATTTTATAACCGTGTGGTTAGGAATCTAAAGGTATGGTGAAATGTTTATACATGTAAACCTGAAGTACATTCAAATAACCAGTCTTAAAATATTACAAACGCTGGTAAAAGTAGGTCGTCAAACTTACTAAAAGATCAATGGGCTAACAATTCAACAAGGACGACTACGTTTATCTGTTTACTTCTGCATAATTTGGCGAGAACACGGGCAAATACTATGAACATGTCAAGTTAAATTACCTTCTACAAATATTTTTGAAAACTTCTCTTCCAGGTTATGGTGGAAACAATCAGGACATGAACGGCTCCAGTAGAACTGATTAATAACTTGCAAACAGCGAACAATTGTAGTGGATTCTACCTAGAAAATTCGTTAACGTTGTATTCGTAATGGGCTGAATTCGACGGTGTAAAGTTTATGTACACAAAAAGCTTTTATGCATGATATTATCTTCACAACATTGAATTAATAAGGTAGTTTTATATTTATATACAATTCTATTTGTGGTTGACGTAAGTATTTACAAATTTATATACACTGAGGCCGTAGTCTGTTACGGCTGATTGTTACTACATATAAAGAACGGTGTAACTTTACAACAATTTTTACTCGATATTGCCAATCCGCATAATTGCGGTAATTAATTTACTATTGAGATGCACTTAACCAAAAGAAAACACAATCCCTTTTGTAAAAAGTACGTAACCGACACGAAGTACGTACCCATGCACACACACCCACACGCACATGCACACGCACACGCACACACATACGCACACGAACCCACGCACAGACACTCACACACGTACACTCACACGGACACGCTCACGAAAAGGCACAAGCATACGCACGTGCACAGGCACACTCACACGCACACGCACACGCACACACACGCATATGCACATGCACACACACGCACACACGCACACGCGCACGTACAGGTACACGTACACGCACACGCACACGCAGACGCACGCGCACGCACACGCACACGCACACGCACACGCACACACACGCTCACGCACACGCACACGCACACGCATACGCACACGCACACGCACACGCACACGCACGCGCACACGGACACGCACACGCACACGCACACGCACATGCACACGCACACGCACATGCACACGCACACGCACACGCATACGCACACTCATACGCACTTACACACAGACATCCGTGCATGATGGGAGATCTAGGCGAAACGTGGCCAAAAGTTGGAAGGTAACAAACACGGATTTAATGAAAGTGAGTTCATCTTTGTGAAATTTTGTACAGAGCCATGGTTCTAATTTCTTAACAACTTTACCAGAGACCAAACTGACAAACAACGGATTTTTGCTCAACTGTAATGGCCTACTTGGTTTTAAAAATCGAAAGTAAACTAAAAATAATTTTCAGACCAAGCAGACGGAATCCCAACACATGAAAATCCTATTCGAAAGTTTTGGTCCATCATACCTATTATGAACTCAATCCGGGGACACACTGTATATGTTTATATATGTATATGTAATATATATGTGTGTGTATATATATATATATATATATATATATATATATATATATATATATATATATACATATATGCTATGAAGGGTTGGAGCTAAATAGATGTGTTTTGAAATGTAATCTGGTGATTTTGAGTTCCACGTTACGTGGTGCTAATAAAAAAATGGAAAGTTAAAAAGAATCTTTATAACTCGTACTCATTTAACAAAATTACATTGTTCGAACAAGGCGGCGGCCGTATACAGTAAATTATTGATTAGCTTATATTTGAATTCATATTTTAACAAAACAAATAGATTCGGTTGATGACAAACTGACGAAATTGCGAGTACCAACCCATGTGCTTCTCACATATTTTCGTCATCTAGAAAATATAAATTTAACCGGAAATTGATCCTAGGTGGCCGCAATGTTCAAGGGACTCTCAAGATTAGGGTGGCGTTAACGAAAACATAACGGCTCTGTCATGGATGTAAGGGAAAGTCAGAAAAAGAACACTGATGGAAAAGGTGAAGTTTTCGGGAATAAACTGAATATATTACATTCAAGGCCAATAGGACATAAACAAATTCTAAAAAAAAACAACTAAAGTAATCAGACGGGCGGTAATTAGGAAAGTCACTAATTTTCATAATCAGTACGATAATCTTAAAAATATGAGTTAGGAGTGTGACAAATGAAAAACTAAACAATAATATAATCAGTGATATAAATCCAATCCTGACGAAAGAGATATGTTAATTACAAACAAAAAAATGTTAAAATCAATAATTTCGTAAATTCCTAAAAAGAAAATTTTTAGCACAAAAGCGATTAATAAAAAGATAATCATAGGGTTTGCAGGAAAAGGTATTAATAAAAAGCTTTAATTCGTTAAACAAAATTTATAAAATAGGAATGAAGAAATAATGGTATTGAATTACAAATTTGAATAAAACAAAAGATCGAAGCAGAAAACGAAATAAAATTGGTTACGTAAAACAAATTTGAATAAACAATTCACGTCCGTAAAGATAAAGTACTTATTCAAGTTATAAATTAGTAAAATATGTAAATAGACCCAGCGTAAATAAATTTGCCCAAATTATGCTATTCTATTTATCGCGGTATTTTTTTGTAATCGGAAAATCCACTGTTGGCATGGGCGAGAATAATCTTGTTATCTGGGTCAAGCAAAATAAAACGTAAATACCGAACTATTGTTTATTGTTTAAAACTTAATTTGAATTATTTAATAAATTGGTCATTTAAAAATAAACTAATCTAAGTAGAGCGGAAGTCTTGGGTCACCATTGCTAATGATAACAGGAAATAACACCGATGTTTTAATTACAATTTACAAATATACAGAATGATCTCAAAATATCTAATTACGACTTTAAATACTTTGAATGAATTAAATATAGGGAAATAATTTTTCCCATTAGTAAATTTTAATTCGCCACATCTTTTGGGGGAGAACTAGATATCCGAGATTAATGGTTATGTTGGCAGCTTTTTCTGGTGCCTTCGGTGTCACCGATTGTTACCGGAAGTTAAACCAGATTTTGATGTTACTACCTTCGCTTTGATTCTGCTGGAGTGTAAGCTTGAGCAAAAGGTTAAAAAAATGTATTTATTTAGGTAAAAACTGTAAATTAAAATACTTGCTGGGTGCCTATTTCAGTCGAGTTGTATATACATATACATAAGTTTTCTTGGCTTTTATATGTTTAGAGTTATATTACTTTCCATTACAAAAGCAATTAAGTGTAACATGATATAACGTATATAATATAACGTTGTGCAACATAATTTGTATATTAATGTTCCATTATGAATGGAAGTAAGGCAGGTCCCAACATGGTACTTTTATAACAGATTTCAAATTGTCTTAATATAGATTATGTACATGATATTATAATACAAAATGTACAAAAAATTATAAACCAAACACGAGAAAAAGAAGATTTAAATTAAAAGAGCAAGTTGCTTCAAAGTATTTTTATCTCATTGAACCGTTCTAGAAAGTGTATAAAAAGGTTAACAAAATATTATGTTTATGATAATTTTGAACTAATTTTGACCTTATCTTCTCACTAGTAAAAATTCTAAGTGAGGATTGGATACTTGTACAACTAAAAGGAACATAAACATATTTTCTTCTGAAAGACGTACGAAGCTTAATCTGGGCAGTAATAATTTTACAAAAATATAGTTTCAAGATGTGATGTGATGTAATATGATGGAATGTGAATTCGATTCGATGCAATATAAACGAGAGGTAAGAAAAAACACAGCAAGGCTAATCAAGCCTTGGCAAGGCAGCACAAGACATGGCTAAACAAGGCAAGGCAATCTAACACAGGACAATGTAATAGAAATACAGCACAAAAAAGCGGGGTAAAGCAAGGCAACAGGAACCAATGCAAGCAAAGGCGATCCAAGGCAGTCCACGGTAATGCAAGGCAATGTAAGATAATGCAAGTCAATACAAGATAATGCAAGGCAATACAAGGCAATGAAAGGTAATTCAAAGCAATGCAAGGCAATACTACACAATGAAAGGCAATGGAAAGCAATGCATTGCAATGCAAATCAATTCAAGGCACTGCGAGGCAATGTAAGGCAAATCAAGGCAATTCAAGGCAATGCAAGACAATGCAAGGAAATGCAAGGCAATTCAAGGCAATGCAAGGCAATGCAAGGCAATGCAAGGCAATGAAAGGCAATGCAAGGCAATGCAAAGCAATGCAAGGCAATGCAAAGCAATTCAAGGGAATCCCAGGCAATTCAAGGGAATTCAAGGCAATGCAAGGCAATGCAAGGCAATGCAAGGTAATTCAAGGCAATGCAAGGCAATGCAAGGCAATTCAAGGTAATGCCAGGCAATTCCAGGCAATGCCAGGCAATTAAAGGCAATTCAAGGCAATTCAAGGCAATGCAAGACAATGCAAGGCAATGCAAGGCGATTCAAAGCAATGCAAGGCGATGTAAATCAATGCTAGACAATGCGAGGCAGTGCAAGGTAATGCAAGGCAATGCAAGGCAATACAAGGCAATTGAAAGCAATAAAATGCAATCCAAAGCAATGAAAGGCAGTGCAAAGCAATGCAATGCAATAGTAGACAGTGAATGGCAATGGAAAGAAATGCACTGCAATGCAAGGCAATGCAATGCAATGCAAGGCAATTCAAGGCAATTCAAGTCAATGCAAGGCAACGCAAGGCATTGCAAGACTATGAAAGGGAATGCAAGGCAATGCAAGGCAATGCAAGGCAATGCAAGGCTATGCAAGACAATGCAAGGCGATGCAAAGAAATTCAATGCAATGCAAGGTAATGCAAGGCAATGCACGGAAATACAAGTCAATGCAAGACAACGCAAGGAAATGTAAGGCAATGCCAGACAATGCACGGCAGTACAAGACAGTGCAAGGCAATGCCAGAAAATTTAAGGCAATTCAAGGCAATGCAAGGCAATGCACGGCAATGTAAAGCAATGCAAGGCAATGCAAGACAATTCAAGTCAATTCAAGGCAACACAAGGTATTGCAAGGCAATGAAAAGTAATGCAAGGGAATGCAAAGCAATGCAAGGCAATGCAAGGCAATGCAAGGCAATGCAAGGCTATGAAAGGGAATGCAAGGCAATGCAAGGCAATTCAAGTCAATGCAGCAACGCAAGGCATTGCAAGACTATGAAAGGGAATGCAAGGCAATGCAAGGCAATGCAAGGTAATGCAACAAGGCAATGCAAGGCAATGCACGGCAATGTAAAGCAATGCAAGGCAATGCAAGACAATTCAAGTCAATTCAAGGCAACACAAGGTATTGCAAGGCAATGAAAAGTAATGCAAGGGAATGCAAAGCAATGCAAGGCAATGCAAGGCAATGCAAGGCAATGCAAGGCTATGAAAGGCAATGCAAGGCAATTCAAGGCAATTCAAGTCAATGCAAGGCAACGCAAGGCAATGCAAGGCTATGAAAGGGAATGCAAGGCAATGCAAGGCAATGCAAGGTAATGCAAGGCAATACAAGGCAATGCAAGGCAATGCAAGGCAATGCAAGGCAATGCAAGGCAATTCAAGGCAATGCAAGGCAATGCAAGGCAATTCAAGGCAATTCAAGGCAATGCAAGGCAATTCAAGGCAATGCAAGACAATGCAAGGCAATTCAAGGCGATGCAAGGCAATGCAAGGCAGTGCAAGGCAATGCAAGGCATTAAACAGCAAGGTAATGCAATGTAATTCAAGGCAATGCAAGCTAATGCAAGGCAAAGTATGGGACGGTAAAAGGTAGATAGGAAGACAAAGCAAGGCGAAGCAAAGCAAGGGAAGGTAAGGAAATCAAGGCAAGGTAAGGTAAAGCAGGACAGGCTAAGGCAGTGAGAGAACACAGGGTGACATGATTAATTTTATAAAACTACCCGTACCATCCATACCGCCTTAAAATGGATCATAATCTATACGAGATGCATTATTAATATAGCCTGGACTGATGTTTGTGGACACTTAAAAAGTCTAATGGAAAATCAAATTTTCTTGAAATATTATTGTCACATTGTTATGTGACCTTTGTTACTTATTTTGTAGTTGTATTTGTTATCGTTCTTGTTATTGTTATTTGCTTGTTCTGGTTTGTATTCATTTAAAATAATAAAATGGTTCTTATCAAAACCGTCAAGGTATGCTTTATTTCTATTTGTTCACTAAAATGCATAATAAACAAGCATTATCTTATTGATATCAAATCATATATGAAACGACACCAATAGGTCATGAATACTAAAATTAAAGCGATAATACACGATTACTCGTTTTCATAAAATTACATAGGATCCTTTTTTTTTCGTCTTCTCACTTTTGTGATTCTAAACGGCACCAGGATGGCTGGTATCGAAGTAACTAGTTTTTCTCTGATGTTTTCAACATGAAGTTTCGTAAAATCTCTATAAAGCAATGTGTATTCATGAAATAGTATGTACTTCCAGGAATTTCTTCCGAAATAAACAAGTTAACTAAGGTGGTTCGACATTTTCTGAATTGTAAAACTGGAATGCTCTTAAATAGAAACTTTCTCAATATGCCATATTATCAGTTTGTAAACGTTTGACTCTCATCAGCGTTTCTAAGCACAGCAAAATGGACTTATATTATTGATTAATTAAATTATCTAAGGAAATATAAATTCACACATAGTTCATTTTGAGTTGAGTTTTGAGTTTTGAGGAACTCGCAAAAATTAAGTTTTGACAGTAGATCATTGGAAAATCGTTCTATGGTTAAGCCTGTTTAGATTAAGCTGAGATTTATTTATCTATGAAAAATAGACCTTACCGCATAAAGTAATAACGCCTCTCAAGTGTAAACATTTTTAAAAAAACTGAAGACCCAGTACCGATGAAACGGGATCAGGTCAGACAAACTACAACCTTCACTAACTTTTCGTCTCCAATGAATTCAATCATTCAATGCTGCAAAGATAACCACGTGTAAAAACGCAAAAAGCTAATACCAATATTACCAATAGTCCATTTCTTCCGGGTCATGATGAAGGATAATTAACAGGAAACTCATAGCAGTCATCAATTCAATTTTAATAACGCGAAGCAGAACAAGATTATTAGTGACCGGAAGATGTGAAATGAGAGTTTGTCAAACAGTACCCGAATCAAGGAAGGTTCTTATAAAAGTCTTATCAACACACGAGATCATGGAAATACATATTTATATTTTTAGATGTTTCATCTCGTGTTGATACAGAACGTGTTCGGTAACTTTACGTCAAAGTTTTCCATTTTCAAGCCTTTCACAATTTCGCCATAAAATTCATAATTCATATTAAACTAATCTCCATTGTTGCTGTTTGATTATACAACGTGAACAAAAAAATGTACCCCTGCTGCAAGTGAATATTCTACACATAAATTGAAGACGAAAAGTCAGATAAAATTTTTGTCTAAAATGTATGGTTACAAAGTGACATGCCGTTAAAGTTGAATTTTGAAAATTGTTTTTCGCAAATAACTCGAAAACCTTTAGGAATTTCAAAATAATATCCCCAATGAAAATTATTTCTTTGTTGACGAGGATTTTTCTGGTTTGATTGGATAGTCTATGAATGGACCGGAAGTATTAGTTTTCACATTGTTCCCGTACACTTTCTATTCCAAATTTTTTTGTGTGTGATTTTTCAGGTATTTTAGTGACTTTTTTGGATCCGTTATTCAACTTTCTGCAAATTTGGTCCTCTTGGTTGAAGTTGATAAAGTGAACGGTTTACGAGTTATTTGCAATTTCATCAATCACGGTCAATTAAATACTACCGCACCAAAATTTAGTAAGTGGGCAGTGGACTAAAAGTCATAGTTCTCCTATTGTGGTTTTTGATCAGTTTTCATACAATTTCTTTATCCATAATGAATAATAATCGGTATTCCAACTCCGAAATGGCAGATATGCACATAGTGTATGGCAGAGCTTTTTGGAATTGTGCTGTAGCTGTTCGTTTATATCCCCAAGCATTTCCAAATCGGCGGATACCGAATAAAAAGACGTTTGCCAACATTGACCGGCGTCTTCGTGAAAGTGGTGTATATTATCAATTTATAAACATTCTATTCATATCGGATTCTCACAGGTTGTTTGAAGCCACCAAAAATTGAGTAGTAGAAGGCGAACTGCAAGAACACCAGTTTTAGAACAAAGAGTGTTGGATGCAATTGACGCTGATCCCACAACAAGTTCTCGTCAATTGGCAAGAGAAAATAATTCAAATCAGTCTACGATATGTAGAATTATTAAAACGGAGCTCTTGTGACCTTTCCATTATCGAAAGATTCAAGCTTTGACCATTAACGATTTTCAAGCAAGAGTGAACTTTTCACGTTGGTTTCTAGAAAAAATCCGAAATTATCCATCGATTATCTAATTCACTGATGAGACAGGTTTCTCCAGAAACAGAGCTTTTAACTTCCATGACAATCATTACTACGATTATCAAAATCAACGCGTTTTCATTGAAACCAATCATCAACAGTAATTCAGTGTGAATGTATGGGCTGGTATTATTGGCAATAATTTAATTGGTCCATTCTTTTTGCCACAACGTTTAAATGGTAATTTATACACCAATTTTTTGGATAATGATTTACCCGAGTTACTAGATGTCCATCTGGATGTTAGGGGTCGGATGTATTTCATGCACGATGGTGCGCCTCCTCATTTTGCACTCACTGCTAGGCGATCATTGGATCGAACTTTTAATGCAAACTGGATTGGACGTGGAAGACCGATTTTTTTTTCTGGGGTCGTTTAAAAGGCATGGTGTATTCGGTGCCAATTACAAACGTCCAACATCTCCAGCAACGAATTTTTGATTGCTCTAATTTAATAAGAGATGATCCGCAATTATTTAACAAAGTACGCCAGTCAATCATGAAAAGAATTAGTAAGTGCGTATCAGTCAACGGTGAACAATTCGAACATTTAATCAACTAATTTGTTTGTTAATTAATACTTTGTTTAACTTAATAAACTCTTTGACAACTATGACTTTTAGTCCACGGTCCAATTACTAAATTTTGATGCGGTAGTATTTAATTGACCGTGATTGATGAAATTGCAAATAACTCGTAAACCGTTCACTTTATCAACTTCAACCAAGAGGACTAAATTTACGGAAAATTGAATAACGGGTCCAAAAAAGTTACCAAAATACCTGAAATATCACACATAAAACAGTTGGAACAGAAAGTATACGGGAACAATGTTAAAACTAATGCTTCCAGTCCATTTATAGACAATCTAATCTACCCAGAAAAATCCTCGTCAACAAAGAAATAATTTTCATTGGGAATAGTATTTTGAAATTCCTAAAGGTTTTGTTTATTTTATTTGAGAAAAACGATTTTCAAGATTTAACTTTGAGGGCCTGTCACTTTGTAGCCATACAGTTTAGAGAAAAATTTTATCAGACTTTCCGTCTTCAATTTATGTGTAGAATATACACTTGAAGCAGGGGTACGTTTTTTTGGTTCATGTTGTATATTGTTACAACTTTTACTTTCTCTTTTCATATTTTTCAATTTATTGATTTCATTACTTTTGTCGATAGTTTGTTGTTGTTATGTTCTGCGCCAATTTACATATACTAGAAACCCTTTACGCACTCTCCCTTGTATTGAAGATGAGCGGTTGTTTTTCTATAGCGATGGCCTCTCGTATTATTGTCCGAGTTCAGTGATTGGCTTACTTCTATTCATTAATTAATTAATTTAATTATTAGTATTATATTATACCCCTTCTGGGTGGTAACCCAGCGCGGTTTTATTTTGCTTCGGCTATGCTCAGTCGGGTTTATTAATTCTTATTAAACGGGGTGTGGTTCGTATTATTTAGTGGGCTTACACTGTCACCTTAAATAATTATACTTAAGCGGTTTAAAACGTATATTATTAAATAAAACAAAAAATATTCGTAATAAAGTAAACTTAATATTATTTATATTCGGGTCCTTACAGCTCTTTCCTCTCGTTCTCCTGGAGAGGTCGTTTATTGGGTGCGGAGTCGTTTCTGTAAACAAATATATTTAGTGTCTTATTCTACTCCCTACCTATTATGTAATATTTATATTACGGTCCTGTTGTTACAGTAGCGGGTGCGGTTGCCTCTATACAGTTTTGGTTGGGAGCGCCTGTGCAACGAACTCGAATCGTTTTGGGGACGGAGAAAATCAATACCGTTCTCTGCTTATGCGCATGGCATATTTATTATTCTTCAGTAACTCTGGAGCGCTGAAGCTGGTATGTCGTACTCCAATGAAGCAATACACGCGCGAGATTCGCGTAAACAACGGCGAGCTCTCTGGTCTATAATTATTTGATTATAACCGGCTTGAGAACGCGTTTAGATTATTTAAGCAACAGGATTACGTCCTAACGGTGTAACTAAATTTAATTATATACAAATTATAACGTAAACGAAATACTCGCCATACTAAAATGTTACAATAAAACGAATTTACTGGTTTTTAAGGTAAATCGTAATATACACACGGTCGGATTTATTTTATTAACTATCGGAAAATATTGGATAATTTACATATTATCTAGGGTTTTAATTTCCGCCGTATATTCTTAATTCAATTAAGAATGGTCGCACTAGGTATTTCGCGATGGTTATTCGGAATACAATTTTATGCAACAGGTTTCTTTATATATCCTCCTGCGATTAAAGACACCGTGTGTGGCTATTGTGTTTGTCTGTATGTATAGTATGTAGGTGTATTTAGCGGGGTCTTAGTGTCAACAGTAAACGGTAGGCAACAGCCCGTCTAACCTGATTAACTAAGAAAAAGGTCGTAGGTCTTTACAGCCCTATATCAAACCTTCACCCTCAAGTGTTTGCGAGTGTCGTCGGGATCTACCCTGCGTGACACTCTTTCTGTATGTGTACTGAGTCAGGCGACTTGGGGGTTACCCCTTCGTTACGCCCTGTCTGTATGTGTTTGATTTGTAAATTGTTAGATATTATAACTCTACAACTTACGTGTCTATTAATTTCAGTTCGGGATTAAACTTTAGGTCGCCCGGCGCGAGGTGGTGCGCTTTATCACACGGTCGCGATGGACTCCTCTCCAGCGAATAGCAGGTCGGTGCTTACACGAAGCAATCGGTGCGGCGGCTACTGGATATCTGGAACGGCGTGGCGGTCTCGGTCACGATTATGTTCTTCTCTCGAGCAGCAGGGGAGATCAGAGGAATCGACTTGAATTGAATCTACTTCGATTCATCATTCTTTCACGCGCGTCGCGGGTTTATAAAGATGCATCTGTGGGCGACTTCGCGGCTACCATGCCGTTAGGGGATTGGTTTATATTGTTCTGATGTGCAAAAACTTACTGGTTTTTAGAAATACACGTCAGCGGTGATTAATGAACTATTTGTTTCCTCCACCTCTAATGGAGACAGATTGGCTTTTATTTCATAGTCCTCGTGCAAGAGGGATAGCGCATCGGCCACATTGTGCTCCTTTACGGTATTCCACCTGGAAGTCGAACTGTTGTAGCTCCATTATCCAGCGGGCTAGACGGGATGTGGGTTTTTCCAGCGTGCGAAGCCACTTAAGGCTTCTATGATCGGTGAGCACCGTGAATTTATAACCCTCTAGGTAACTTTTTAACTTTTGTATGGACCATACCACGGCCAGGCACTCTTGTTCAATAGTCGAGTAATTCCTTTCTACTGGGTTCAGTGCCCTGCTGATGTATGCTATCACTCGTTCGTTAGGTGCTTGTCCTTGGGTTAGCACGGCTCCAGTTCCGGTGGTGCTTGCGTCGGTCTGAAGTACGAAAGGTTGATTAAAATCTGGACAGGCTAATACAGAAGGGGCGGTCAATGCTTTTTTAATTGCTTCGAAGGCGTGATTTTGTTTGTCGGTCCACTGATATCTGGTGTTCTTCTTCAAGAGTTCGGTAAGAGGTTGACTTAGTTTTGCAAAGCCACTAACATACTTGCGGTACCATGACGCCAGTCCCAAAAATTGACGGAGTTGCTTAACGGTACGGGGAGCGGGTATTTGGATGATTGCGTCGATTTTCTCGGGATCAGGTAAAATTCCTTTTGCGGTTACGACGTGTCCCAAATATTTGAGTTGGGTCTCGCAGAAGTAGCATTTGTCTGGTTGTAGTTGAAGTCCGTTATCACGGAGTCTCTTGAATACTTCCCGTAGGTTATCCAGGTGTTCTTGAAAGGTTTTTCCTAGGACGATGATGTAATCTAGATATACAAAAGCGCGTCCAATCATTTCCGGACCAATGATGGAATCTAGGAATCTCTGAAACGTAGCAGGGGCGGAATGGAGTCCGAACGGTAGAACTTTGAATTGAAATAGTCCACGGCCAGGTATTGTAAAGGCGGTGATAGGTTTACTCCCCTCTTCTAACGGGATTTGCCAGTATCCTTATTTCAGGTCCAGGGTACTGATATAGCTTGCTTCTCGTAGCTGGTCTAAGATGCCTTGAATATACGGTAAGGGGTATGCATCCTTGATGGTGACCTGGTTAACTTTCCGGAAGCCGACGCAGAATCGATATGAACCAGTTATTTTCTTGACCAACACTACGGGAGAACTCCACAGGCTGTGTGACCGTTCTATTATGTCATCTTCGGGCATACTATCAACCTTCTGATTGATAAGTTCTTGTATGGCTGGATTGCGGGGATAGTATCGCTGTTTGATAGGTTTAGCTTCGGGCACGAGGGTGATCTTATGTATAGCATCCTTGGCTTTTCCTGTTACCTTTGTGAATTTCCTCAACTCGGTTTCTAGGAATTCGTTCAGTTCGGGCAGCTGGTCCTCGTCTGGTCCATGTATTCCACTCAAGCCTCCTCGGACGGAACTTTGTAATGGGATACGTACTCCGGCAATTTCTAGTTGCTTCTGGTGTATGTGTAGAGTGGCCTGAAGATGTTCCAGCGCGTCTAATCCAATCACAATGTCGGTGGACAGTTGGGGCATGTAATAGCCTGGTAACTGGAGAGTTGTTGTGCCTTCTCGGCGGGGAAAATGTATAAGCCGCGGGTTTCAGTCATGGAACTGTCGGCCAGGCATACAGCTGCGACTTTTAGCGTGCTCGGATATACTCGGTTGTTGATTAGTAAATTCTTTACTTTCTCGCCTATATACGTTCTGGATGCTCCGGTATCAATTAAAGCATTTATGGTTGTTTTAAAAACCACAATCTCTAGGAAGAGTCTATCATCGTAGGGATAATCTAATCTTCTCTCACGTCAGCGGTGATTAATAAATTATTTGTGGTGTAATATCGCGTAAACTTTTGAAATTTGAGATATAGGGTGGTCCGCGAATAATTCATCCTAAAAAGCATACGTAAAGGACGCTGGATCTTTACAGTATAGCCTTTCAATTTCCAGTATGAACAGTATCAAATAAGCGGTTCCAGCGTCAGAAGATATGTTTCACGCACCTCATCAACAAAGCTATTTTTTAAGCTCAGAGGGCCTCAGCAACTAACTACACATTCCTGTAAGAAATTTTGCCTTGATACATAAACTAGAGATCCCTAAAAACTATGACATCGTTAGAATAAGCTATATTACCTTATACTGCAATAACGTTGAAGAAAAAATTGGTATTAAAAAAAGAAAAGGTACGAGAAATGGGTTTGTGGTGCGCAGTGGCAATATTGTAATCAATGAGGTTAACGATTACTTACTAGTTGCAGATTCTAATTGGTACTTTTAAATTTTAAAAGGTATTATCCATCACCATTGATGTTTGTTGGTGCTGAAGGTGTTTGTTTATACTGTAATGGTTTTATCCATTGAAGGAAGCTTTAGCGAAAGTAATTGAACCCTTTCGGCGAACTTACACACCATACGGTTCACGCAGGGAAACTCACCTCTTCACTAAGATGTAGGTTAGGTTTGCCAACAGTAGGCTAAGTAACCAGATTAGAAGTATAGGATCACTCTACTAAGGTGTTCTTCTCATCGGTGTGTGTTATTTACTTGGGGGGTACCCTAATTCTAGCCAATTGTTACTTTCCATATTTCTGCGTTTTTCGCCTATTTCTCTGTTTTACATTGAAATAGTTCAGAACAGGGGAGTGTTCAACTCAATCGAAATATTGGCAACATGCCTTTAGTTATTTTACATCTACGTGGATGTCGACCTAGTTGTGGTAAGTTTTATTTGTCTCCGTAGACTTAACAAGGTAAACGCCACCACTATAAACAAAAAATTTGATTGTGGCCACCGGGTTAAATGTAATTTTTTTCAATTAAAAGTATCTTATTTAACTATCCGACTATAATTTTTCCCAAATATATAATAACTTTTTGAGAAGAGACAGTTTAAATACTTGCGGCCCACAGGGATAAAAGGTAGCCTTTGGCCAATTGTATTCTATCTGATACATGTATATTCGTGTCAACTCGTGTTTTGGCACGATTGCATCATGCATTCAAACCATTGTTTACTCAGTCGAAGTAGGTGTTCGGAAGGATATAAATTTAGTTTGTAATATTTATTGGGCCTTACATCGCAATTGTATAGTAGTGTAGCATTTTCCTTGACAAAATGTCTTATGAAAAACGGCAGGCAGCACTCATGAAGTTATTGGAAGAAATTAATATTTCTGAAGAAGATGAACCTTTTGAGGACAGTGAGTCTGAATACGAGCGTGAATCGTCGGAAGAGAGCTATAGTGATAACGATATCCTTAAAAAACGAAAAACAAACAAATTTATTAAAACGAGTGGAGGAAATACAATTACTAAAGATACGCCTTCAAATTCTAGTAAGTTTCAAACCTATTGCCAATGTAACAAAAGAATTCATTCGTTTTTATTGATTATAGGAAAAATCGGCCAAACAATAGACGAAGTTATTGGAAAGTATACATTACGGTCTGAGGGCGAATCGGCGACTGATTTAGAACACGAAAATATGCCCTCGACTTCTGGTATGTTTATTTTAGCTCCTGATTGCTAAATAGACGATGACAACGAGTCAGAAGTGAATGATTCTGAATATTCAGCAGAAAGTGATGTCGATGAAGATAATCAAGAAGATAAACTTATTTGGGGTACCCCCAGTGTTCTAAATTGAAACACTTTCCGTTCCTAGAAGATATTTCAGGTGTAAGAGAAGATATATCAGCAAACTATGAAAATAAAAAATAGGGAGACTTTTATGAAATATTTCTAACAGATGATTTAGTACATCTCATGGTCACAAAAACAAATAGATACGCTCAAAGCCTCGAATCGCAAGACAACAATTTACCACATGCTCGAATAGAAAGTTGGGTTGATACGAATCACAATGAAATGAAAATCTTTATTGTGACAATAATGTGGATGAGACTCGTTCGCCTGCCTCAGATACCGACTACTGGTCTACAAATTATAATATATATATACATATATATATATATATATATATATATATATATATATATATATAACCAAAATAAAGTCTATCATTTCGAGAAACCGGTTTGAAATATTACTTAGGACGTGGCATTTTTGTGATAATTCAAATTCTGCGCCAGGAGACCGGTTATATAAAATCACACTTATTATAAATAAGTTAGTCGAACATTTTCAATATGCCTACGTACCATATGAAGATATTTGCATTGACGAGACTTTAGTACCATTTCAAAACCGACTAAGTTTTAAACAATATGTACCAAATAAGCGGCTTAGATTTGGTATCAAACTTTACAAGCTCAGTGTGAATGGAGGTTATACCTACAATTTGTCAGTTTACTGTGGAAAGGATTGTATCTCTGACCAAAGTCTCTCAGGTGCTACTAAAATTGCTTTGAAGTTATCAGAAAATTTTCTTGATAAGGAAAGGACTATTTACACTGATAATTACTACAGCAGTATATCCTTAACACACGAGCTTCAAAAAAGAAAAACATATTTGGTAGGGACTTTGCGCTCCAGGAGGAAAAATAACCCAGCACATATTATAAAAGATAAACTAAAAAAACACCAAATTGTTAGTTCACAAAGTAATACAGGCTGCACTATTCTCAAATGGAAAGACAAGAAGGATGTACTAGTGATACTGACTAAGCACGACGCTTCAACGACCATTGTGAAAAGAAGAGGGAAAGACTTGGAAAAACCAGCAATAGTAACAGACTATAATAAATGTAAATCATTTATACACCTTTCCGACCAACTGAAAATCAAAGAAATGGTAGTTTTACAGTTATTAGAAGACATCTGCACACAAACACCTGAACTTAGACACATCGATGAAAATCATACCTTGGTATATGATGCCAAAATAAGCAGATGCGTAGGATGCTACGAAAATCTAAAAAAAGATCATGATTGGCGTTACACTCAATCTAAAGCTTCACAAACTCATACCAAATGTACGAGTTGCGAAAAATGTTATTGCCTGCTATGTTTCTCTTTTACCCACAAATCGGAAAAATATTAATATTTGACAAGTTGAATTATTTTTGAGTTCAATATATATTGCTTTCAGAATAAATGTATTATTTAAAGATGACTGTCTTGTATCTTTAAGAAAATTTTTTTTTTATGTAAACAGAAAAAGTTTGAAAATAAAAAAATATCTGTATATTTTATTCACCAAATTTACTAAGAAGTTATTGGCCAAAACATATTTTTGGCCTCACGGGCAATGCTGTACAACTTCCCTGTTTGAATATGTTGCTGCGTTGTATTGTATCGCTTTAGACACAGCTAGCCGAAAATAAGAGTAAGTCGATGTATCAACTCGGATACAGGTAGCCCACTGGTACAAAAGTCTCTGTATCCGTATTGATACAAATTCCGCTTAAGGTGTGAAGAATACAAGAATAAACGTGGGTTCAATTTTATGTGTAAACGATTTTGGAGGGTTGTAGACGATTTTACCACACATTTGAGTGTTTGATTGTTTACAAGTTTTTGTGTTTAGGTGGTTTGTTTTTTTCAGTTTGCTTGTCTTGGGATTGTTTGGCAATCTCTGAAAAGTTTTAAAAAACGATACCAGTTAATGCTTTTCATAGCATACCTGCAATGCCCGTTTAATGCAGAAAATGCAGTAAACGGGCTTTCCCAACTTATTAACACGTAATTCCAACGCGGGAGCAGTTGAAAGGTGTTTTTTAACTTGAGTGTATATGTTCATTGAATACACCTTTATTGATCTTCTATCAATTATTATTAGCGTTGTAAAAATTATGGAAGGGAAGTTAAAACTTAACCTATTAGATATTTAGTTATTAATTATTAACAATGAATGTTATTTTTCTTATCAAACGAGCAGAAACTGAAACATAAAAATGTAAACTTTCACTATCATTACACATATTTAGAATACTTACGTTTTTAAGGTTTTCACTGGTGTATGTGTATAGCAACATTTTACATAAATGTAGACGTTTCGATAACACTTAAGTTATCGTCCTCAGTGGTAATAAAATCTTCCAGGTTTGCGATACCCTGCTGTTACCTTCGGGTCTATATGACCAGAAATCAAATTGTAGTTTAGATAACTTTTTTTTATTAATATCTAAACTTCGTAGTTAATGACTGTTTCTAATCCATTGAAGAATGAGGTGGCTTGTTTGCTTTAATAATTTTTTTCCCCTTCTTTTTTTAAACATGATTGTTACATTGATGTTCCTCGGGTCATTATGACCCGAGGCTATAATACATTAGTAGGACGTATAAAGGAGGGGGCACGTTTTAAATGTAAAATACCTTTCGGTCAGAATTTAACAAAATTTTTGTATCTTCTAGAACTTGACCAATTGATCAAATGTTTTCATTGCCCGAAAGCTCAAAGCTTAACAGTTTTTGATATACAGCGTCTGTATAGCAGTAGACAACTTAAAGTGGGAACGCAGGAACATAAGAACATGTCTGGAATGAAAACCACCGCATCCAATGGGATAACATGTAGATAGTGGCAAAGGACGAGAACACAACTCGTCGGAAACTCAAAGAAGCCACATACCTCGCACTAGCATAAAATCCAATAAGCCAAGCTAGTGTGGAAATAAAACCCATATGGATTCTAATAATGCGCGAAGAACTTAAGCGCAATACACAAATACTAAAATATATATATATATATATATATATATATATATATATATATATATATATATATATATTGGATTACTCAGTGGCTCAGCGGTAATGGTACCAAGAATCTGAGAGTGGTTAAGTGTTACAGTTACAAAACACTTATAATACATAATGCTAGGGTGTGGTCACATTCAGTACACATATTTTCATAAGTGTGCTTACTATTTAAATGGATATGACGTTTTTCGGAATTGTCTCTAGTCTTGAAATTTAACTTCTAACTTGTTTAAAACATTATTTCATACACCTTCATATGGTAATTATAAATTACAATTTAAAATTGTCGCCTAAGTGAATTTGGAATTTTTGGAGTTTACAAATACCTGCACGCTTGGGTTAATTATAAACACCGACTTCTTGCATTACGTTCTTTAGTTTTTGAAGTGGAATTTTTTATTTATCATTTGTAATGTTATTAATAGCAATATTAGTCGTTACTTGAGCTATCCCAACTACAACTGCTTTAGGTGACCATAAAATTTCATTGTTTTTTATTAACGTATCCCTTTATTGGCAACCCTTCCCATAGAGAGGTGTCGTCTGTTAACTACACACGGGTACCCGTTAACCAAAACGAGGTACCTGGCAATTCATGGTTTAGTAATATAAATATTGTTTGGACGTTACGCAACCTTGAAAAAATGAGTTGTAACTAAGAACACCTGTATCGTTTATATTCACATAACGGTTAGCTTGGTAAGAAAATTTTTGAGTACGGGATTTACCAGACTCAAATCAGTGTGGTAAAATAACAATTACTGGTCAATATGAAATAAATTATGTGTATTATAATTTTGTTATTACATGTTCTTATTTTACACATTTACACGCAATCGATTACTTATGGCAGTGTGGAGGAAAACCGAACGGTCCTGCATGTTCATGAACCTCCTCACTAGTTGGTTCAGTCTAAAACGATATTAATTACTAATGTTAAGAGAAACATAAATTAAAGTATCCACCGTTTCTTCTGAACCAGGTTCTGATTCAGTTGTGTGGTCTTCTTCACCGCCTAAAATGTATTATGTAGTAATAATTCTAAAACAGAAATGACAGACTCACCTGCGAATGCAGACACAAACAATAAACCTAACATTAACAAGTACACAAACTTCATTTTGATTAATGTGCTTCTAACCGTAATATCAACGCGCTTTTATTTCAACCAAGCGGAAGTGCATAATGATCATTTTGAAAAGTTTAAATATAATTTCTTTGAATTACCTGTATGCGTAATGTAAGTGTTTTTTATACCCACCAATTAGTAACTGTTTAAATGTATAGTTATCACAAGGACATCAGGTCTGTGATGCAAATACATATCAAATTCGTAAATTCTAATTTTATAATTTGCCCTCTTGTGTCTCTCCTTCTTTTATTTCCAATTTTATACTTCCTATTAATTCCCAGTGACTTTTGCAACCCTGACTTTTTTCCCCTCTGCTTGTAGGCCGTGCTTCAACATGCTCAGTAGTAAGGGTTTCATAACTGAAATAAATGTATGGTCCAATTTTTGTTCCGGTTAAATATCGTTTGGAATGATGGATGAAATGAACCCTGCATATTGGAATAAGGCCATTTGGCAGGATTCTGAAACGGGTTTCTACATTTTTGACCAGTTTCTTGATTAAGTATCTTGACAAAAATCTATCGTCATAAAACAAGGGTTCTAGAAATGAATTCGACTAGGAGTTTGTAGTTGCGATACTACAATCTTACATTACCTTTGTAAAATTAATGAAAAGCAAAAAAGTGCACCTTTATGTGATGCTATTTTTTCAAACACTTAGTTGCTTCCGTCACAATCCATTTTTAAAATAGATGAAAGCTTAAGAAATAAAAAAATGTTTTTAGGTTACTTGTGATTTTCAGAAGCAAATTTTGCAATGCTTAACCGTTTCTATCACAATTACGCTATCCTTCTCAGCAAAAATATAAAAGTGTTAATAAATACTTTAAATACTAATTCAGCAAATTTAAAAAATATGGAAACGCTAAGAACAAACCTGTTACAATATTAAGATTTAAAATAGCCTACAACTGAAAGTTACAGTCCTGTTGAGAATGTAATAAAAAAATGTTGAATATATAAAGAAATGTTAAAGAATCGAAAGGACTGAACCCACGACCTGTTGTTTGCTTACTGTACCATAGCAGTCATCGAGATACAAGTCCCACTGCACGCTAACTTGACATTTTTATATGTAAAATAGGTGAAAATTCGATAGTTAATACGATGACAGGTGGTAAAGGGATTCTATACCACGAAATAAATTACGGGGTTAAAGGTAATCTTCCCTTTACGCATTAAATTTTTTTTTATACAATTTACAGCTCAGTCTCTACTCATATTTAATTGCTCTTACGGGTTTCCAATGCAGTTGTTTAACCCTGCTGTTCTCCTCGACAAGATTATACACTTGTGCCCCTTCGGGTCATAATGACCCGAACTCCTAAAATATGAATTAAAACCAAAATAACAACAATTTTTATACATTTATTAACATTATTTCTCTAATGAAATGTTTTTTATATGAAACGCGAAACTTACAATAAATTCAACCAAATTTAAATAAAAAAAATAAAACGGTATAAAAAATGTCTAATAATTGATATGATCCACTACTTCTTACAGTCGGGACAATAATAGGTCACGTGTTCTTTACACAAATATTTTTTACACTTAATGCAGGTCATATTAGATTTGTTATCACATTTAGAAGGGCTAAATTTGCAGCTTGCTCGTTTGTTTTTGTTGCTAGTTCCAGGAAGAGGTGCGGTAGAACTTTCCACCAACGATTGTTGAATAGCTGTTACAATTGCAGCTGCTTGTTAATTACGGGGAAGATGTTTTCTGGACAAAATAGAAGGATTTACCAATTGTTTGCCCAGTTGTTCCAAAAACAGTCTTCTTTTGAACAAAACATTTTTATTCCAGTCTGGATTTATTTCGCGCCATAAGACGGAAGCATTATAGGCACTGGTATCTAAAATGTTGTAAAATAAGAATATGGGCCATCGGTTTGTTTTTCGTTTGCATGTGTATACACCGATTAGCTGATCTAATATATCAACTGCTCCTTTGGTAGAATTATAATCAAGTATAATTTGTGGTTTTTTGTCTTCTCTGTCGCTTATTTGATTCTGGTTATGAAACGTACTCATTAGAATGACCTTGTATTTTTTTGGAATGTAAGACACAACTGCGGTATCTTTAGTAAAATAAAATTTGGAACTACGCACAACGTTATTTACTTCCATGATAGGTAGCTCAGGCTTGCTTTCCTTGACAGTCCCTAACATAGTAAGATTTCTTTAATAAAGCATTTGACCCAATTTATACGATGTAAAGAAATTGTCACAAGTTACATTCTGACCTCTTAGTCCATAAGTAAGGTCTAAAACTACTCTCAGCCCCTGATCCTTCTCATGTTTTCCCCCAGGTGGTTCTCCCGTATATACTTGAACTTCTAAAGCATAAGAACATATATCACAAAGCGTCCATATTTTGATGCCATATTTTGCTGGCTTGCTTGGTATATACTGCTTGAATAGACAACGGCCTCTAAATGCAACTAGCTGCTCGTCCACAGTTACGTTTTGCCCAGGATTGTACAATTTTAGTAGTATTTCAGCCCATTTGTCCCAAAATTCTCTAAAAGGAGGCCACTTATCCCGTGGCCTTCTTTCTTGACGATCTTCTTTATTATTAAACCGTTACACGCGTGATATATAATAAAATCGTTTCAACGACATTGCTGCGCGAAAAAGAGGTCTGCCTGTTTCTGCATTCGGCAAACTTCTGGTAGATTCATCATGCTATCTGTAAACTCCTCCTAACAGTAACAAACCTATGTACGCCTGCAACGTAATGTCATCTAATTCTTGCCACTTGTCACCGTACACTCTACGACCTTCGATGTTAGTCATTTTCAAATTATGTTTTCCAGAGAACTATTGAAAAATAACTGAAATGTAGATTTTACATCCTGGACTCGTGCATTACTGTATCTAGTTGGACCTAGAGCGACTTTTATGATATTTGCACTAGTTGCACGCCCTGATTAAGGAAATGGATCTAACATCCAAGTTATGGCATTATCTTTAGATTGAACCGATTGAGCAGGTGGCATCAATTGCGTAGGATTTGTCCGTCCAGCATCGTCGAAAAATCATCGTCAGACTGTTCATACTCACTATTTTCACTGATATGATCTTCCTCTTCAGAAGCTTAATCGTCACTAATGCCACTCTAAGTCTTCACCACTAAGATATTTTTTTGCCATTATTGTTATTTCAGCACTTTAGAAGAACTAGTAGTACGTACCACAAACCGCACTTTACTCTGCACCGTAACAAACAAAACTGTCGTTTGCATACTGCGATATGATATTTATACCTGCTGCAAGTTGCAAATCTGCTCCTGTTTCGACTTGCACACGCGGCTGCAGACCTGCCGAAAATGCTGTAGTAACTTGCATTTGAACATGCATGTGATGATATGCATATTATCTATCCTCAAATTTCAATATAAAATTATTGCAAATACAAAGGAGGGGGCACGTTTTGAATGTAAAATACCTTTCGGTCAGAATTTAACCAAATTTTGATATGTTCTAGAACTTGACCAATTTATCAAATGTCTTCATTGCCCGAAAGCTCAAAGCTCAACAGTTTTTGATGTACAGGGTTTGCAATATTACTATTTGATCCTTTCAATATACACCTGATATACACGGTGAGACCAAATATATGTATCTGAAAAGAATTATACGGTATTGTTTTGATTTTTTGGTGAATGGAAGTTAACACATATATATGTCCATTTAAATTATTATTGCAAGTTGAGTCCCCTAGACGTCCATTATACAGAGTGTTTCATTTCTTTAATAGATTTAATTGAGTATTATTATACTTCCTAGTTAATTTTCTGATAACTTAATTGAAATGTCTATATTAAAATAAACTATTTGCTAACTGTACATACCTACATAATAGTCACGATGTGTATATACTGATACTGGGTGTCCAAGTACAAAGGACCAAAGCGATATCTTAAACTTCATAAAGGTACGGAAAAAACCGTTAACATAAAAAATCCCTTGCAATTGGATGTCGTTGCGAAATACAAAGCTTTTGGAGATTGACAGATAGAAAGGTTAGATGTGCTTCATTTATTATGCTCACTATTTTCTAATAAAGTTATATTTAGTATTTACTTATTCGTTTAAACCAAAACCGTAATGTGGTATTGCGCTTTTTCTTCTGCTTTTATTCGTACAACTAGATTTTTTTCTGATTTTGCACTTTTCTTTCCGTTCTTCATACTACAATTATCATGTTTTTCTATTCCCAAACTTATAAAATAACAACAATATAGTAGGTGGCTATGAAACGTCAAAAATTAATCCACTAATTAAGTGATATTGTTGATGCTTAGTTGCAAATCTACTTTTTGAATTAAAATCGTTGAGGAGTTTATGTGAAAAATGAATCGAATTCCATGTTTTGCTTGTGGAAATGCTTTTGTTACTAGGGTTATGGGGAAAATAAGTGGCGAGGTGAATGCAAGAAAGCAGGAAATTGTGATTGAACGTCGCCGCGAAGCAAATCTACCAGAGCGGGTCATAATAGAAGAAACTCGAATCTGCAATGTCTGCAATATTTCTATTGTAAGGGAAATTTAAGCAATAGACAATAACCCAAATTGTTTGCGATTAAATGTGCTACAAAGGTCAACTCACTTATGCTGCATTTGTAACGATGGGAATGATATACATAAAATATCCATGAAAGGTAGAATTAATATTTTTGTTGAGAGAAAATACGTACTGCTGTAATATTCATTTGGATGAGAATGGTAATCTGTTTGAGTTTCTGCTCCCTGGGTTACGATATGTAAATCGGCCATTATTAGCAGATAATGAGATTTATATTTTTTTACAAGCATTACGTAAGGAAATTAAGAAAAAAAGCTACCACACGGCTTACGAAGACGAAAATAACTTCACAGATTCTCAATTTAAAGCAGTTTCTCCTATAACCAAAGATCAATTTAATAATCTTTTCAACTTTTGTAACCCCGTTAGAATAGGAAATTCTTTGAGATATGTAAGTAAAAAAGATCTCTTAGCATTCCTGTGCAAGTTACGACAAGGTCTTAGTGGTAGTTTTTTAGCGGTTATTTTTAATTATTCCAGTTTAGCTATATCTCCAGTTAGACAATCTCTTTCTGCAAGATTTGTACCACAAATATTGGATTTACAGCTACAACAAGAGACAGCTACATCGAAAATCATGTAACTCCTTTTGCAAATCGTCTATATAATCAAAACCTGGATCGGCCTCAAGTTATAGTGTGTAATGATTGTACTTATCTAGAAATAGAGAAAAGTTCTTGTTTTAAAGTGTTGCGACAGTCCTACTGTACTTATAAGGGTAAACATCTTATCAAGCCATCTCTGCTTGTTGCCCCGAGCGGATTTATTCTAGACATTCAAGGTCCATATTTCTCAATTTCTGAAAACAACGATGCTAACATACTTATAAGTGAATTTAATAGAGATGTGAATGGAATGCGTGAATGGTTTAATGAAGGAGATATTTTCATTCTTGACCGCGGGTACTTGGATGCTATTCCAGCTTAAAATAGATTAGGTATTAATTTTAAAATGCCAGCCTTTTTGCCCAGAGGTCAGCTACAGTTATCCATAGAAGACGCTAATGATAGTCGTCTCGTTACGAAAACCAGGTGGATCGTAGAAGCACGCAATGGGCGCTTAAAATAAATTTTTAAATTTTTTAGCTTTAAGATAAAAACACCCCACATTTGTAATATTGCTGATTTTCTTAAAATTGCTGGAGCAATTATAAATAAATATTTTCCACCCATTTTAATGCAAGATGCTACTATTGTGCTAGCTGAAAATATTCTTCAAAAAGTTCAAGAGCTAAATGTTGTTCAAGCCAGGGTTGAGGAGGAAAACTTACGCGCTAGAAGGGGCAGATGAGTTGATTTAAATGAAATTATCGTTCCCTCATTCCCACGTTTGTCACATTACTATCTTAAAGAGTTAACTGTAGGTATTTTTCCATTAAAGCAACCAATTTGATGAAAACTACGAACCCGGTTTTATACGGATAAGGATATATTCTCCCCTCAGAAATGCTACTCGTTAACAGTTGTGGATTGCATTTGTGCCGAATAATGAGGAAGAAGAACCTAATCCAATATTAGGTACTTACTGCACCTGCAAGACTGGTGCCAGAACTTTAGGTACTTGTTCTCATGTGGCAGCTGTACTATGGTTTTTAGGATACGCTAGGTATCAAGAGCTAATCAAATATCCTTCTACAAATGTTTTAAATCATATACTAAATGCAAATAATGTGGAGGTGATAGACATTTAACATTTGATTATGCAACTTTTTGATTTCTATGACAATGGTTATATCAAGACCAAAAATTATTTACTGTTTTCTGCCTCATCAGTTCAGTTAACTGATATCTTATAAAGCTTAGATATTTTTAATATATTAAAATACGTTCATTAACGTTTCTACATAAACATTTCTTATTTCCAATGACTGTACAAAGCGGTAGTGATGATGGAGGTAGACCTGCGAAACCGGTCTGTCGATTGTGTGAACAGTGAAGACACTAGTATCTTAAAGAATTTTCTTTTCTTAGTTTTGAAAAATAAAGATGAATTTCGACAAGCGCCTTCTTTATCAAAAGAATCTACTGAAAACTTTATTAGAAAATAGTGAGCATAATAAATGAAGCACATCTAACCTTTCTATCTGTCAATCTCCAAAAGCTTTGTATTTCGCAACGACATCCAATTGCAAGGGATTTTTTATGTTAACGGTTTTTTCCGTATCTATATGAAGTTTAAGATATCGCTTTGGTCCTTTGTACTTGGACACCCAGTATCAGTATATACACATCGTGACTATTATGTAGGTATGTACAGTTAGCAAATAGTTTATTTTAATATAGACATTTCAATTAAGCTATCAGAAAATTAACTAGGAAGTATAATAATACTCAATTAAATCTATTAAAGAAATGAAACACTCTGTATAACGGACGTCTAGGGGCCTTAACTTGCAATAATAATTTAAATGGACATATATATGTGTTAACTTCCATTCACCAAAAAATCCAAACAATACCGTATAATTCTTTTCAGATACATATATTTGGTCTCACCGTGTATATCAGGTGTATGTACAAAAATAATGAAAGTAAAGAAAAGGTTGTAACCAGTAGCACAAAAAAATAACATTCCACTAAGTTTTGCGTTAATATTGGCAAAAATGTCCATTTTATGATATATTGAAAGGATCAAATAGTAATATTGCAAACCCTGTACATCAAAAACTGTTGAGCTTTGAGCTTTCGGGCAATGAAGACATTTGATCAATTGGTCAAGTTCTAGAACATATCAAAATTTGGTTAAATTCTGACCGAAAGGTATTTTACATTCAAAACGTGCCCCCTCCTTTGTATTTGCAATAATTTTATATTGAAATTTGAGGATAGATAATATGCATATCATCACATGCATGTTCAAATGCAAGTTACTACAGCATTTTCGGCAGGTCTGCAGCCGCGTGTGCAAGTCGAAACAGGAACAGATTTGCAACTTGCAGCAGGTATAAATATCATATCGCAGTATGCAACCGACAGTTTTGTTTGTTACGTTTCAGAGTAAAGTGCGGTTTGTTGTACGTACTACTAGTTCTTCTAAAGTGCTGAAATAACAATAATGGCAAAAAAATATCTTAGTGGTGAAGAGTTAGAGTGACATTAGTGACGATTAAGCTTCTGAAGAGGAAGATCATATCAGTGAAAATAGTGAGTATGAACAGTCTGACGATGATTTTTCGACGATGCTGGACGGACAAATCCTACGCAATTGATGCCACCTGCTCAATCGGTTCAATCTAAAGATAATGCCATAACTTGGATGTTAGATCCATATCCTTAATCAGGGCGTGCAGCTAGTGCAAATATCATAAAAGTCGCTCTAGGTCCAACTAGATACAGTAATGCACGAGTCCAGGATGTAAAATCTACATTTCAGTTATTTTTCAATAGTTCTCTGGAAAACATAATTTTGAAAATGACTAACATCGAAGGTCGTAGAGTGTACCGTGACAAGTGGCAAGAATTAGATGACATTACGTTGCAGGCGTACATAGGTTTGTTACTGTTAGGAGGAGTTTACAGATAGCATGATGAATCTACCAGAAGTTTGTCGAATGCAGAAACAGGCAGACCTCTTTTTCGCGCAGCAATGTCGTTGAAACGATTTTATTATATATCACGCGTGTAACGGTTTAATAATAAAGAAGATCGTCAAGAAAGAAGGCTACGGGATAAGTGGCCTCCTATTAGAGAATTTTGGGACAAATGGGCTGAAATACTACTAAAATTGTACAATCCTGGGCAAAACGTAACTGTGGACGAGCAGCTAGTTGCATTTAGAGGCCGTTGTCTATTCAAGCAGTATATACCAAGCAAGCCAGCAAAATATGGCATCAAAATATGGACGCTTTGTGATATATGTTCTTATGCTTTAGAAGTTCAAGTATATACGGGAGAACCACCTGGGGGAAAACATGAGAAGGATCAGGGGCTGAGAGTAGTTTTAGACCTTACTTATGGACTAAGAGGTCAGAATGTAACTTGTGACAATTTCTTTACATCGTATAAATTGGGTCAAATGCTTTATTAAAGAAATCTTACTATGTTAGGGACTGTCAAGGAAAGCAAGCCTGAGCTACCTATCATGGAAGTAAATAACGTTGTGCGTAGTTCCAAATTTTATTTTACTAAAGATACCGCAGTTGAGTCTTACATTCCAAAAAAATACAAGGTCATTCTAATGAGTACGTTTCATAACCAGAATCAAATAAGCGACAGAGAAGACAAAAAACCACAAATTATACTTGATTATAATTCTACCAAAGGAGCAGTTGATATATTAGATCAGCTAATCGGTGTATACACATGCAAACGAAAAACAAACCGATGGCCCATATTCTTATTTTACAACATTTTAGATACCAGTGCCTATAATGCTTCCGTCTTATGGCGCGAAATAAATCCAGACTGGAATAAAAATGTTTTGTTCAAAAGAAGACTGTTTTTGGAACAACTGGGCAAACAATTGGTAAATCCTTCTATTTTGTTCAGAAAACATCTTCCCCGTAATTAACAAGCAGCTGCAATTGTAACAGCTATTCAACAATCGTTGGTGGAAAGTTCTACCGCACCTCTTCCTGGAACTAGCAACAAAAACAAACGAGCAAGCTGCAAATTTAGCCCTTCTAAATGTGATAACAAATCTAATATGACCTGCATTAAGTGTAAAAAATATTTGTGTAAAGAACACGTGACCTATTATTGTCCCGACTGTAAGAAGTAGTGGATCATATCAATTATTAGACATTTTTTATACCGTTTTATTTTTTTTATTTAAATTTGGTTGAATTTATTGTAAGTTTCGCGTTTCATATAAAAAACGTTTCATTAGAGAAATAATGTTAATAAATGTATAAAAATTGTTGTTATTTTGGTTTTAATTCATATTTTAGGAGTTCGGGTCATTATGACCCGAAGGGGCACAAGCGTATAGTCTTGTCGAGGAGAACAGCAGGGTTAAACAACTGCATTGGAAACCCGTAAGAGCAATTAAATATGAGTAGAGACTGAGCTGTAAATTGTATAAAAAAAAATTTAATGCGTAAAGGGAAGATTACCTTTAACCCCGTAATTTATTTCGTGGTATAGAATCCCTTTACCACCTGTCATCGTATTAACTATTGAATTTTCACCTATTTTACATATAAAAATGTCAAGTTAGCGTGCAGTGGGACTTGTATCTCGATGACTGCTATGGTACAGTAAGCAAACAACAGGTCGTGGGTTCAGTCCTTTCGATTCTTTAACATTTCTTTATATATTCAACATTTTTTTATTACATTCTCAACAGGACTGTAACTTTCAGTTGTAGGCTATTTTAAATCTTAATATTGTAACAGGTTTGTTCTTAGCGTTTCCATATTTTTTAAATTTGCTGAATTAGTATTTAAAGTATTTATTAACACTTTTATATTTTTGCTGAGAAGGATAGCGTAATTGTGATAGAAACGGTTAAGCATTGCAAAATTTGCTTCTGAAAATCACAAGTAACCTAAAAACATTTTTTTATTTCTTAAGCTTTCATCTATTTTAAAAATGGATTGTGACGGAAGCAACTAAGTGTTTGAAAAAATAGCATCACATAAAGGTGCACTTTTTTGCTTTTCATTAATTTTACAAAGGTAATGTAAGATTGTAGTATCGCAACTACAAACTTCTAGTCGAATTCATTTCTAGAACCCTTGTTTTATGACGATAGATTTTTGTCAAGATACTTAATCAAGAAACTGGTCAAAAATGTAGAAACCCGTTTCAGAATCCTGCCAAATGGCCTTATTCCAATATGCAGGGTTCATTTCATCCATCATTCAAACGATATTTAACCGGAACAAAAATTGGACCATACATTTATTTCAGTTATGAAACCCTTACTACTGAGCATGTTGAAGCACGGCCTACAAGCAGAGGGGAAAAAAGTCAGGGTTGCAAAAGTCACTGGGAATTAATAGGAAGTATAAAATTGGAAATAAAAGAAGGAGAGACACAAGAGGGCAAATTATAAAATTAGAATTTACGAATTTGATATGTATTTGCATCACAGACCTGATGTCCTTGTGATAACTATACATTTAAACAGTTACTAATTGGTGGGTATAAAAAACACTTACATTACGCATACAGGTAATTCAAAGAAATTATATTTAAACTTTTCAAAATAATCATTATGCACTTCCGCTTGGTTGAAATAAAAGCGCGTTGATATTACGGTTAGAAGCACATTAATCAAAATGAAGTTTGTGTACTTGTTAATGTTAGGTTTATTGTTTGTGTCTGCATTCGCAGGTGAGTCTGTCATTTCTGTTTTAGAATTATTACTACATAATACATTTTAGGCGGTGAAGAAGACCACACAACTGAATCAGAACCTGGTTCAGAAGAAACGGTGGATACTTTAATTTATGTTTCTCTTAACATTAGTAATTAATATCGTTTTAGACTGAACCAACTAGTGAGGAGGTTCATGAACATGCAGGACCGTTCGGTTTTCCTCCACACTGCCATAAGTAATTGATTGCGTGTAAATGTGTAAAATAAGGACATGTAATAACAAAATTATAATACACATAATTTATTTCATATTGATAAGTAATTGTTATTTTACCACACTGATTTGAGTCTGGTAAATCCCGTACTCAAAAATTTTCTTACCAGGCTAACCGTTATGTGGATATAAACGATACAGGTGTTCTTAGTTACAACTCATTTTTTCAAGATTGCGTAACGTCCAAACAATATTTATATTACTAAACCATGAATCGCCAGGTACCTCGTTTTGGTTAACGTATACCCGTGTTTAGTTAACAGACGACACCTCTCTACGGGAAGGGTTGCCAATAAAGGGATACGTTAATAAAAAACAATGAAATTTTATGGTCACCTAAAACAGTTGTAGTTGGGATAGCTCAAGTAACGACTAATATTGCTATTAATAACATTACAAATGATAAATCAAAAATTCCACTTCAAAAACTAAAGAACGTAATGCAAGAAGTCGGTGTTTATAATTAACCCAAGCGTGCAGGTATTTGTAAACTCCAAAAATTCCAAATTCACTTAGGCGACAATTTTAAATTGTAATTTATAATTACCATATGAAGGTGCATGAAATAATGTTTTAAACAAGTTAGAAGTCAAATATCAGGACTAGAGACAATTCCGAAAAACGTCATATTCATTTAAATAGTAAGCACACTTATGAATATATGTGTACTGAATGTGACCACACCCCAGCATTCTGTATTATAAGTGTTTTGTAACTGTAACACTTGACCACTCACAGATTCAAACTTGGTACCTTTCACTTACTAGTCTAACACCGTTACCGCTGAACCACTGAGTACATGGGAATACCTAAGATCTTTCCGCTCTCCGGGAATATGGTGGTGGCTAAAAATATAGATGGTGGTATTTGGTACGAAATGGTACAGGGTGAATTTTTTATCCTGTAAAAAGTTCAACAAGGTGTTTAAACCTTTGAGGGGAACTGGTTATGTATACTTCAAGTTAATTTTTACAGTATTAACTTCTAGTATCGCGTAATGTAATATAATCGGGGCCTGGGTCAAGGACTTCGTATAAGAAGTAGATTATGAAATGTGCAATTACGCTAAATGAGATCAATTTTATGTTCATTTTTATTGACATACTTTCTAATGTCTGGAATTTTATGACAAAAAACACTTATCAGATTCGGAGCTAGTTTACCGCTTTCAATACAACACTCTGGAAAACTAAGAGTGCGAACGTCTCGTCTTGAGCCAGACTAAATTAACCAACACAGGGTAAACACATTAGGGGTGTTTATCCCGATATTTACTCTTCTCAGGTGCTCACCGCTTTGGCGTCTGTCTTTTACTTGCGGCAGCAGCAGTGTCCTCTACAGATGGTTCATCAGCTTTAGCCAGCTGTGGTGAATCATACATTTGCCTTATTGTTTCTTTCATATTAAGTTTTAGCTCGTGACATGACTAAACTTCGGCGAGTTAAGACAATTTTAAACTGATGGCCTAAGCTTTTGCAGTCATCATTAGCTATTGCACATTTTAGCTCTCTTGGCCATAGTTGTAAATTAATTTTCCAAGTTATAACAGTAGGCTTAGGAATCTAAAGGTAAGTTTATACACATAAACCTGAAGTACATTCAAATAATCACTCTTAAAATGTTACAAACGCAGATAAAAGCAGGTCGTCAAACTCACTAAAAAATCAATGGGCTAACAATTCAGCCAGGACGACTACGTTTATGTGTTTACTTCTGTATAATTTGGTGAGAACACGGACAAATGTAAGATAAATACAAATACTATGAATATGCACAGTTAAATTACCCTCTACAAATATTCTTGAAAACTTCTCCTCCAGGTTATGGTGGAAACAATCTACACGTGAACGGCTCTAGAAGAACTGATTAATAACTTCCAAACAGCGAACAAATGCAGCTAAAAAATTCGTTAACGTTGTATTCGTAATGGACTGAATTCGACGGTGTAAAGTTTATGTACACAAAAAGCTTTCACGCACGGTATGATTTACACAAAATTGAATTAATAAGCTTTACTTATTTACAAATCTATTTGTGGTTGACGTAAGCATTTACAAATTTATATACAGAGAAACCGTCGTTCGTTACAGCTGATTGTTATTACATGTAAAGAAAGGTGTACCTTCACAACAATTTTTACTCGAAAACGTCAATCCGCATAATTGCGTCAAGTACTTCACAATTGGTATGCGATTAAGCAATATATAAATATATATATATATATATATATATATATATATATATATATATAAACATAAAACTTTGGCTACCTTACGATATTTCTAAATGTTAAGCAAATTGTTAGTGCCTATGATTTGTTTTATTCTTTCATTTGTCTCTGTAGCTTGTCTGTTTTCTTAATGTGGTAGCTTCTTAGTCTTGATAACGTATGTGTGTGTATGAGTGTGAGTGAGTGTGAGTGTGAGTGTGAGTGTGAATGTGAGCGTGAGGCTGAGTGTGAGTGTGAGTGTGTGTGAGTGTGAGTGTGAGTGTGAGTGTGAGTGTGAGTGTGAGTGTGAGTGTGAGTGTGAGTGTGAGTGAGTGTGAGTGTGAGTGTGAGTGTGTGAGTGTGAGTGTGAGTGTGAGTGTGAGTGTGAGTGTGAGTGTGAGCATCGTGTGAGTGTGAGTGTGAGTGTGAGTGTGAGTGTGAGTGTGAGTGGGAGGGTGAGTGTGAGTGTGAGTGTGAGTGTGAGTGTGAGTATGAGTGTGAGTGAGTGTGACTTGTGTATGTGTTTGTGTGTGTGTATGTGTATGTGTGTGTAGTGTGTGTGTTGTGTGTGTGTGTGTGTGTGTGTGAGTGGTGTGTGTGTGTGTGAGTGTGAGTGTGAGCGTGAGTGTGTCTGTGATTGTGAGTGTGAGTGTGAGTGAGAGTACGAGTGCGTGTGTGTGTGTGTGTGTGTGTGTATGTGAGTGTGAGTGTGAGCGTGAGTGTGTCTGTGATTGTGAGTGTGAGTGAGAGTACCAGTGCGAGTGTGTGTGTGAGTGTGAGTTTGAGTGTGAGTGTGAGTGTGAGTGTGAGTGTGAGTGTGTGCGTGAGTGTGAGTGTGAGTGTGAGTGTGAGTGTGAGTGTGAGTGTGAGTGTGAGTGTGAGTGTGAGTGTGAGTGTGAGTGTGAGTGTGAGTGTGAGTGTGAGTGTGAGTGTGAGTGTGAGTGTGAGTGTGAGTGTGAGTGAGTGTGAGTGTGACTTGTGTATGTGTGTGTTTGTGTTTGTGTGTGTGCATGTGTGTGTGTGTGTGTGTGTGTGTGAGTGTGTGTGTGTGTATGTGAGTGTGAATGTGAGTGTGAGTGTGTGTGTCTGATTGTGAGTGTGAGTGTGACTGTGAGTGAGAGTACGGGTGCGTGTGTGAGTGTGAGTGTGAGTGTGAGTGTGAGTGTGTGTGTGTGTGTTGCATTGCCTTGCATTGCCTTGAATTGCCTTGCATTGCTTTGCATTGCCTTGCATTGCCTTGCATTGCCTTGCATTGCCTTGCATTACTTGCATTGCCTTGCATTGCCTTGCATTGCCTTCATTGCCTTCATTGCCTTTCTTTTCTTGCATTGCCTTGCATTGCCTTGCATTACTTCATTGCCTTCATTGCCTTGCATTCCTTACATTGCCTTACATTGCCTTACATTAGCCTTGCATTACCTTACATTCCTTACATTGCCTTAGCATTGCCTTCATTGCCTTTCTTTGCCTTGCATTGCCTTGCATTGCCTTGCATTGCCTAGCATCGCCTTGCATTGCCTTGCATTGTCTTGTATTGCCTTGCATTGCCTTACATTGCCTTTATTGCCTTGCATTGCCTTACATTGCCTTGCATTGCCTTGCATTGCCTTACTTTGACTTGCATTGCGTAGCATTGCCTTACTTTGGCTTGCATTGCATTGAATTGCTCTGCATTGTCTTGCATTGCATTGCATTGACCCGAATAGCCTTTCATGGCCTTAAATTGCCTTGAACTAACTTGAATTGCTTTGCATATCCTCGAATTGCCTTGCATTTGCATTTCAAACAATAATAATGCTTCCATAAATGATAGTAAGTCGAGGTTAATTTTATATATATATATATATATATATATATATATATATATATATATATATATATATATATATATATATATATATATATATATATATATATATATATATAGTGTTTAACACAATGTAACAATATTACTAATACTCACAATCGTATTTTAGATTTAGTCTTTATCAATGCTAACGCACATTAATACATGATGATATTCCGTGTACTAGAGAAGATTTGCATGGTCCTGCATTATCTGTATCTGTTGATTATAATTTTAGGAAAGCTGACTTTAAAAACTTATATAATTCTTTACTAAACATTGATTGGTGATGGTTATGTAGCTTTTCTTGTGTTGATGATGCATGCACAAAATTTTATAGCTTATGGTACTCAATATTTGAGTATAAAAGTAGTGTACGTCAGTATCCTAAGTGGTTTACACCTGTCATGTGTCATTTCGTCAAGATTCATCGGTGAATTTCGACTTTGTAAAATTATCTGTTAATACCAGATATTTTCGTAATTGGAATTAATCAGGCATCAAAGATTGGAGAAACTTTTCGATTGTAACGTGTTCATTTGTCGTTTACGTAACTTAAAAGTTTACGAATTTTGTTTGGATTTTCTACAAAGAAAATGTGGTTTACATTTTGGTATCGATATTTATGGAGACCCTCCTACTAGAATTTGAAAGGAAACATTCATTAGAGTATTTGTATATAGGCATAGTTTTGTAGAAATAAATTTCGTATTTTAATTTGGTTAAATCAAGTCGGAATGGCGCCATCTAAAAAGATTGAATTAAATAACGTATTTAGATATTACATTATAAGGTACATCTTTTGTAAATATTCTAGTTAGCCGCCAGATTAGGCACCGTTCGGATTGATAAGAGTTTAAATATCCAATTTCTCAGATAAGATTTCGAGTAAAAAAGGATTGCTGACAAAGCTATCTATCCCGACGTTTTTCGAACTTAGACTTCGTGTATTTAAGTTTTTTAGGGAAATTAGAGTGGAGGTAGTTGAAAAACCAATATGGCGGAAAGCAAAGTTTTTATGTAGAGAGTAGTAGTACAGGCGTCGAGGCGTACAGTTTAGTTTTTAGCTACGGTGACGTATATTGCACCGCGAAACAACGTTGACTGGGTTCGTGTAGGAAGAACTCCTGTTACAAGGTGCTCTTCATCTTTCAAAGTTCCATTAAGGGATCATATAGTTGTTCAACCTTCACGACGCCAATTTATGGTGATGTTCAGTTAGTCCTTAGGGTTACATGTATCGAGATCCAGAACAGTGTTGAGTATTAAGTACCTAGTGCTCACGCTTTCCTCTGGAGAAGACTGCTTTTTTTTGCGGAAAGATACAGTGTTCGTTTCAAGGTTACAAACATTTAAGTTCACATTGCGCTCGTAAACAGAACTTGCTGTTAAATAAATAAAACTTTTTGTAATTTAAAGTTATAGGAATTAACCCGAGCTTGTATGGTATTGATATAAAGTGAATAAGTAACGTACTATAAATAGTTTCGCTTGAGGAGCATAGTTAAAGTAAATAAAGTTAAGTGAGCGATTTGCATGTCAATGTAGGCATTAACGTACATGATCAATTGAAAATCGTGTTAAGCAACGCTAGGAGCAGAAGGCGACGACCGCTGCTTAATATCGCAAACATCCCCAGCAACAACCGCATCGTCGAGGGTATAGTCCGTCCCAGATTCGGTGTAACCAAGGGCCTCTGCATTTAAGGTAAGTTTTGTGTTTTTTTTAATGTGGTGCTTCACGAAACTTAAATAAAATTTTGAGTGTTTTTTTATAATTATGATGTTATTTAGGTATAAAATAAATGCAGGAACTCAAGGTTTTTCTTTAGTGGGCCACTTTTGATGATTTTGTTGGTTAAATTTATATAGCCATTGCTTTCATGCAGAGAATTAGCCAAATTTATTTAAAGTGCATTTTTTTAATGTTATACTAAATTGACAAACGCTTATATTGAAATTAGTATAGGTCTATTAGAAGGCGATGTACTGCATACTCTAGCTGGAGGACCAGCTAAACTTAAGTAAGTTGTTTGATACCGTTCTTTGTTACATTTATATTGTTTACAAATTTCTTACGTTCTTGTATTATTATTTATTTTATGTACATTATATTTATTTAGGTTACTTTTGATTTGTGAACCTACGATTACACAGCATCAAAGGACAAGCAATTTACGTATTTGTTGTTTAATGTGCTTATTAAATTAAGGTAATTATGTCGAGTTTGGTTTGAATGAAATAAACACGGCCGAAAGTTTTCAAAGGTTTGTGTACACAGTTAAAGCGTTTTTTTTTTATTACTATTAATATATTACTATATTTGTTTGTTTGGCGAGGTGAAAGTATTTTGCAAATTCAGATTTTGGATTAAGGTAACTTGACTAGAAATTAGTGTTTGTTTATCAAAGAAGTGATTGATTTTTGCGGTAGGCTATTATTTTATTTAAGCGTGCAAATGTTGGTTTTCAAGCCTTTCAAGTTGGCGAAAAATCTGCTGGTCCCGGCGCTGCCTGTGGAGATTACGTACAGGTAATCAAATTATTTGGGTATTTTGAGCGAGCTATGAACTATCGTAATTATGCGTTTCGTCCCCTATTGTGACATTTCAAATATCCTGGCGCCCATTTCCGGTTTTATCACGATTTCAACCTCTATTTTGACTTATGTCTGGTATACTATCCTTCGGTGTACAACCTAATTATACTCTAACTCACACCCAACCACTGTATAGTCGTACGAAAGCAATGTTTATCTGTTATCTCGTATTATTACCAGTTTATACCGTAACACACCTGACATAATCTATAATATCCGCTTAAAATACAAACTGCTTAACAGATTTAGAAGGATTGGCCGTAGCTGTGATTTAAACGTTTAAGGAAACGTATTAATGATTAATGTACAGTGACTACCTTAGATCTGCCGAAAACTCAATATCTAATAATGCGAAAGCGTTTTGAGCCTTTGTAATTTCCAAATGTGGTAGCTCTAGAATTTCTGGAAAAACGGTTCCGAAATCCTTTCATCGCCGTTAGAAATAGTTAATGCCTTCGCTTAGCATTTTGTAAATGTTTACACTCAAGCTCCCAATTTAACCAGTTGCTGCAATATACAAACCAGTAGTATGCCTTATATTACAATTAATACAATTACAAAAGTGTATGACAGCATTCAAAAACTTCCGAATAAGGAGTCATCAGGGCACGACCGAATACTCAGTTTTTTAGTAAAAGATTGTGCTGTTATATTTAGTGATCCATTATGTATACTGTTCAATTTATCAACTACTACATCTTATTTTCCAGCTATATGGAAAATCGCCCATATCTGTCCAATACTAAAATCTGGTGACCCTACAGATATTGGCAATTAAAGGCCAATTAGTACTTTATCCACTTTTGCGAAGATTTTTCAGATTGTTGTTTATTCTCGTATTTACTACTACTACTACTAATTTGATGTGTGTTACGCAACTTATGTCACACGAAATTGATAATCGTTCTCAAGTAGACGTAATATATACGGATTTCTACAAGGCTTTCGATCGTATTGCTCATAGCATCATCGTTAAGAAATTGGATAAATTTGGTTTTAGTGTTAGTCTACTCAATTTCTTTATTTCATATTTGTCTGATCGCCACCAATACGTTACGTATATTAATTACAGATCTGTGCCATTTACTGCACCATTAGGTGTACCACAGTGTTCTAATCTAGGTCCCTTATTATTTTTGTTATTCATTAACGACTTGCCTTCTGAAGTGCCCTGAAATGTTGTGTTTGCAGATGATGTTAAATTATACTCATCTATTTGAAATGATAATGACTGTATAAATTTACAATTGCAATTGAAACAATTGATGAAATGGTGTTATAGAAATAATGTTTACTTAAATACAGTCAAATGTAATATTTATATGTCATTACTTTATAGGATCTGACCAATTACTACGTGTATCGTCGGTAAAGAATTTATTTTTATTCTTTTTTAGATTTTTCTGATCACATAAAGGAAATTTGCTCTTCTGCAATAAAGATGTTAGGCTTTATCATTAGAACCATTAAATCGTTTACTAACATGTATGCTCTAAAATCTTTGTTCTTTTCACATGTACGCTCCAAGTTAGAAAACTGTGCTTTAGTCTGGCTTCCTACTAATAAATATCAAATATTTAGCATTGAAAATGTACAAAGGGAATTTCTAAAATTAATTAGTTATAAGTTAGACGGTATTAATCCTGCACAAGGTTATTGTCAAATTGCGTTGCTAAGTAGATTTGATATGATGTACTTAGAAGAAAGAAGGATTAGACTTGGTATTACATTTTTGTACAAACTTCATAACAGTCGCATTGACTGGTCATATCTCCTACAAATTAAAATTTTCACGTGCCTAGAATGACTTCAAGAATGTCTGTTTTATTATTCTGTGCCGAATACAAATGTACTTGCTGGATCACCTATATATTTCATCTTTTAGGATTTTAATGCTATATGCCACTACTGTGATATACGCCATAGTTCACTAAATCAAATATTACGTAATATACAAGTTATGTGTTCTACATAATGTGCATTTTAGTTCTTTTTGTTTTTTTCTCACCGTTTTTAATCTTTTATGTACTGAATAGTAAGAACTAAGCTGAAATTCTCGCTATGTTTTAAATTATATAACATTTTTCTTTTTTTCCATTAGTAGAACAGAGGCACCATCCCCACCCCTTTTTTTACGTCACAAGCCCCGCCCCTTTCACTTTTTACTCGCCCACGTGGGGGACCGCATTTTCCACACTTATTTTTACTCGCTTACGTGCAGGACGTATTTTTTCACCCCTATTTTTACACATCCACGTGTGAGACCGTATTTTTCCACCCTATTTTCATCCCTAATTATTTTTTACACACACCCACAGGGGTGGGGGGGACCGCATTTTCCACCCTTATTTTTATACGCTTACGTGAGAGACCGTATTTTTTACCCTTGTTTTGAGATGGTGATCTTTTAATTATTTTTATTAACATAAGATGATGATCTCTAATTATTTTTATTAATTAATTATCCTAGGGAACTTCTCAATCTGATAGTTTATAAGATGATGATGATCTTTAATTATTTTTATTAATTATTTTTTATTAATTATTTTTTATCCTAGGGAAATTCTTAATCTGATAGCTTTTAAGATGATGATGATCTTTAATTATTTTTATTAATTAATTATTTTTAACCTGAGGGAAATTCTTAATTTGATAGCTTTAAGATGATGATGATCTTTATTTATTTTTATTAATTAATTATTTTTAGCCTCTGGGAAATGATGTAAAAGATAGTTTATTTAATTTTGTGTTTACTATTAACATTTATTAGAACTTGTTTATCATATATAATTTAAAGAATTGATTAGATAATAATAATCACGTACACATTGACTGTATTTTCCTATATTACTTTTATTAGCGTATTTTTCTTAATTACTTGTTTAACTTAAAACATATCGATCATGTTCTTGAATTTGTTGGTGTCGGAGATAACAATCAGAAATTAATTTTTTACCTGACACGATTCGTAATGCTGATATAGATAACTGTTTTTTTTTGTTTTACAATGTAATTTGTAATATGCTTTTATTATTATTATAAAACGAATGTCTAATCACCTTACAATGTTATTACACTTTTTCTTTAATTACCATGCAAGTAGTGGTCTTCTAACCATGTACGAATTTATAACGACACAACCCGATTAAGACGACCTTCTACCTACACAACCTTCAATTTATACACGAATTAATAACGACCTCCATTAGTTTATAACACTATTGCTTGAAACGGCATTTTTATTTACCTCGAACTCATATAAAAGTTAATTAACGCTTCATTTTAATGGAGCTATCAGCTATTCCTAATTGCAATGTTATTAAAATACGTCAGGTAGTATTTCGAAATGTTTATCTAGTGGGCTTCTGTAAATGCATCATACAATTCAAAGAAGACAACGCCCTTAATATTAAAAAGATGATTAACACCTTTGATTTTAAAAACTTAATTATGAGGAGCAGTCCAGACAGAATAGACTTTTTTAATTATTTCCATAAAATCTGAAATATAACAATAAAAAAGTGTATTTAAAGATTACTATCAGACTGTCCTGTAATAAAAAATGATGAAAAATAAAAAGGTCTTAGATTTTAAGTGTATTTTCTACATTTTAATTAAAATTATTTTTCCGATGAAGTTAAACGACTGATCTAGTTTAACAATAAGTGTTTATACTGTAATGAATAATAGAAACGCTTAGCTAAAATAAAAAACGTTATTAAAATTATTACATTTCTTTTAATGCCAATTTTTGCTTCGTATGTACAAATTATGTTATTACCTAACTTCACCTTCAGGTCATTCGAAGATAAACATCATGCTTATTTTACCTTGAGAAACAAGTTGGCCTTTGAAGTTAGCCTTGAAGTTAGTTATGAAACTTATTTTACAACAGCATACTTATTCTACCTTGATAAAATTGTTAACTATGAGAAACAAGTTGGCCTTGAAGTTAGTTAGTCATAGGTTTTGAAGATAGCCTTGAAGATAGCCTCGGGATCTGAAATAATGCTATAAAAGCGTGCGCTTGGTTTAGTTAATTTAGCTCCGTTTGAAGAGCATTATGCCGCTATGGAATCTTTAAATGTTAACCAAATTTTGATATTATTAAGTGCTGGTGCATTAACCGATGAGCGGCTAAAAAACGCATACAATATCATCACTTATAAAATGTTGTGCGAAAATGGCACTATCGATTCGATAAATGTTTATAATGATTTCATGGCGGCTGCACAACGAGCTGGTGGAATGTAAGTATATGCTTGTTTTTTTGCATGAGATTTTTTGAATGAGACAGCCTCGCAGGTATTTTTAAGAAAAGCTATACACATCTCATGAGATCAAACGAGATTTTTGAGATGCAATCACCTCATCGTCTTCACCTTAAACGAGTATATTGTAACAACCTATAAAAATAGCTAATAATCCTAATAGTTTATCAGACATTATTACTGCATGGACACGAGGTTAGCCCTAAATTAACTGGTTTCAACGCGGCTCTGGAAATGCTGCACACGCTTCAAATATTTCAGCTCGTTCGCAGAAGTTGTACCGTATTCACTTCCTTCAATTTTTGTCTGCATTCTGTTTCGAGACTGTAGTACGTTTTCTAATACATAAACAGAATATTCAATACTGTGATACGTGTAGCAGCAAAACACATTAGCTAGTTAGTTTCACCTCTATATTACTTTACATGCATGCCTGATCTTATCATAAATAAATACATCTGTCAAAAAACCTAATTAAACATAACTCCGCAGACTGGGTATAGCAAGCAGCGTTTCCAATTATAGATTTTAGTCAACACAATAGTGCCTACAACTACATCCAATCGACTAGCACTGGTTTCGCACGAGGATCAAACGAAAAACACGCATGCATGCACGCACGTACACACGCACGCAAGCTCGCACGTACGCACGAACGTAAGCACGCACGCTCGCACGCACGCAAGCTCGCGCGCTCGCACGCACGCACGCTCGCACGCACGTACGCACGTACGCACGCTCGCACGTACACGCACGCACGCAAGCTCGCACGCTCGCACGCACTCACGCACGCACGTACGCGCACAGACACACACACACACGCGCGCGCGCGAGAGCGCGAAAACACGCAAACGCTAAAAACGCACTAACACAAAAAACACGCAAACACGCTAACACAAAACACACAAACGAAAAACGCTACAACGAAAACACGCTAACACAAAAAATACGCAAACGCAAAGACATACAAATGCGAAAATACGTAAAAACGAAAACACGCAAATACGAAAACACACAAACGAAAACACGCCAACACAAAAACCACGCAAAACGAGAACACGCTAAAGCGAAAAAACTTGTAAACTTGCAAACATGAATCAAGACGGTGGAGCACCGTTAGGAAAAAAAACAAGTTTATTAACAAAATTGAAGGAAAGCTTAACGTTTGAAAATATATTATTATTATTATTATAAACAACAATACATCATTATTATTTAATAACATGCTTTACCGGTTTTCTTCCTCTTCTTGAACCGTGATTCGTCGTCATCATCATCATGATTTTGAGATTTGCCCTTCTCCCCTACCTCATCGCTCTTCTTTCTCTTCTGTGAACCATCACCATCATCTCGGATATGAGATACATTCAGCTCAACCACGTCATTGCTTTCATCACTATCTTGAACGGTTATGTTGTAATAGTTTATTAACAAGTCAGTAAAATCTCTAATGTCCGCTGATGTTGGCTCATAAACAAGAGAATACATTATAGTAATGCTCACTCGATGACAGTTAGACTTTAAAGAGCGAAACACACGAGAAACGAGAACGCAGCTAGCCTTGGGTCTTGTGCGCAAGCGTGCTCGTCAATGTTTGAGTAGAATCGGTTATCTTCGGGGGAAGTATTGACCTAACCACACTCTAACATAGTCTTTAGGGGCATGTTTATAAATCTAAACGCCTCTTTTATGGTCGAGGTTTTTTCTCCTAAGACGACCGTTGTTTATAATAATAATAATAATATATTTTCAAACGTTAAGCTTTCCTTCAATTTTGTTAATAAACTTGTTTTTTTTCCTAACGGTGCTCCACCGTCTTGATTCATGTTTGCAAGTTTACAAGTTTTTTCGCTTTGTGTGTTTTTTGTGTTGGCGTGTTTTCGTTTGTGTGTTTTCGTTTTTACGTATTTTCGCATTTGTATGTCTTTGCGTTTGCGTATTTTTTGTGTTAACGTGTTTTCGTTGTAGCGTTTTTCGTTTGTGTTTTTGTGTTAGCGTGTTTGCGTGTTTTTTGTGTTAGTGCGTTTTTCGCGTTTTCGTGTTTTCGCGCTCTCGTGTGTGTGTGTGTGTGTCTGTGCGCGTACGTGCGTGCGTGAGTGCGTGCGAGCTTACGTACGTACGTACGTGCGAGCGTGCGTACGTGCTAGCGTGCGTGCTTACGTGCGTGCGTACGTGCGAGCGTGCGAGCTTGCGTGCGTGTGTACGTGCGTGCGTGCATGCGTGTTTTTCGTTTGATCCTCGTGTTAAAGCAGTGCTAGTCGATTGGATGTAGTTGTAGGCACTATTGTGTTGACTAAAAGCTATAAATGTAAAGTAATATAGAGGTGAAACTAACTAGCTAATGTGTTTTGCTGCTACACGTATCACAGTATTAAATATTCTGTTTATGTATTAGAAAACGTACTACAGTCTCGAAACAGAATGCAGATAAAAATTGAAGGAAGTGAATACGGTACAACTTCTGCGAACGAGCTAAAATATTTGAAGCGTGTGCAGCATTTCCAGAGCCGCGTTGAAACCAGTTAATTTAGGGCTAACCTCGTGTCCATGCAATAATAATGTCTGATAAACTATTAGGATTATTAGCTACTTTTATAGGTTGTTACAATATAATCGTTCAAGGTGAAGACGATGAGGTGATTGCTTCTCAAAAATCTCGTTTGATCTCATGAGATGTGTATAGCTTTTCTTAAAAAATACCTGCGAGGCTGTCTCATTCAAAAAATCTCATGCAAAAAACAAGCATATACTTACATTCCATCAGCTCGTTGTGCAGCCGCCATAAAATCATTATAAACATTTATCGAATCGATAGTGCCATTTTCGCACAACATTTTATAAGTGATGATATTGTATGCGTTTTTTAGTTCCTCATCGGTTAATGCACCAGCACTAAATAATCTCAAAATTTGGTTAACAGTTAAATATTCCATAGCGGCATGATGCTCTTCAAACAGAGCTAAATTAACTAAACCAAGCGCACGCTTTTATAGCATTCTTTCAGATCCCGAGGCTAACTTCAAGGCTATCTTCAAAACCTATGACTAACTAACTTCAAGGCCAACTTGTTTCTCATAGTTAACAATTTTATCAAGGTAGAATAAGTATGCTGTTGTAAAATAAGCTAACTTCAAGGCTAACTTCAAAGGCCAACTTGTTTCTCAAGGTAAAATAAGCATGATATTTATCTTCGAATTAAAGAAAAAGTGTAATAACATTGTAAGGTGATTAGACATTCGTTTTATAATAATAATAAAAGCATATTACAAATTACATTGTAAAACAAAAAAAAACAGTTATCTGTAACAGCATTACGAATCGTTCAGGTAAAAAAATAATTTCTGATTGTTATCTCCGACACCAACAAATTCACGAATATGATCGATATGTTATAAGTTCAACAAGTAATTAAGAAAAACACGCTAATAAAAGTAATATAGGAAAGTACAGTCAATGTGTACGTGATTATTATTATCTAATCAATTCTTTAAATTATATCTGATAAACAAGTTCTAATAAATGTTAATAGTAAACACAAAACTAAATAAACTTTCTTTTACATCATTTCCCAGAGGCTAAAAATAATTAATTAATAAAAATAAATAAAGATCATCATCATCTTAAAGCTATCAGATTAAGAATTTCTCTCAGGTTAAAAATAATTAATTAATAAAAATAATTAAAGATCATCATCATCTTGAGAGCTATCAGATTAAGAATTTCCCTAGGATAAAAAATAATTAACAAAAAATAATTAATAAAAATAATTAAAGATCATCATCATCTTAAAGCTATCAAATTAAGAATTTCCCTCAGGTTAAAAATAATTAATTAATAAAAATAATTAAAGATCATCATCTTAAAAGCTATCAGATTAAGAATTTCCCTAGGATAAAAAATAATTAATAAAAAATAATTAATAAAAATAATTAAAGATCATCATCATCTTATAAACTATCAGATTGAGAATTTCCCTAGGATAATTAATTAATAAAAATAATTAAAGATCATCATCTTATATTAATAAAAATAATTAAAAGATCACCATCTCAAAATAAGGGTAAAAAATACGGTCTCTCACGTAAGCGTATAAAAATAAGGGTGGAAAATGCGGCCCCCCCACCCCCGTGGGTGTGTGTAAAAAATAATTAGGGATGAAAATAGGGTCTCACACGTGGATGTGTAAAAATAGGGGTGAAAAAATACGTCCTACATGTAAGCGAGTAAAAATAAGGGTGGAAAATGCGGTCCCCCACGTGGGCGAGTAAAAAGTGAAAGGGGCGGGGCTTGTGACGAAAAAAAAAGGGAATGGGGATGGTGCATCTGTTCTACTTCCATTTTCTTTAGTGTTAATTTCATTCTTAGTTTATATAAGAAACTACATGTAGTTCATATTACTGTCTAAAAGAAAAGTGAGGTATTAACTTTCAAGAGGTTTTTTTTTATTTGTAAATTTGGCTTAATTGATGAGTAAATAGATTATAATCTAAAAATTATTATTAATTTTATTAGATACATAAATGAAAAGTTTACGTCGAGTAGGATTTGAACCTTATAATAAGATTACAATCTGTTAATCAATAAAGTATTATCATCATTATTATTTTTTTTTTTTTGTTTTTTTTAAGACATTCAACTGATGAGGTCATTTCGTCTTAAAATTCACCAATATAACTTAGTCTATGTGAGTATCTATATATTCTGGTACATATTTATTGATTTTAGAAATTGTAATGTGTTTCTAATTCTGTCTTCACGCTGCAGGCTTTCATGTAAGTTACGTTGTATGTGATGTAACATCCTGTTATCATTATAGACTACACAATCGCAAATTATATGTTTTACGGTGAGTATCTCATGGCACAGCTCCCAGCTTGGTGCAGGGATACCTTGTTTCAGATGCTCAAGCGTAATTCTGGTGTGACCAATCCTTAATCGATGCGTTTTTACCATGTCTTGCCTCGACATGTTTTTTACATAGAACATTCTTTTTACCTGATCCTTAATCATTGTTAAATTGGTGTTACTAACTTCCTATCTTTCTTGCCATGCGTCAATTGTTTTTTGTTTTAGATATTTTATAAGATCGTTTATGTCTATCTTATTCACTTGTACTGGTTGTGTTGCGGCTTCTCGTGCTATATTATTTGCATGTTCATTGCCAGTTATACCCATGTGACCTGGTATCCATATGCAAAAACAACATGAATGCCAGTATCTGCCAGGTGACGTAGTGCCGATTGTACTTTTAGAGTTAGGGCATTTTCGGAATAGATATTTGTGAGGCCTGAAAGTACATTCACGTTGTAACTTGCAATAATGTATTTCTTATTTTCAGGTATTGAGGCACAGTATAGTAGAGCCTGCCAAACGGCATACTTTTCTGCAAAGCCGACACTAGACTCCGGATGTAGAGCCCACTTTTGTGAAATATTTTGGAAAATAAGCGAGCATCCCACGCCACGATCGCTTTTTGAACCATCAGTATAGATTATTTTATAATTTTTATATTCATTACATATGTTGCTAAACTTTTCATGGTAGAGACACTTTGTGGTATTTTTTTTATTCAAATAAATCAGGTCTTTTCTTATTTGTACTTCCGGTAGAATCCACGGTTGCAGCTCCGGCATGGAGTTTCTGAATAGCTATGGAATAATAATGTTTTCGTGCATTAAGTGTTCCGAGCATCTTATAGCGGCTGGCCTGGTGATGGTTGGCCGTGATTCATATGTACCATTGTCTAATTCTATTATAACATTGTTGGATGATTCGGTACCGATTTGATTTTACTAATGTATTTCACTAATACTAACTTTCGTCTCATATCCAGGGATGGTAAGCCTGATTCGCTGTAGATACTCTCAATGGGACTAGTTGGAAAAGCACCAATAGAGTATCTAATTGCGCTGTTATGTATTTTATCGAGTGTAGATATTATGAATTTTCGCGCGGATGAGTACACGATACATCCATCGTCAATTCTAGACAGAATTAGTGCTTGGTGTCATCTTAATAACATGTTTGGTTCGGAACCCCATTTCATATTTGCTAACACCTTTATAATGTTTAGGCTATTTAGGCATTTATTTTTTAAGTTTTCAATATGTGTCAACCAAGAGAGACGTCTGTCAAAAGGTAGACCCAGGAATTTTGGTGACTCTGCACATCTTATCGGATTGCCTTTTATGTATAAGATTGGGTCATAGTGTGGAGTTCTCAGTCTACAGAAATGCAGGGATTGTGTTTTTTCTACAGAGAAGCTAAATCCTAAATCATGACCATTTTGAACAATGCGATCCATAGCCAATTGCATTTTACGTTTAATGTCACTCATCTCTTTACCTGAGCAAAAAATTGCTACATCATCCACGTACATGCACTTCGTTATTGAGTTACTTAAGTTTTGTTTTAATTCATTTATTGCGATTAAAAATAGGGTACAACGTATAGTTGAACCCTGAGGGATACCATTTTCCATTATCTTCAAGTTTGAGATTTTATCTGCAACTCGTACACGAAACACCCTGTCGGACAAGAACGATTTGATAAATGATGGCCAATTACCCCTAATGCCTTCTTCGTGGAGTTTTTCAAGTATGTTATGGCGCCATGTCATATCATATGCACTCTTAATGTCAAACATTACAGCCAGAAGATGTTCCCTTCTCATGAAAGCTTGTTGTACTGCACTTTCCAAGAGTACGAGGTGGTCTGTGGTAGGTCTGCCCCTTCTAAATCCTGTTTGAAACGGAACTAAAATGCAGTTTTTTTCTAAAATAAATTTAAGCCTATTATTTACCAACTTCTCCATAATTTTACCCATGCAATTGGTAAGGCTGATCGCTCGGTAACTTGACGGTTTGGTCTTGTCGCCTCTTTCCACTCTTGGGTGTATGTGTGTTCCATCCACAATTTATTGTATAATGCTAGTAGGGCTGTATTTCTGGCGTAAGATTGCGCAACATTTCATTAGTTACCCCATCCGGTCCTGGGCTAGACTTCTTTGCATTTTTTAACACTACTAGTAGTTCTTGCTGAGTGAAATGGTTGTTATAATTATTTTTGGTATTAGTAGCAAAGGATATATCGTGTTCTTTTTCTTCTTTTGTTGTGCGGAACTCTGAATCGAAATTTTCCGAACTACTCATTTTGAATAGTGTTCGGCCATGATGTTTGCTATTTCATTCGGATTATCCGTTAGATCATTTTCGGATGTCGGTATACAACGAATTGACTGATCTTTGTATTTTCCATTCATCGTTTTTATTTTCATCCATACTTGTTTTACCTCGCTATCAGATGTTATAGTGGATGTACAGTCATGCCAGCTTGATCGTTTGCTACTAATTATAGCACGTCGACTGACTGCCCGTGCTTTTTTAAATTCTATGTGGTTTTCTATCGTCGGTTGTCTTGTTCCCGATTTAGGAATGCTTGCTTACGCCGCCTTTAGTATTGAACTGGTTATTGAATTGACGTTGATGTCATCAGGAACCTTCAGTTTTCGTTGACAATCTATCCAATTGCCTTATGTAATAACCACCTACTTATATCACACTTTTTTGTTCACAGGTACATCCGTGTCTGCAACTATAGGTAAGTGGTCACTGTTGTGCAGGTCGTCAACAACATTCCACACCACGTGCGGTGCCAGTCCGGGAGATGTAAACGATAAGTCAAAAACATCGAACTTTAGCGATCGAGAGTTGTGGTAGGTGGATTTTCTTGTATTTAACAGTATTATGTCATTATTGATTATCCAATTCTCCAGGCTACGACCTTTTGCATCGGTTTTAGTAGACCCCCATATTTTGTTGTGGGCATTAAAATCCCCAACTAACATATATGGAGCAGTTAATTGATTAATAAGTCCATTTAAATCTTCAATTTGCCAGTCTGCATTAGGTAAGTACACATTACATATTGTGAGTTTAATTGGAAAATTTATTTTTATAGCTATCGATTGCAACGTTGTATTCAACGTTACCTGTTCGTGGCGTACTTCATCGCGTATAAGTGTGGCGACACCCCCTGCTGCCTTGCGCCGTTTTACATGGGTTATACCCAAGGGCTTTATTTCACCTAGTATTTCTCCTTCAGTACGATTTAATAAATCGTGATAGTACACAACACCCTTAGATGAATTTAATGCGGAGTGAGGTACGACATTTACTTCATGACTAGCGAATTTTTTGACTTCCAGTAATCTCTTCGATTGTGCATCAGAACTAGTTTGTAGTAGTAATCCTAGCCTGGTTTTTTAATAAGTTTAGTTTGACGTAAGAGATCATACATAGTTTTAGAAGTAATAAAAGGACTTACTTTATCAAAATTTCCAATGCTGTCATCAGTAATTTTTACCAATAGGAACCAGGGCACGGGGCTCACCGTCTCTCTATCGGCGTTTTTTTTTGAGGCCGAGGCCTCGGGGATTAAATTAGGACAATACATATTGTTCCCACGAGAAGGGACACGTCAACCATGGCAGAACACCCTTACCATAGCAAGCTTAATTACAACCGGAGGTCGACAGGTATCCGGAGCGCACCGTTCAAGACCAACTCACGTATGGCCATTCACGTCTCGGCACGGTTCGCATTACACCTTATGTTTCGCCTTTAAGGTCCCCAAAACATAGAACAAAAGACAAAACCAAAACAATCAAAGAAATACTAAGAGACACGTTGGTTAAGATACTTAACTTCACCACTGCTGGCAACAGTGGCTACTAAGCCTCCCCTCCACGACAAGGTGTATCCTTTGGGGAGGTATTATTATTATTATTATTATTATTATTATTATTATTATTATTATTATTTTAGTTTCACATTTAATGGTAGTACATAATCTGTAGAACGACCTCTATGAGGTAAGTATATACAGTATTGAAGGTTACTGTAAATCAACAGTAAATAAACTAGTTGAATATATGAGATGAGTGTATGACTGTGTCTGTTGTTGACTGATAATTTTGGTTAAATACTGAAATGTTTTAGTTTCCTTGGATGGATCTATTAAGCTTTGTGTGTACAGTAGGCTTCTTTGGTCAAATATTCAAAACGCTTCTTACAATTCTGCATGTGTCCAATAACACACATTTTTGCATTAGAGCATAGGTATTTTTAGGCATTTGTAGACCGTCTAGATCTTCCCGGAGTTGTTTTGGTATTTCACCTAAAGTTCCTATAATGATTGGTACTATTTCTACTTGTTCTAAGTCCCACAGCTGTTTTAATTCCTGTCCCAGTTCCATATATTTTGTGATTTTTGTTTTTCGGGTATTGGTAACATTTGAAACGTGTGGCATTGCTATATCTATGATCTTAACTTTTCTTTGGATTTTGTCAAAATATAAAATGTCTAGCTTGTTGCAGCGAACGTAGTGGTCAGTTAGGATTAGTCTATTCCAGTACAGCTTATACTTGTCAGTTTCGATGACGTTAGCTGGAACGTACTTGCAGTATGGTGCGTATGTTTTCGTGTTGTATATGGCTCTTTATAGGTGTTCATGTATTATTTTTCCGACATTGTCATGTCTCGCTGTATATGAGGTTGCTGCAAGTGGTTCGCAGCTGCTTGTTATGTGTTCTATTGTCTCACCTGGTTTACCCCATATCCTACATTTATCAACAACGTTCTGGTCCATGATAATGTGTTTTTGGTAATTTCGAGTAGCAATTATTCTGTCTTGGATTGCCAATACAAATCCTTCAGTCTCAGAGAATACGCCACCATTAGTCAACCATGCCTGACTCGCCGTATAATCGACTTCATCCTTTAACACGTTTGCTACGTATACTCCATGTCTTGGTTTTCTTTTCCATTCATTAATTTTTTGTTCGTTTGTAACAAGTTGTTGTAATTGATTAAGATCATTGTTTCTTAAGTGCAGCGGAGTGTATTTATGATCTACTTGATTTAGTTCTTTATATATCGTGGATATTTCAGATCTCGTTACACAGTAGGTACGTAACTTATGGATTTGTGTGTGATGTGTATTGATAAAATCAATAACACCTCTCCCTCCTAATTTTCTAGGTAGATGGAACCATTGTATTGAGCTTCGTGGATGGTGGTCACGATGTTTTGTGAATGCTACTCGTAATTTCCTGTTTAGTTCTTCAAGCTCTGTGTTTGTCCATTTTAGAACTCCAAACCCGTATGTGATTATGGGAGCAGCATATGTGTTTATTGCATGGATCTTATTTTTTCCCGTTAGCTTTGTCTTTAGGATAGTGTTTACTCTCTTTATCAACTTGTTTGTGACTTCTGTTTTCATTTCTTTGTGTGCCGTAGTTTTCTGTAGGAGACCGAGGTATTTGTAGGTCTCATCTTTCGTCATGTTTTCTATTTGGGTTTCTGGTTGTGTGCACATTTCATATGGTTCGATTTTTTCCCATTTGCCTAGCTTTAATGCATTTATTTTACATTTTGAGAATCCAAATGTCATATTAATATCCTCACTAAACTTTTCTGTTATTTTCAACAGCTTGCGTAGGTTTCTTTCCGAGTTCGAAATTAGCTTGATGTCATCCATATAAATCAAGTATGTGAAACCATGCTTCCCGGTGTTTACTTTGTATCCACATTTTGTTTGTTTTAACATGTTCGAAAGCGGATTTAGTGCGAGGCAGAACCATAAGGCACTTAGTGAATCACCCTGGTAAATACCGTTTTGTATTTTTATATAATCTGTTTCACTGCGGTTGCCTTTTTCATCAACTATGCTGAGCTTCGTTTTCCACTGATCCATTAAATGCGACAGAAGTTGTATCATGCTTGGGTGGATTTTGTATATACTTAATATTTCCAGTAGCCATGTATGGGGTACGTTATCGAAAGCTTTCTGATAATCTATATATCCCGTCTTTTTTCTTTTCTTTAGCTTCTTCTGTTAATATCATGTCGGTTATTAGCTGCTCTTTGCAACCTTGGCAAGATTTTCTACTCCCTTTTTGTTCTATCGACAGTATGTTGTTCGTCTCTATATGGTCATATATTTTCTGAGTGAGGATAGAAGTCAGAAGCTTGTAGATTGTTGGTAAGCATGTGATTGGTCTATACATTTCAGGACTTTTAGAAGATGGTTGTGTTTTTGTTAACAGATATGTAACTCCCTTAGTGAAAAGGCTGGAATTTCATCGGGGTGTTCAATGGCGTGATTAAACGCTTTCGCAAGGTGTAGATGTGCACAAGTAAATGTCTTAAGCCAAAAATTGTGGATACCGACTAATCCAGGGCATTTCCAGTTTGACATCTTTTTAGTTGCTAGTTCTATGTCTCGTGTTTCAATTTGTGGAAAGTCCATTACCTAAATTTTGTCATTTCTTTTCTTCTCCTCCTTAATCCATTTACTATTTTCTTTGTGCTTTGTTCGTCTACTCCAAATATTTTCCCAAAAGGTACGTATTTCATCTATGTTTGGGATTTCATTAGATTGATTTATTTGTTGGTTTTGTTCAATTTGTCTATAAAACCTTTTCTCGCTTGTATTAAATAGATAATTTTGTTGACGTCTTTGTACCTTTTTAGTCTGTTAGCTCTTATGGATAGGTGCTGTTTAAGAAGGTCGAGTACATCTGTCAATGAGGTGTTATTTTCATTAGAGTGTTTCTCAAATATGGCCTTAGCTTTGCGTTTCACTTTATTACTCTTATTTCCACTTATGTTTTGAGTCAGTATACCAACTTCAGCTCTCAATTCTTCTATTTTGTTTTTATTCTTCTTTCCCATGCCGGATATTGTTCTTTCTATTATTATTATTATTTTTTTTTGAATGGCTTCGACTACCAGGGTCCTTTCGCCATACAAGCTATGCATCTTATACTGACACAAAATTGCCCTATTCAACTCACACTATACCGCCTTGTAAATGTTAACTACTTTTAGGAATCGTAACACGTTCCTCAAATTTGCTGTATCGTTAAGGTTGTACCTCATATTCGATGTTATATTATATTGTTCACGTTGGTTTGCAAAACGTGCACACTCGCATAGTACATGTTCCACAGAGAGATTGACGTTACATGTATTGCAGTGCGGTCTAGGATCTCCCTTCAATAGATATTCGTGCGTCAATTTAGTGTGTCCTATCCTGAGTCTATGTATTTTAATCTGCTCCTCTCGGTGGAAGACATTTAAATGAATTTTTCCTGTTACGGATTCTTTAATATTTGTAAGGTAGGTATTTTCCATCAGCCATTTTTCCTACCATGCCTCAATGTTCTTCTTTTCAGATGGTATTGTATGTCAGACGACTTGACTCGCAACTCGGTAATGGGCAGTATCGTGACTGCTTCTTTTGCTGCTCTATCTGCACTTTTATTTCCAGGGATACCCGTATGGCCAGGGACCCAGACAAATACAGGTCTAATTTCATGAGCATTGAGATTGACTAAACATGCCTGACGCAATTTGGGCAGCGGATCGGTAGTATTCATGTCCATTATAACATTTATAGCGTTAAACGAATCGCTAATGATTAAATAGTTATTTGTTGTAGGTGCCATGGGGATGTACTGCAGTGCCTTCCATATTGCATACTGTTCGGCTGTGCATGCTGAGGATTTCTTGTTCAGGTTCCACGAGTGTTCGTCGTCCTCTACTACAATGGCCGATCCGACCCCAGTTCACTTTTTGAGCCATCTTACTTCAACCTCAGGTATCATCCAAGGGCATGTTCCGGCTGACTTTGATAAAATGGCGCAGCTATTGATTCGTCCAGTTCCTCTAGCAACTCCTGGAATCTTACACCAAGCGGCCTTGTTATAGTTGCCCTTGCAGAATAATCATTTTCCATGGGAAGAGAAATATTATTATTATTATTATTATTATTATTATTATTATTATTGTTATTATTATGATTACAATCGACAAAGTAACACGATTTTAATAGGTGACGTAAACATCAACTTATTAGATAAAAAAATAACAGATTGTACCACTATGAAAATATGCTATATGGTAACGGATATATTAATGCTATACATGACGTGACGCGGGAAGAAATCAGAGATGGTGAGCTAAAAAGGTCATTAATAGACCACATATTTATAAGGTCCAACTTTAAAAGAATAAAATCATCAGTTTTACACAACAAAATATCCGATCACTATCCTATATGCGCTGTGATTGAGTTTGAAAGTGTCAGTTTAGCTGGATGTACAACTAGCGTAAGCAAGAAAAAGTACAAAGAACGGAAACTTGAAATAAAGTTCCAAAATACCGATTGGAAAAAAACGGAAAACAAAAATGTTAACATATTCACTAATAATGTTATTAACACTTTTGAAAGAATTTATAGTGAGAATAAAATCGTATGCAATGACAAGCAAAATAGAAGAGGTATTGGTAAAGGGTGGATAACGGAAGAAATAATTAACAAAATAAAAGAAAGGGATAAGCTGTTTCGAAAATGGAAATCATGCCCCAATAATACTGAGTACCGTAACAGATATAAGCAATTCAGGAACCGACTTAATAATGACATTAGAAACACAAAAAATCTTTACCTTCAAAAAAGATTCGCCGATAAAATTAACAACTCTAAAATGATGTGGAATGAGATAAACTATCTATTGGCAAAGAAAAAGTCGAGAAATGCAGATGAAAAGATATTGACGGCAATGACACCAGTTTATCATTATTCATTCATTTTTAATAAACAAATTGAAAACTTGCTGCAAACATGCCAACATGACAACACACCGTACATCCAAAATTATAACACAAATTACAAATTTTTCATTCCCCCTAGTAGCACTAACTAAATTGAGAAGATCGTAAAAAGAATGAATATCAATAAATCACCGGGTATTGATAATATAAGTCATCGATATAAAAAACAACATAAACGTTTTTAAACACACATTGTCTAATCTAATCAATAATTCTATAAAACAAGGAATTTTTCCAAAAAGTTTTAAAACATCGATTATAAGCAGTGTTGGGTAAGATCCATTTATTTAGGATCTAGATACAGATCCAGACACATTTTTAAAAACTGATCTAGATAAAGATCCAAGATCCTTGAAATGGGATCTAGATCTTTTATAAAGATCCGACATTCCTAAAATTGTTTCGAGATTTTTCTAATTATTAATATTATCTTTAATTGCTAGTATTGCTACTGATGAGTAGTACTCCCATTCCCATGATCATTTTTCATGTAATACAAATATTAGTCCGTAAGGTTAAATTATTAAGAAAAATAATATACAAATATAATTTTTATAGGTTTTTATTGAAAACTGACATTAATTATTTAACGCACTACAAATTACAAAATTAGTATTAAGTACACATTTACACTTGCAAGTTGCAATGTTAATTGTTAATTTAACTTAACACATAGTTGTTATACAATTATAAGGATAAGAACATTTATCCAAATTATTATAAGTATACATTACATAATTACAATTATCATCACCTAATCTATTCCTACGAGGAGTTAAAATTAGTCCACCCATACTAAATATCCTTTCAACGGGGGCAGATGAAGGAAGTATAGAATTATATTTTAAAAAGATTTCTTTTATAGCAGGGTACATATTTAATTGCTCATAGTTAGTGCTTGTGTCTTTAAAATAATTTGTGCATTCTGAATCAAATGTTGTTTGCGATTGAGTATTTATTTTTAAAAAATCAAAGAATTCGTCCGTGGCAGAAGATTTTTTTTCAGTAAGTGTGAACTGAATTTCTGATTCTGAATTATTAAGATTTTCTTGAAATCCGGAATTGTTAAGTTCACACAATAATTGCGTTTGACAGAATGCTGTTTCATTTTAAAGGGGTAATTTTAACCACCATAATTTAAATTTTGGGTTTGAAATTGTGGATAACAGGTATGGTCGACTACTAGAATTTTTAATATCCATTATATTAGAGAAACGTCTTGTAAAGCCGTTCAATAAACATTCTCTTAATTTAGAACAAAATGTCAGTTTTGTCATTGCTTCTAAGCTAGCTTTAATTTTGAAAAGTGTTGGCAAAACAGTACCTAACTGACAAGTTTTTCATCTTGTAAAATATCTATTGCAGCGGCTATAGGTTTTGTAACAGAAATATATTCGTTTAAAAACACAAAATCTGACAGTTGGAACACGTCTAATTTTAATAACTTACAAACATCACTTAATTTTGCTTCAATATTAATTAGTTTAACACATGCGTCATACACGGAATTCCAACGAGTAGGACAAGGAACTTTAAATTTGACACCGCAAACATTTTCTAACTGATCCGACGCCTTAGTTGACCTACTCACTAAATTCCATAAAGAATAAGCTTTCCCAAAAACAGTATCGTACATTTTTTTATACCTTATGTTTTCAAACGCTTTAGCTGCATCTATCGGAATTACAAGGCCGAGTGTATGCGAACAACACTTAAAATGTTCGGGCAAAAGCACGTAAGTACTGTCAGTATCAAAAGCAGGTAATGATTCAACATCTACATCATTTTGATTTTGCAACTCTGTTAATTCGCTATCGCTGCTCTTATTACATATAGAAGCAGTAAATACGTTAAAAGCTTCATTAAAGTTGCTTGCGTTATCTGTTACCGTTCCTGAAATTTTACCGAGATTTAATTTGTATTCGTTATGAATTTCACTTATTAATTCCGCAATTCTGTCAAATGTGTGCAAATTTAAATCGCCCACAGCTTAATGCAAAAGATTTACGTTGGAAGCTATTACTATCGATAAAGTGTGCAGTCATACCAAGATAACTTTTGTTATTGGTGCTCCAAACATCTGCAGTTGTACAGACGTATTTGGTTTTATTTAATTCTTCTATTACAGCACCAATAACTGCTGATTTCTCTTCTTCTAATTTACTCTTGAGCGTTTTTCGGTCACAAGGTTTTTGCCAGAAAGTCCTTCTACTAACCTAATAAATGCGGGTTTTCGACTGTACAAATAGGCCTCATCTCTTCAATTATGTAATCTAAGACGAGTTTGTTAACCGAGTTCTTTGTGGTAGAACTGGTAGATCGTTGAAAAATGTTAGTCTTGTTGAAATTCTTCATTGATAAAATTTCGGTTTTACTTTTTTGTTGTCTTTTCTGCATCGAATTTGCTAAATGTTACTGGATGCTTTCTCTAGAAAAAAAGGAGAAAGTGTATGTTAATTTATAAAATTCAGATTTAAGTCACTTCAAGTTTCAGTCAAAATTTAGATAACACCAATTTTGAAAGCAACTGAATCCCATCTTTTATGAATACAGGTATCATAAACATTTAAAAAGTTTTTGATGCATTAGGGACTTTAAGAAATAAATCTCAACCTTTTGTAAACGTTCTTTTACACACGAGAAACTAAGTATTTTGCAACAAAAATACTTTACGTAACTCATATAGAATTTAATAAGAAAAATTAAGTCTACAAATCACGTTTTGATATATCAGATGATGTATTTCGTAAGAATCCAATAAATGATACTAAAATTCTGCCAAAAACAATATTAATACATACCCTCATATGCCGAATAAGATTTCCTGTTGAAGTCACATGACCTTGTATTTGTGCGGGACAATTTAGACACTGGGTCACTATCTTGTTGTCACATTTTGATAAAATTTTATAAAATTTACCGCTTAAGATTGGCGGAACTTCCATTAATTCAGCTTCGTCACTCATTGTTGATCTAACTAACAATTAACAAATGTGCTTTACTTAAAGTCGTATTCTTAAGAACTGAAGACAAGATTGTTGTTTTTCTATACCTCCTTTTGTTCGATTAAATTAGCAACAGGGAATTCCAGTTCCGCTTAACTTAAGTACCTACTTTAATGGATGGATGACCCCATTGTCATTACTCATTAAGTCATTAGATTAGCACTTAGCTGTCATTACCTGCCTTTGTAGCTTTGGGAAACAAAAACAACCGACGGAAATATTAACAAAGGAAATGAATAGTTCTATTATTGGTTATTTTGGAATTTAACATGCCTCAGGCAGTAGGTACCTAATTGTGTAAATGTGTATGTATCTCTGTGGGGTACGGATGTAACGCTCGTAACGGAGCATAATGTATTTTTTAAATATAAAGCTCTGTTGCCTCAAGCCAGTTAAAAATTTCACAAATTACCCTTAAAATACATTTTAAAATATTCTAATGGATCTTTGGATTCAAGTACTAAAGATCTGTTAAAATGTGATCTAGATCCAGATACTAGATCCTAGCAGAGCAAAGTATCTAGATCTAGATCATAGATCCGTTTAGTGGATCTAGATCCTGGTTCTAGATCACTTTGATCTAGATCCTACCCAACACTGATTATAAGACCAATATTTAAAAAAGGGGACCCCAAAGAGTTCTGTAACTATAGACCAATTAGCCTCTTACCTATAATTGAAAAAGTTTTAGAAGTGTACGTGGTTAATCACCTAAAAAGGTATTTAAAGGATAACGAAATAATAAATCCACGTCAATATGGGTTTCAAGAAGGCAAAAGCACGGAACAGCTATTAACGCGAGTAACTAACTACATAAATAACCAGCTTAACCACAATAATTACACAATCGCAATTTATATTGACTTATCAAAAGCTTTTGATACGGTCAATCATAACATTATTAATCAAAAGTTTGCAAAAAATTGGAATCCGTGGTAAAGAATTGGACTGGTTTGCAAGCTACTTGCAAGATAGAAAATATGTGGTGAAAGTCGCTAATGAACTTAGTGGTGAAAAAAGTGTGAAACATGGAGTGCCGCAAGGCAGTAAGCTTGGTCCTGTCCTATTTTTAATATACATCAACGATATATTCGACCAAGTAAAATTATCTAAGTTTTACATGTATGCAGACGATGCTATATTAACGTACTTATGTCGTGATATTATTGCTTGTCAAAAAGTCTCTCAAAAAGAATGAAATAATATATGTAGATGGATGCATAGTCAAAAACTCTACACTAATCCCGAAAAAACGAGAACTATGTTATTCAGCACTTCTCATATGCCTAAAACGGAAGAAATAAAAATTATTATGCATAACTGCGAGTGTTTGACTAGCGACACCAACAGATGTGATTGTGTGAAGCTAGAAAATGTAACCGAAATTACCTATCTGGGACTAATAATTGATTCAAGACTCGTTTACGATAAACACGTAGAGTTTATACATAAAAAAATAAAACGCATATCTGGATGTTTCTATTTATTGAGCAGATTCGTTAACACAAAGACAATGGAAATTGTTTACAAAGATTCTATTGTTAGATATGCAGTAAAGGTGTGGGGGTGTGCTGCACCCACGGATCTGAGGAAGCGCGAAACGTTACAGATAAGACTGCTTAAGCTGATTCCAGGAAATGGCAACCTAAATAAACAGCAAATATTAGAAAAGACGAACACATTAACACCTTATGGATACTACAAGTATTTAAATATACTCAACTGCTTCAATAACAACAAATATAGAATTACACTTGACCATAATTACTCGACAAGGAGAACAAGTTACGCGGTACCATTTTATTTTAATAAATATGGGAAAATAACTATGGAGTGTACAATACCGCTGCTATACAACTCCCTACCGACTGAAATACTGGAATTAACACACATAAGTGCATTTAAAACAAATTTGCGTAAATGGATAAGAGGAAATGGTTCATGCGTATGGAAAAAATTGGTTATACTTTACAAAATCATAAAGCAAAACTGAAATAATAATAATAATAAAAAAAAATAAATAAATAAATAAATAATGATAATGGAACACGATAAGAAGATAAGAAGTTATCGACAATAAAGAACAATATACAAATGGGTACAGTTAAATAGAAAAGAAAACATGAACAGATAAGATGAAAACCGATGGTACACAAATCGTAATTGTGAAATACAAAAATATGGAAAATGAATAGATTAAAAAAAAACCAATGTATACAAAAATGGAAAATTAAATAAAAAAAAAATGGAGGAAAAATTTGAAAAACGGTCATACTCAAATGGAGAAAATAAAAATGGTAATCAAAAATATGAAAGCAAGCTACAAGGAACAAATTATTATTATTACTTTTTTTTTTCGAAAATATGGAAAATATTGAAAATTATAAAACTAAACCTAAGTATAATGGGAAATAATGGTATGGAATCAATGTATGGAAGTAAAATAATGGAATATGGAAGGGATCGAAAGCATAGAAACTATGGAACTATCGAGAATGGTATTGGGTACAATGTTATATTATGATTGCATTTCGAAATGGAATTGCAACAGACTAATAATACAAAATGTATCAATTATTTAAGTAAAAAACAAATTAAGTATTTATTTCCCTTTTGGTCACTGAGATTTAATGCGGTATAATCTCTGTTTGCCAGCCAAATCGATTTATGTAGTTGGTGTGTATGGTTCTTGAAAAAATTTCTTAAATAATTCACTTGTTTCCCATTTACATTAAATAAATACCTCTTCCTCCATTTTTCCTGCTTATTGCTATTCGTTCAATACAAGAATTTGCATGTATTGTATGTTTTGTTAGCATTATCCTAATAACTCTATTTAACTTCTCCAAGTCCGTTTCATACCATTTTATTATTCCAAATATGATAACACAGGAACCACATATGTGATTATTGCTTTGATCATATTTTTTGAGTTCAGTTGTGTTTTTACAATCCACTTTACTCTGTTTTCAAATTTTTTCGTTACATCTTCTCACATGCTTTTCGTATACAGTGTGGTCACTTAAGTGTGCAACATATGGGAATTTTTTTTATTAATCGCTCGTCCAAAATACAGGTATTGCCAAAAGTTGGTGCACGTAGAATGGTTCCAAGTCAAACGGTATACACGGTAGGTCAAAAAATATAAAAATTGCACAAGAGTAAAGTACCATTATTTCAAAAAATTCGGCAAAATATAATAAAGAAATGTTATTTAGAATTAAAAGTTATGCCCGAATACCAAAGCGTGGTCCTCTAAGTAATTTTTAATTTTTTTTTTTTTGAAAAAGGTTAGTAATTTGGCTATTTTTTTGCATTTTACCAAAACATGTTGATAGCTTAATCAAAATGAAATCAATCTGGCACAATTTTATTAAAACTCGAGCCTATTTGAAAAATTAAATTAGATTTTTAATATTTTAGGCAATCACTAACTTCATGTTTGTTGCAACGATATTAAACATAAGTTTAAAATTTCGAAAAAAAATCTTAACATAGTAAAAATCAGTAACCATAATATTCATATTCAAAAACTCTAATCCAAAGTGGAAAAGCTTATTTTAAATGCTTATTATAAACACCATACAAATTAATGGATGAGATTTGATTCTACTAAATTGATCGACGATATCCATGATTATTTTAAAACAAATGATTTTAGTAAACATTTTGACATTTTAATGACATTAAGTGTTCATTATTATTTGATTATTAAGTTTATTTGATATCTAAATATGCCTTTGCCAAGACAGTTAACGTTAACGGAAAAAGCAGAATTAGTTTTAATATGTGGAGATAACTACAAATCAGTGAGTGAAGCAGCAGACATTTTCAACTAAAGGCATTCTGATAATAATCCAATCCATTATTCCACAGTAAGCAGAATTTTAATGAAATTTAAACAGACAGGGTCTTTAAATTATAATTACAAGAAGCAACGCACCAAAACAGTTTGTAATGAAGAAAATCAGTTACAAGTTCTTCAGGCAGTTGTTGAGAACCCTAGAAAATCCACTAATGAAATTTATAAATATACGGGCGTAAAAAGAACCAGTGTCAAGAATATTTTAAAAAATAACAAGTTCCATGCCTATAAGCCAATGTTTATCTGCATATTTCAAGAGCGGGACTATGACTTGCGTTTTGACTTCTCCATGTGGATTAAAGGAAAAATAGAAGAAGAACCTAACTTCCACAAACACACTCTTTTTGGGGATGAATCCACCTTTACCGCAAATGGCGTTGTCTCGTCCCAAAATTGTAGGTGGTGGTCGGATGAGAATCCAAATTTTGTCATTGACAATAAGAACCAATATTATCAAAAAACAAACGTGTGGTGCGGTATTATAAACGAAAAGTTAATACGACCATTTTTTTCGTCAAAACCTTACGGGGGATGCCTACTTACAATTTTTACATAACGAACTAACGGACTTTTTTGATAACATGAGCTTAGAGGAACGACGTAAACTTTGGATTGTACATGATGGATGTCCCGCGCATTCGGCTAGAATGGTTTCTGATTGGTTAAATGAAGAATTTGGTGGCAAACGGTTAGGGCGAAATACCGATCCACGTTGGCCTCCTCGTTCGCCAGATCTTACCCCACTAGGCTTTCTTTTTATGGGGAAATTTAAAACAAAAAGTTTATAAAGATCGACCATTTAATAATCTCGAGGAGTTGGAAAACTCTATCCGATTTCATTGCGAAAATATTCGGGAAAGAGTATTGCGATTTACCCTAAATGAATTTTATGATCGGACAATTAGATGTATTGAACGACAAGGTGGGCATACGGAGACTCGTCGATAGTTGTGTTGTTGTGTACATGTTTTTTAATTTTTTTCTTAATAATTTTTGTTCGTTTATTTTGATTTTGTAAATCATTTAAAATAAAGCTTTTGCAGTTTGGAGTTTTTGAATATGCGTATTATGATTACTGATTTTTTACCATGTTAAGATTTTTTTTCGAAATTTTAACCTTATGTTTAATATCGTTGCAACAAACATGAAGTAGTGGTTGCCTAAAATATTAAAAATCTAATTTAATTTTTCAGATAGGCTCGAGTTTTAATAAAATTGTGCCAGATTGATTTCATTTTGATTAAGTTATAAACATGTTTTTGTAAAATGCAAAAAATAGCCAAATTACTAACCTTTTTCAAAAAAAATTACGTTGGTATTCGGGCATAACTTTTAATTCTAAATAACATTTCTTTATTACATTTTGCCGAATTTTTTGAAATAAGGGTACTTTACTCTTGTGCAATTTTTATATTTTTTGACCTACCGTGTATACCGTTTGACTTGGAACCATTCTACGTGCACCTAAAATGGTTATCAAACATGCACCAACTTTTGGCAATACCTGTATTTTGGACGAGCGATTAATAAAAAAAATTCCCATATGTTGCACACTTAAGTGACCACACTGTATAATAGAATTTTGATTAAAACTTAAATATTTGTAATTATCCATTTTATTTAATTCTTCAAGTTCCTCAAGGTTTGCATAGTTCAAGAATACGTGTTGATTTAATTCCTCGTATTTTCCTTTTTCTATGTTTAACATTTTGCATTTATTTAAACCAAAACTCATATTAATTTTTTTCGAAAAAGTTACTGTTATTTTAAAGAGTTCTTGCATTTCAGGCAAATTATACTACATAATAATAATTATTATTATTGCAATATGCAGGGTTAATCTCACCTATCATTCCAAACGGGATTTAACCGGAACAAAAGCTGGACCATAAACTTATTTCAGATATGCAACCCTTCCTACTAAGCATGCTGAAGCACGGGCTACAAATAGAGGGGATGGAAAAGTCAGGGTAGCAGAAGTCAATTAAAAGGGAGTAGAAAATTGGTAATAAAAAAATGGAGTGACGCAAGAGGGTAAATTATGCAATGAGAATTTACGAATTTGCTAGGTATTTGCATCATAGAGCTGATATCCTTGTGATAACTATACATTTAAACAGCTACTAATTGGTGGGCATAAAAAACACTTACATTACGCATACAGGTAATTTAAGGAAATTATATTTCAACTTTTCAAAATAATCATTATGCACTTCCGCTTGGTTGAAATAAAAGCGCGTTGATATTACGGTTAGAAGCACATTAATCAAAATGAAGTTTGTGTACTTGTTGATGTTAGGTTTATTGTTCATGTCTGCATTTGCAGGTGAGTCTGTCATTTCTGTTTTAGAATTATTACTACATAATGCATTTTAGGCGCTGAAGAAGACCACACAACTGAATCTGAATCTGGTTCAGAAGAAACGGTTGATACTTTAATTTATGTTTCTCTTAACATTACTAATTAATATCGTTTTAGACTGTTCCAACTAGTGAGGAGGTTCATGAACATGCAGGACCGTTCGGTTTTCCTCCACACTGCCATAAGTAATCGATTGCGTGTAAATGTATAAAATAAGAACATGTAATAACAAAATTATAATACACATAATTTATTTCACATTGACAAGTAATTGTTATTTTACCACACTGATTTGAGTCTGGTAAATCCCGTAATCAAAAATTTTCTTACCGGGCTAACCGTTAGGTGGATATAAACGATACAGGTGTTCTTAGTTACAACTCATTTTTTCAAGAGTGCGTAACGCCCAAACAATATTTATATTACTAAACTATGAATCGATAAGTACCTCGTTTTGGATAACATATACCCGTGTGTAGTTAACAAACGACACCCCTCTACGGGAAGGGTTGCTAATAAACACCATAATCTAGGGATACATTCGTTGGTCGTAAAGGGATACGTTAATAAAAAGTAATGATATTTTATGGTTATCTAGGGCACTTGAAGTCGGTAGGGGAGGTCCGGCTACAGTGTTTGTCTTCAAACTTTGAGTCTTGTATAAATTTGCCTAGGATCGTTCATTACACTTTCAACATTAACTATTCAGTACTAAAACTCAAATATTTCCTGTAATTTTAGAGTAAAATTTGTTTTTGTAAGTATATACAAAATGGCCACTGTACCCTCCATGTAGGGTACAGTGGCCCTATCTTGTAAGAGTTGGGTGGCCACTGTTCCCTAATTAGAAATTAACAAGAAAATTGGATTAACAAAATAAATACATACAACCATTGCTTTAAAAGTACCTATAATAATTTTAAGTGGATATTACATCACTAAATGCAAAAAAAGAGGTATTACTAAATGATTTTCAAAGATTAATTAACATTGTACAAAGAAATATCAATGGCAAATCTGTAAGTCGTGCTTGTTCTGGCCGTTCCTCCGGATAAATTTGGATCAGGTAAGTGCAATTCTATGTCTTTAAGCAAAACAATACTTGCATCTTCAACGATTGGGAAAACGAACGCATTTCCTTGCTTTCGTAGAAAATTAATTTCATACTCTTGGTTACTAATTTTCTTTAACACCTTGCCCACGTAATATTTGCAAGTCTTTTTTGTAGGAAATTTGACCAAGACAAAGGACTGTGCGCTAATGTCACTTATATCTTTAGAATCCTTTACGATATCATCAATTTCTTCACACCAATCTACATCATCGGAGTCTGTTAAATCAGATAAGTTCATATCATCTTCCTCAGAGCTCGATACATCGACAATCTCTCTTAGTTGGGGCTTTTTAACAATTAATTGATGCCTATTCTCGTCAAAACATTTGCGCTTCACCTCAGCTGCGTTGTTTTTTTCTCACCTTAGATGCTTTATTATAGTTTTCTACTCTTAATCTTTCATAAATTGGAGTATCCGTCAATACCTCCGTCGATTTCTTTTTTCCTTTTCTGGGAATCTTTGTATTATTATTTTTTTTAACTGTTGGATAGGGCTGTACAATTTCTGGAGGTATAAATTCTTTCTCCGGTGTCCTCCGTTCAATCATTTCTTTTTGCACTATTATGTCCTCTCCAGGTTCAATGTCAGAATCAACAGTTTCCTCTGAGAGCTTTTTTTTCTTGATTGTTTAAACCTGGTTTCATGTTTTTCCCACAACTGGTACTTGGTTGGAATTCTTCAAAACTGGCGTTAGGTTGGGATTCTCCTAAACTAGTTTTAAGTTGGGGGTCCATCTCAGGAATGTCACTTACTTTTGAAGCGATAAAATCGTCGTCACTGAATATCATATTATTGAAAGGGAAAATGACCGTCTCTTTAAAAGCAGATATGCAGTTCTTCGCACAAAATTCCAGTGGATATGCAACCCCTCAAAGCTCAGCGATATCATAAATTACAATTCTTTTCCCGGGATTATTAAGCAGCCAAGTTTGACAAGCGTTGCTATAATATTTTTTCAGAGGACCATACACGCATTTATCCAACGGTTGTAGTTTGTGGCTGGTGTGCGGCGGGAGTGTCAGTAATTTTACATGGTTTTGTCGAGCCTTTTCTATAACTGCCAGCGATATGTGGCTTTCATGGTTATCCATTATTAAAAGTACAGGGGCATCCGCAGATGGTTTAGCATGATTGATGAAGTGATTAAACCACTCTGCAAAGATATTGGATGTAATCCAGCCGGGCGGAGAAGCCGCTCCAATAGTTCCCGGTGGCGAATTTTTGATCATATGGTGTTTGAAATACTTGCGGGGAAACACTAGTAATGGAGGAATGGTATTTACCATAGCGTTTATAGCTCCCACCATTGTTACGAGTGTACCCCTTTCGCTTGAAGTGATCTGTCCCACTTGCCTTTGGCATTTAGCAACTAAAACCTTTCCGGGATTTTGCACTGTCGTTAACGCTGTTTCGTCGACGTTGTAGATTTGACAGGCATTTAGTTTATATTTCTCTATAAGCCCCTTTAAGTTTATGAAAAATTTATCAACCACTGGTTTATTAAAGCCCATAGCCCTTCCCAGAGATGTTGCTTCCGCTGTTCTTACAGCAATGTCGTCGTTCCTCTTAATAAATCCCGTAAACCAGTCTTTTCCCGCAGTTTGATTTTCGCTCCAAGGCGTCGGAATATTTTTTTTATTAGCAACTGCCAACTCATAGGCCAATTTAGGGGAGTTTTTGGGCGTCAAACCGTGATGTAAATTAGCCATAGTTTTCAGATATCTACACAAATGCTGCTCCTATTCACTAGAAAAAATTTTTCTGACTGTATAATTTGGGCACATGCATGGACTATCTTCTAAATCGGGATTATTCCAATTCATGTTTTCTCTGGATTCCCTACATTTTTTTATATATCTTCGTAGGGTGGTGCGAGGAATATTGTAATTAATGGCAGCTCTTTTGGTAGAAAAACCTCTTTCAAAAACTGCATATACTGCATTTTTCATGCTCTCTTCACTGGTTTTTCCAATGCCAGTATTTTTTAAACCTTTTGGTGGCATTACTGCAACCTCTGAAAGAAACAAATTTAGCTATAATATGAACATGCCCTTAATACCTGGCTACTACAAACAATCGATATAAAAACTGACGCAAACAAATATAAAACCGATTTAAACCGGTACCTAGGTATATAACAACAATATAATAATAAATGACTAGTAACATTATAATGAATATAGCTATATTTGTTTTAACAATTTCAATAATTATAAGGCAATCGGTTTAAAAACATGAAAAGCAGTGGCCACATTTTTTAAGTGTACAGTGGCCACTGGTTTAAAAATATGAAAAGCAGTGGCCACTGTATACTTAAAAAATGTGGCCACTGTTCGAAAATCGCACTTTATCAAACATCGTAACCTAAAATATTAAAACTAAAATTCTTACCTTTTCGAGTATGAAGATAATACCTTCAAGGACGACACTTACACCTATTAACTGCAAAGTACAAAAAACAACTTTTAAGTTTATTGGGGAACACTTTAAATGTGTATTAAATGATAAGTATTGATTGCACACAAAGAAAATTCACGTGTTTCATTACTATACTTAGCAACAACTGAATCATCGATCGTTGAAAATAATCGTTTAAGATACCTATACACACAAACCAGATGTCAGTGTTGTCGGATATTCCACTAAAATTTTACGAAGAAGTGGCCACTGTACCAGCATGGCCACTGTAGCCGGACCTCCCCTATAGCTAAAGTATGGAATAATATTGCTTTTAATAAGATTACAAATGATAAAACAAGCATTCAGCTTCAATAAACAAGGAAAGTAATGCAAGAAGTCTGTGTTATAATTGATCCAAGTCGTGTAGTTTACAAATACCTTTAAACATTCCAAATTCACTTAGGAGACAATATTAAAATTGTAGTTTACAATTACCATGGTAAATAATGTTTGAAAGAAGTCAGAAGTTAAATTGCAGAACTAGATACTATTTTGGAAAACGACATATTCCTTAAAATAGTAAGCACACTTATGAAAATATGAGTACTGCATGTGAACACACCCCAGTCAAATGTAGGACAAGAATCAATCATATCGTATCGTATCTGCAAGTAATTGCACATATGCTATCCGTACATGAACTAATTGTACCGAGTGAGTCCTTAAGGAAGGACGCCGGCTATATCCCAGAAACTGCTTATGTTACGGCTTCCAAAAAAAATTTTTCAGTAAATGTGGCCAAGAGAAAATGCTGGATATAAGTTTAAAGTTTATAAATAGACCGCTAGGTGGAGTAACTGCTGTTGTAAATTAAGAAATGTATAATAGGTAACAGAAACTTAAGGAAAAGGTATATTGGAAATATCGTAGTTGTATTTTTGGGACAATTTTGCCCATTTTTTGTATAAGAAGTTTTTCTCTAACTTCACAGGTATTCCGTAGGGGGAGCTGCGAAAGTTGTCAGACAGACACGTAATTATCTTCGGAACCAATCATCGAATCTTAAAAAGTAATATTGCGTTGGAAAGGTCTTTTCTTGCGCTACTCGTTGATGTAAAGTTAAGTTTGATTAACGAACAAAAAGCTAGAGGACGTTTTCCAAATATTGCTGAAATTTTAGCGATTTTCTTCAAAATATTAAATAGAATGGTATGTTTTTTATATTTTAGTCAGAAAGAGTATAAAATTTCGCCTATACCCTGAAAATTTCAAGTCGATATCTCTGTTGGTTTCAATTTTATATCTACTTTAAGCTTAGATCCAAAAACAATAAAACGAAAAGTTTTTTGACATAATAGTTTATTACTTAGGCCAGCTTTTATAAACACGGGTTAACCCTGTCCCGAGAGTTAACCCCAGAAATTCGATAATACTGACAGTTATTATGATCGAGTTTCTGGGGTTAGTTTATTACCGTTGGTTAATAATTACACCGGGTGGACCATCGAAAATTAACTAGAGATGAGTAGTACGCCATTACTCAGTGGCGACCTAAATGCTCTGTCATCATTATCAATACAGAGCAGCAACCGCTGCTCCGTTGACAAAACAGCGGTTTCTATCTCCGCTGTGGAGGGGATGCGAATGGAATTTCTTATCCTAACGACCATATTTTCAGGCATAGTTGGCCTGGTTGTAAAAACAAGGTCCTTATTCTTCCCCAAAAATAAAAATCTAAACAAGTTAGATCGGGGGACCTAACAATGGTAATGGTTATTAAGCTGTTAAAGTTAAGAATGAATAAGGAAATGTATCCATGTACCAGGAAAAGTGTTACTCAAAAATTGACGCACGCGTACTGAAAAATGTGCCGAACAGCCGTCATGTTGGAAAAATATCCGCTGCCTACCAAGCAACGGCACATCTTCTAAAAGTAACGGCAAATCGTTCCGCAAGAAATTAAGGTACGTTTCACCATTAAGTGGTGCGTCAAAAATATGAGGACCAATAATTCGACCTCCTAAAATACCGCACCAATCATTGACGCTCCACCAGCCCTGATGTTGACTTTCTTGCATCCAACGAGGATTGGTTCTGAACCTATAATGCATGTTATGACGATTTACTCCACCATCACTGCGGAATGTACCCTCGTCAGTCCACAATATTTGCGATAACAGATGTTGATTATCTATGAGCATATTCGACAGCCAATACCAGTAGTCTAAACGTTGCTCATAATCAGATGCAGTCAGTGATTGATGAAGGACTACATAGTATAGAAGTAATCTAGATTAAAATTGAAGTTATGGTTTTTTAATAGCTATAACTTTACTACTTTTAATAGCTAACTTTTATTTAAAACTTACTTATGTTCTTTCACAATACGCTGAACAGTAGTTTGTGTTAGTCCCAAGTCATGAGGTATTGCTTTTGTGCTACTATGTGGATTAATTTCGACATATGCTAGAACGTTTATAACATTTTCTTCCGTTCGGGATCTGGAAAACGAGCCGCATGCAATCGTGCAGCAACAGTAGAATTCTGCATGCACTCAAAATATACTGCAAGCATATCATATGCTTCCTGGTTAGAGGGACAGCTAGATACCTACATTTCCTTATTCCTTCTTAACTTTAACAGCTTAATAACCATTACCATTGTTACCTTCTAGATCCCCCGATCTAACTTGTTTAGATTTTTATTTTTGGGGAAGAATAAAGGACCTTGTTTTTACAACCAGGCCAACTCCACCTGAAAATATGGTCATTAGGATAAGAAATTCCATTCGCATGCTCTCCACAGCGGAGATAGAAACCGCTGTTTTGTCAACTTAACAGCGGTTGCAGCTGTGTATTGATAATGATGACAGACAATTTGAGCATTTAGGTCGCCACTGAGTAATGGCGTACTACTCATCTCTAGTTAATTTTCGATGGTCCACCCGGTGTAATTATTAACCAACGGTAATAAACTAATCCCAGAATCTCGATGATAATAACTGTCAGTATTATCGAATTTCTGGGGTTAACTCTTGGGGCAGGGTTCACCCGTGTTTATAAAAGCTGGCCTAAGTAATAAACTATTATGTTAAAAGACTTTGCGTTTTATTGTTTTTGGATCTAAACTTAAAGTAGGTATAAAATTTCAGCAATATTTGCAAAGCGTCCTCTAGCTTTTTGTTCATTAACCAAACTTAACTTTTTAATACATCAACGAATAGCGCAAGAAAAGACCTTCCCAACGCAAAATTACTTTCTAAGATTCGATGACTGGTTCCGAAGATAAGTAAGTGTTTGTGTGACAACTTTCGCAGCTCCCCCTACGGAAACCTGTGAAGTTAGAGAAAAACTTATACAGAAAATGAGTAAAATCGTCCCAAAAATACAACTAGGATATTTCCAATATACCTTTTCCTTAAGTTTCTGTTACTTATTAGACATTTTTTAATTTACTACAGCAGTTACGCCACCTAGCGGTCTATTTACAAACTTTAAAATTATTTCTAGCATTTTCTCTTGACCACATTTACTGAAGAATTTTTTTTTTTGGGAGTCGTAACATAGGCACTTTCTGGGATATAGCCGGCGTCCTTCCTTAATGACTCACCCGGTACATGTATTTAACCAAAGTGCAATTAACCTATATTAGAATATAACATTTGTAAAAATTGCTAATTTACCATCGCGATCAAAAAATTCTGGTACAGCTTGCGAAATCCTAATTTTGATGCAAACACATTCTTTGTGTGTAAATCGGACATCTTACGATTTTCAAGTGGGGGTTAAACATTTTTAAACCTGGCAAATTTGATAGATTAAAGATTTATAAATTGACATTTTGATATTTCACGCACGCGCGCATGTGTGTGTGTGCGTGTGCGTGTGCGTGTGCGTGTGCGTGTGCGCGTGCGCGTCCGCGTGCGAGTGGGTGTGCGTGTGCGTGTGCGTGTGCGTGTGCGTGTGCGCGTGCGCGTCCGCGTGCGAGTGGGTGTGCGTGTGAGTGTGCGTGTGCGTGTGCGTGTGCGTGTGCGTGTGCGTGTTCGTGTGCGTGTGCGTGTGCGTATGCGTGTGCGTGTGCGTGTGCGTGTGCGTGTGCGTGTGCGTGTGCGTGTGAGCGTGCGCGTGCGCGTGCGTGTGTGTGTAGGTGCGTGTGCGTGCGCGCGATATCTTTTGAAACATTAAAGCTATCGAAATTAGGTACCAAAATTCTTTGTCATAAAATCTATGTCAAGTTCGCTAATGAGCAATATCCAACCAGGGGCGGGGCATATTTAGGTGATTAGAAATTAAAAAATTCATTGCTTCAAATTTTAAAAAGTTATATAATTAAAAAAACAAACTAATACTTTTTTACATAATTTCAAAATAAAAAAATATATATTAACCAGTGGCGCGCCGTTTTTAGGGTATAAAATTGTGCATTTTTAATTTATCAACCGAAAGTCGGGTATTGGGTGTTTTTAGGATCGCTAAGTATAAATCATTTATTAAAATTACAAAATTCAAAATGGCGGATCAAAAATGGGGGACTATCATGTTTAAAATCCGATGTGGCTAAAATTCTGGTATTGTGGGCTAATGATAAATTTTGCAACTTTGTTAATTTGTAAAGCATTATCTAAACCATAAACCAGTGGCGCACTGTTTTCATTGTGTTTTTTTTTAAGTCGGATATTGGATGTTTTTAAGATGGCTAAGAATAAATCATTTGTCAAAACTAAAACATTCAAAAATGGGGAATTCTCGTGTTTAAAAACCGATATGGCTCAAATTCAGATGTTGTGGGCCTTGAAGTTATTTATTTACATGTATGAGAAAGAATTCTGGCAAATAATTTGGCAGCGTTTTTAATTATAAATGTTAGTGGTGAAGGTTTTTATTTTTAACCTTCCCACTACTTCTAAAATGGAATGTGGCAAAACAACTGTTTCAAAAAGGAACACGACATAAAGGTACTCTTCCTTGCTTTGTATTAATCTTACAAAGGTAATGTAAGATTGTAGTATCTTAACTAGAAACTCCTATTCGACCTGAACTCTTGCTTTTAAATGATAGATTTTTGTCAAGGTGCTTAGTCAAAAAACGACTCAAAAATGTAGAAACCCGCTTCAGAATTCGGCCAACTGACCATACTCCAACATGCTACTTTCATCAATCATTCCTAACGGGCTTTAACTGGAACAAACATTGGACCACGAATTTATTTGGGATATGGCACCCTTACAACTGAGCATGCTGAAGCAAGGGCAACAAATAGACGGGAAGAAAAAGGCAGGGTAGCAGAAGTCACTGGGAATTAAGGGGGAATAGAAAATTGGAAATAAAAAGAGAGTGACACCAAAGGGTAAATTATGCAAAGATAATTTAGAATTAGGTATTTGCATCATAGATGCTGTGATAACTATAATTATACATTTAAACAGCTACTAATTGGTGGGCATAAAAAACACTTACATTACGCATACAGGTAATTCAAGGTAAGAATATCTAAACTTTTCAAAATAATCATTATTCACTTCCGTTTGGTTGAAATAAAAGCGCGGTGATATTACGGTTAGAAGCACATTAATCAAAATGAAGTTTGTATACTTGTTAATGTTAGGTTTATTGTTCATGTCTGCATTGGCAAGTAAGTGTGTCATTTCTTTTTTGGAATTATTGCTACATAATAGATTTTAGGCGCTGAAGAAGACCACACAACTGAATCTGAACCTGGTTCAGAAGAAACGGTGGGTACTTTAAATTATGTTTCTCTTAACATTAGTAATTAATATCGTTTTAGACTGAACCAACTAGTGAGGAGGCTCATGAACATTCAGGACCATTGGGTTTACCTCCACACTGCCATAAGTAATCGATTTAGTCTAAAATGGGTAATTCTGTGAAGAACATGTAATAACAAAATTATAATAAACCGACTTTATTTCATATTGACAAGTAATTGTTATTTTACCACACTCATTTGAGTCTGGTAAATCCCGTACTCAAAATGTTTTTACCGGACTAACTATGTTATGTGGATACTAACGATATTGGCGTTATTAGTTACAGCCCATTTTTTCAAAGTTGCGTAACGACCAAAGAAAATTTATATTACTAAACTATGAATCGCCAGGTACCTCATTTTGGTTAACAGATACCCCTCTATAGGAAGAATTGCTAATAAATACCATGGTTTAGGGATATATTCGCTGCTCGTAAAGGGATAATTTAGATAAAAAGTAATGATAATTCATGCTTACCTAGGACACATGTAGTCGGTATAGCTAAAGTAACAAGTAATATTGCTTTTAATAATATTACAAGTGATAAAGCAAAAATACAGCTTCAAAAGGCAAAGAACGTAATGCAAGATACCGGCGTTATAATTGACCCAAGTCGTGCAAACCATTATACAATAAAGTTAAAAGAAAATTTCGACAATAACAAACTTTATTACACAATCTTTATTTAATTATAAACGGAAATACCCTAATGCTAATGTTTGTAACGTTATAACCTAATGAATAAGTAATATTATGAGTAATTAATGGAATCAGAATACCTTATTCTTTGTCACACTGTAGATAACGAAATGGCTGCATGTTGGGTCAGCGTTTTGGAAATTTTTGCGTAATATTACTTCAGGGTTAAAATAAATCTGAATTTGTATGTTTTACAATTCCCAAATGAATAAATTTGCGGGATTAAGGGGTTTTAGTATTCCACTTCCCATTAACAAAGGTGATTACCTCACTCTTGATTAATCGTACTAATACCGTAAATTGGATTAACGGTAAAATAATTAATTGCGCAGATGTGATTAAACGTTAGAAAAGTAACAGTAAAGGTGAAAAACGTAAAAATTAAAAAATAAAAAGTAAAAGTGAAAGTGAAAGTAAAAGTGCCTGAAATGCAAACGTCTCACACATTGTAAAATAACTTCAAATAAACTCACCGTAAAATTTACAACACTTTTAATAAAAAATATTTAACAGAACAAAAATGGATGCTCTATTACCTTTCAGTATCGCACAAAAAACAACGTTCCCAAAAGATCTTTGCGCATGAACGTGTCTGAACGTGAATGTGCAAACGATGTGCGTGGAAGGCTTCACTTTAATTAATTAAATTATGTTTTATACAGCTATGATATGCAGCATACATGGCACGAAATGCACGTTGTTTCCTACAGAAATGTGAATTATTAACAACACGTTCGAAGTTTGTTACAATTTTTTCAATTATAAAAGTTATTATACTATAATATTGATATTGTTTAACAAAATTATCATAAATTGTTGACATTAAATGTAAGAATTTCATACACAATAGATCGAAAATCCTGTTTTGAGTAACATTAGTCTTTGTCACTGTCTTCATTTACTGCAACAGTAACCTCTTCATCAATAAACAAACGACTCAATATTTCAGCAGGTCTTACTATTTTTGCCAAATACCCAGCGTGATACAAACTTCTTGTCTTAAGTTCGAATAGGAAAGTCGCAAGGTAATTACCGCTAATTAAAATCACTTTCTAATTATCTATTTAACCGCGTGCCGGACTTCTACGGGATCTTCGCCGCTTTCACCAGCAGTAGTGGTCACTGCCTAGCACACCACTACCGAAAGGAAGCGGATTAAAACATTCTTTATCACGAATAGAAGACCGACGGACCAAAGGTAACAGCAGAACCAGCAGCATCGAAGAAGCAGGAAGCACATCAAGGACAACTCTAGAAGAGAGCCAGTGACCGAAGAAAGGAGCCGATTACGCAAAGAGGAACCCCGCAAGGAAAATTTATTCCTACCTAGTTAATCCTTATCCAATTAACAAAACAGTCCATTTCTATCAGACTCCCAACTTAAAACCATAACCAGCGGGTTGTGAGGCTGCACCTCTGTGGGAATTCACCTTCCCCAACACAGGAAACATTTGCAATTTTTTAATTGCATATTTCTAATTCAATACTAACTACCATGCTAAAGTATGGTAAACCCGCGCCTCCCAGTCCCCCCTCCCTTGACCTTACCCCGACGATACCGGCCGTGGCATACTCTGCCGTAGCTGCGCTACCGGCAGCACCGACTCGGGCCACTACAACCACGACGATGACGCGAACAACCATCAGGACGCTACCACCCTCACCCACAAACCTCTACCTTGACCATATCCTCTTCATCCTCCTCATCCTCATCCTCGATCTCTATCGTCACCCAACCCAAATCCCGGTATTGCTTACGCAATATTACCCAAACAGTTACTTCCCAGAAGGAACTGTACACCATCCTTCGCCCTCTCCAACTCCCGTGGGAGAATCTACGATTCAACCACAACAGCACCGCCCTAATTGAAACCTGACATCCTATCCCTACCGCTGAAGTGGAGAAATCTATTAAAGCCAGCTTTGGTACCCTATCCGTTACCCTATCCCAACCGTCCGACCCAACACGCACCCAAATCTCTTTTCCCATCATGCATCATCCGCGAGGTTGACCGTGACATAATCGATGAGGAAATTATACAGGTCATCGACCTCCCCCATGTAACTAAGGCCATCCGTATAATTTCCAGAGCCACCAAACGCCCCACATACTTTGTACGCATCCTTACCCATTCCAAAAGGTCCATAGATTATCTCTTGCACAAGGGGGTCGACATGTTCGGTCGACACTACCTATGCGAGCCTCCACACACTCCCAATCCCGTTCTTAAGTACTGCTCTATCTGCACCCAGGTGGGTCACCAAGGAATGCAGTGCCTCACGCGATCCCTGACGTGTGCCTCCTGTGACGGAAGCCACTACTCCCAAGCCTTCCCTCCTATGTTCCAACCAAAGTGTAACAACTGAGGCGGCTCCCACCCTACTTACAGTCTCGACTGTTAAAAACGTCGGGAGATCCCATCCACACCTACCAAGGTAGCCCCCCTATACAAGCTGGAAACAGCTACCACCACCTCCTCCGATCCTGACGTTAAGAGCCACGAACACTTCCTAAGAATCAACACCTTCCTGCGATCCCTTACCTTCGCTCTGTTTACTATCTTCCCCGATAGGTAATTGTACTGCGCTTGCAGCGGTACGAAAGTTAGATTTAGCACTCTCTACTAGCGACAGGAGTAAACTCCCAAACTCCCGTCCTAAGCCTCTTACCTCCCTTCCTTACTTCCTGTAATAATGGATCCGACGATAGGGACCGTTAACGCGGGTGGCGTTCGACAAAAGCGCCACCTGATCGAACACTTACTCCACAAACATCATATACAAATATTAGCCATAACAGAGACCAAACTAACCAACCGAGGCACCCTTAACATAACCCATTACAATACTTACCTTCGTAACAACCCCGACAGAGGCATGCGAGGTACTGCACTCCTAATATACTCCCGATACCCATCCGATCCCTACACCTTACCGCCGCACCTTCAACACCTCGAATGTGTAGCTGCAACGGTGGACCTTCCCTCATCCTCTATTCTGCTGTTATAACCCTCCCGGGCACAACACCCTTTCCTCTCCACTACTACAGTATGTAGCCCCAATGCAGGACTACTCGGAGACCTCAACGCAATACACCAACAATTTGGAAACACGAATGATAGCCCAAACGGCTACTCAATGCCTGACCACATAATATGCTCCGAAAAATTAACACAATACTTCGAGGACGACTTCCACCTCGGCACAACAATAACATCCGACCACCTTCCTCTGCTAGTCAATACATCCCTAGGTCCACCACTTTCGCCGACACAAACCACCGTCACACGTAGGATTTTTCACAATGCCGATTGGAATACGTTTCAAGAACACTTCTGCAATAAACTCCCAGACTTACCCCTAGATACCACAGAGCACATAGATAGAGCCGTACAAGAAGTAACTCAATTAATTACCGACGCAGCCAAGTCAGCAATCCCTACAAACCACTTCCACCCCGCATAGTTCTTCTGATTAAAGAAAAGAGGCGGATATACCGTCGGTTTCTTAAAACCAGGGACCCCGTACTTAAAACCGAGTTCAACCAACTAAACGCAATAATCCGACTAGAGACAAACATATACACGCAGGAAAATTAGATAAAGAAGATAGCCCAACTAAACCACGGCGAAGGCCCTAGATTTTGGTACAAATTTGAGGTACTAACAAAACAGAAAACCAAACAAAAATGCCACTTAACCAACGCTCAAGGTAACCTTGCAGTTTCAAACCAGATGAAGGCCGACTTGCTCGGTCTTTACCTGAAAACCATACTCGCTACCCCCGACGATCCATCGTTTGATAACGATTTCCACTCTCAGGTCGAGCAACATCTTGAGGAGCTCCAAAACCAAACCTCAGACCGCAAGAACTATCCGACAACGACCCCTTCCTTAGTCCCATTACACCCAATCTAATACTACAAACTTTTAGACAAGGGAGAAACTCCGCTCCAGGACAAGACGGACTTAACCGTCTAATACTCAAAAACCTACCACCATGCCATTAGACAGTTAGTCCAAATATACAGCAGATGCCTTGCCCTGTCCTATTTCCCGATGGAATGGAAGTCCGCTGCTACCGTCATGTTACCCAAACCTAGATCCTATCCTTCCCAACCCTCATACAACGGACCAATTTCCCTTTTAAGTTGTATGGGCAAATGTCTAGAGACCATCCCGTCCCGAAGGCTAAGAGAACATGTCGAAGCCAACGACATCCTACCCAACAGCCAATTCGGTTTCAGACCAAACCGTTCTTCCCACGACCCCTAGTGAAACTCTTCACGGAATCCTCCAAAACCTTGAACCACGGTAACTGTTGCCTCGCAGTTTTCCTTGACATTACACAAGCCTTTGACAAAGTATGGCACGCAAAACTAATACATAGAATACGACAGTTAGGCTTCACGACAGGAATTCGTCCGTCTCATATCTGGGAGGCAAATGTGTGAAGGTACGAGTAGGCCGCCTATCCTATGTACCATATATGTATACGACATTCCCCAAAGTATCAACCCGAACATAACAGTACCCAAATTTGCTAACGACACTGCCCTCTGGGTGACCAGTAGGGGCAGAGACGGGGCAAACAGATTAATAACGCAACAACTTAACCATTTCTCCGACTGAGCCAACCGGTGGAGATTAACAATCAACCCAAACAAAACGCAAACAATACTGTTTAGACACCCTAAATGATCCAATTTCGATAGACAAACATTGAACACCATCAACTTAACCATACGCGGACAAAGACTACAACTACAAGACACAATCACATACTTAAGTGTCACGTTCTACTGGACCCTTTACTGGTAACCACACGTTAGCAGCACTCTCAATAAGATACGCAACCGAGCATCACTATTGAAAATGCTGCGAGGAAACGTCAGAGTTTTTTCCCTCCAAAACCCTCCAACACACTTACAAAACGTACATCCGACCGATACTCAACTACCGCGCTCCATTGTACGCAACCCTAAAAACCAACCAACTCCAATCCCGCGCCTCCTGCGAAAGGACAATACTACGCACCATACACAAACTAGACTACAGACACCCTAACGAATTAACCATAAAAAACGCCAACAGTCATCCAATAACCCACAGACTAACAACACTTCAGACCAAATACACAAATCGCAGGGTAAACGGTGGCACGATCCCTACTAAATAAATACTCCAAATCCCATTCTCCAACAAACCCCGACTACCACGAAAATCCCAAACCAAATTCAAACACCTCCCAGCACGCCTACTACAACGAATAGATAACCTATCAGAGGAGTTCGAAGAGCTCCTCGACAATACTCCCTACATCCTTAGATGGAACTAATCCTCACGAGTAAACGATGACAACTACCGCCACGAAAATGGACAATTATATACATGGTATAATGCTACCCACTATTCACTAACTTCAAACGCTAAACATATATATATATATATATATATATATATATATATATATATATATATATACATAACAAAACAAATGAAATAATATCCTCCGTTTTAGCTCGTGAACAAATGGTATCTGACTACTATCATGAAGTGATATCCTTGTTTGAAAAAGATGTTTTGCCTCGGTGTTTCAGAATTGATGCCATCAGTAGAGAAACATTACTCATCAATACGTCAAATACTGCTGGGAAATTGTATCAAGTAAGACATAACCAGTTAATATTTGTTTGTGATGGAACGCCACCAAAAAAATGCAAATAATGAATACCAGAGGAAATCATATTCTAGTCGAAAAACCGTGCCTTTGTGCAAACCATTCACGATATGCGCACAAATCGTTTTGTTATAGACATGCTGGGACCATATACAGCTAATATGAACGATGCTGAAATTATGAGAATCGTCTTAATTGAACTTAATGATCTAATTCAATTACCGAATAAAGATGATATTATTGTAGTTTATCGAGGCTTTCGTGATGTGATATAATATTTGAAAGAATTAGGATTCAAAGTGTTAATGCCTGCTCTCAAAGGAAAACGACTGTCTGCAGATGAGTCAAATGAATCCCGTTTCGTCACCAAAATTCGTTGGGTTGTTGAAGCAGTACATGGCAATATCAAACAGAAGTTTAGGCTTTTAGATCATAAACTGGACAATAAATTACTTCCTAAAACTAGTTTTTTTTGTCGAATTGCTTGTTTTCTACATAAAGAATTTGGTACAAAACTTGATTCTGATCTTGAACTTTCCGAGAAAATTATTGCCGCCATGAATTCGAAAAAAGATCAAGATAATATTCTAACTTCGGAAGTGGAGCCTAATCGTTGGGCAAGACGAAAAGTTCCATTTACATCAACAACTTCAGATCAATTAACTGACCTTCGAGAGTTAACGGATCAAGAACTCAAAATTTTTTTGCAGGATCGTATCAAATGTCTCAAGCTGTATCGTATTTAGCTGAGATGATGAATGAAGACGGAACAATCACACTTCATTATGTAAAAATCTCACCTAATATTATAAAACTTGAAGTGAGATCTCGACATGTTAATTAACTCAAAAACATATCGTTGTGTTGTTGATTATCAGCCAGATAAGAATAACATATCTGGAATTAGTCGATATTGTTGTGATTGTGCTAATGATAGGCGCACTGTAAGATGCTGCTCATACATTGCACCTATCATATATTATCTGCATCACGCCCGATATTTGTGAAAACTAGTAAGACCTGCTGAAATATTGAGTCGTCTGTTTATTGATAGAAAGGTTACTGTTGTAGTAAATGAAGACAGTGACGAAGACTAACGTTACTCAAAACAGGCTTTTCGATCTATTGTGTATCAAGTTATTACATCACAGCAGTGCTCTCCAAACTCAAATAATGGATCAGTTATTAAAAATACCATTGTGGAATGCAAATTGACTCTAGCAGCATTCAGAGGAGCTAAAAGTATTTATAAACAACCAGAACCTTGATATTATTCTTATCTCCGAAACGCATTTCACCCAGAGAAGCCATTTTAAAATGCCAAATTATTCAATTTACTGCACCAACCATCCATGGCAACGCGAAAGGCGGTTCAGCAATTATAATAAAAAACTCAATCAAACATCATCAAATAAACAACTACTGCAAAAAATTTTTACAGGCCACCAACATAGTAATTGAAGATTCCACTGGTCCCCTAACTGTCTCGGCCGTTTACTTTCCTCCAAGACATATAGTAAAACAGTAACACTACGAAAACTTCTTTGGGACACTAGGACACCGGTTCATGGCAGGTGGTGACTATAATTCAAAACATACCGATTGGGGCTCCAGGTTAATTACACCGATAGGACGAGAATTACTCAAAACGTTAGAAAAAAAACGCCTAAAACACTTATCTACTGGCGAACCCACATATTGGCCATCTGATAGACGTAAATTACCAGACTTGGTTGATTTCGCAATTACCAAGGGCATTCCTCAAGGCTTTGCCATAGCTAAATCATGCTTTGATTTATCCTCAGATCACTCCCCAGTCCCGATATCACTATCCACAATAGCAATAAGTTCAAGTAAACAATCAAGGTTATGCAACAGTTACACAAATTGGGACGTATTCAGACACTCTATAAACGAAAACTTACCGTTAGACATCAGTCTTAAAACCGAAGAAGAAGTAGAAACAGCCGTCAAATTATTTAACGATGCAGTGCAACAGGTAGGTTGGATCGCTACTCCCGAACCACCTGATGTCATTAAAACCTACGATTGCCCCATAACAATAAGGCAAAACGCCTATCTAATGCGGCAGCTCAAGAAATAAAAGAACTACTTAAAAAGAACAAAAATGAATGCATTCAAACATTCCTAAGCAACCTAACACCTACTGAAAGCACTGACTACTCACTATGGAAAGTAACCAAAAAGGCTAAACAAGTAACACAAGCTTCACCACCAATCAGAACACTCGAGGGATCTTGGGCAGGACCAACGAAGAAAAAGCAAATGCATTCGCAGAACACCTTTCTGAGGTGTTTCAGCCACATCCATTGGAAAAGGCACAGAGGAACAGGACGAATTAATGCACTTCCTAGAAACTCCATATCAGCTCGAGCCACCACTACTAAATATTAAAATTGGGGAAGTTCAAGAAGTCATTAGAAAACTACAATCCAAAAAAGCTCCGGGTTATGATCTGATCACTGGGAGAATCCTCAAAGAACTACCCTGCCATGGTTTCAAATATCTTACGCAATTATTCAATGCAATATTGCGCAACCCAAATCAATGGAAAGTAGCACAGATTGTCCTAATCTCTAAACCAGGTAAACCTCCCAATGAGATACATGTAGGCGGTTTCAATGTTCATAACTCTAATTGGCTTCAATTTTCATCTACTACAAATCACGCTGGTCATAGTGCAGAAACATTTGCTATTTCATGCGATCTCACACAAATGATTTCTGAACCCACAAGAATCCCTGATAACCCTAATCATACTCCACATCTTCTAGATCTCCTTCTTACATCAAACTCTCGTGTTTATAAAACTTCCGTTCTTTCGCCTTTAGGTCTTTCCGACCATTGTCTAATAAAAATCATTTCTACTGTACCTAATTCCACTGTTGTTCGCAAAACCGACAGAACCTTGTGGTGTTTTAAGTCAGCTCGATGGAGTGATTTACGGGATTTCTTTGCAACCTTTCCATGGCGTGAATATTGTTTTAAGTCGTCTTCTTCGGACATCGCTCTTTCAGTATCTGAAGTCATCCTCATGGGAATGGAGTTATACATTCCGAAAAAACAGTACCGTGTAGGTCATTCACGTTCCCAACCCTGGTTCAATAAGGCTTGTTCTGATGCAATATCTTTAAAAAATAAATGTTACATTAAATGGAAATCTAATAAATCGGTTGACAGTCATGTAGAATACGTTGGTGCTAGAAATATCTGCAAAAGTGTCATCACTAAAACTAAAAAGTTGTTCGAACAACGAAAATGCAATGAACTAGCTATATCTCCTTTAGGCAGTCGTAAATTTTGGTCTTTAGCAAAAGCCATTAGTAAAAACTTTCGAACATCTTCATTTCCCCCCCTGACATCTATTGACGGATCGGTAGTTGCTGATACTGTAGACAAAGCCAACGTTTTTGTGGATTTGTTTGCATCAAACTCGTGTTTCAATGATTCTGGAAAAGATGTGCCCCTAGTCAACTCTTCTTCATACGTTATGAAACCAATTCATTTTCGGTACAAGCTCTTGGAATCGATCATCAGTAGGCTTGATCTCAATAACACGACTGGCCCAGACGGTATCCCAGCTATTGTCTTAAAGAAATGTTCCCCCGAACTAATACCAGTCCTATCTAAGCTCTATACGATCTCTATATCTTCCGGGGAATTCCCTTCATCATGGAAGTTAGCATATGTTCAACCTATTCCCAGAAAATGTGATAAGACCGATCCCTCAAATTACAGACCAATTGCAATAACTTCAATTTTGTCTAAAATCATGGAAAAAGCCATCAATCAGCTACTGCTCACGTTCCTTGAAACTAACAAACTCCTTAGTGACCACCAATATGGGTTTAGGCAAAGTCGTTCAACAGGCGATCTTCTTTCAAATGTGACCCAAGTTTGGAACAATACAGTAGAGCAGTCCGGTGAAACAGTTGTAGTCGCTTTAGATATCTCAAAGGCATTTGACCAAGTTTGGCATAAGTGTTTACTTGCCAAACTCACCTCGTTTGAGTTAAATGATACGCTCATCAACTGGGTTTCTAGTTTCCTTGATAAAAGACGAATACGTGTCGTAGTTGATGGCTTTTTTTCAAAAGAAGTTAGCATTAACGGGGGCGTACCACAGGGATCCGTTATAGCGCGTACACTTTTTCTGCTGTACATAAACGACCTTATTTCTTCAACAGCTAACCCCATCCATTGCTTTGCTGACGATAGCACTCTTCACTGTAGTTCATCTCAGTCTACTCATAGTGATAATCCACCTTCTATGTCAAATCAAGAAATTAAAGCTGAAATGGCAAATTCAATCAACAAAGACATTCAACGTATTCTCGAATGGGGAAGCAATAATCTAGTTAAATTTAATGCTAACAAAACTCAGTGTTGCCTTATGTCCGCCAAAAAACATCGATCATTTCCTGTTGTAAGCATGAATGGCTCAGTTCTTAAGTTTTCAGACTCTATTACTCTGTTGGGTATGACTGTATTTTCAAATCTCTCATAGGTTGACCATCTTCTGTCAGCTACCAAAACAGCTGCTCGTAAAATAGGCTTTTTGTACAGATCTAAGCAGTACTTTACCTCTCGACAACTCCTTCTGCTGTATAAGGCCCAAATTCGGCCTCATCTGGAATATAATTCTCACCTTTGGGTTAGTGCTCCCCAATACGCTCTCGATATCGTTGATCGTATTCAAAAGATAGCGATTAGGCTTATAAATGACCCGTCCTTAACTTCTCACATACAGTCCCTTGAGCATAGAAGGATGGTTTCAGTTCTTTCTTTGTATTATCGCTATTATAAATGCGTTCTACAACAGAGCAAGTACTTAAGAGTTGTTAACAAAATCAATGACGCATTTGAAAATAAACAATATTGCTCTGCAGCCTTTTTGGACATAACACAGGCTTTTGATAAAGTGTGGCATATCGGACTGCTATACAAACTGCGATCAATCTTTCCATTAAACTATTTCCTTCTTCTAAGATCCTATCTCTACAATAGACATTTCCTCGTCAAAATTGGCACTGTTCTCACGAAACTCTATCCGATAAACGCCGGGGTACCCCAAGGCAGTAAACTTGGGCCATTGTTCTATGTCATATATGCTGCTGATCTCCCGACCACACCACAAGTTTTAACAGCGACGTTTGCTGATGATACCGCAGTCTTAGCCCATGACAGCGATCCAGCTCTTGCCTCACAAAAACTACAAACTTCTCTGAATTCAATACAATCATGGTTACAGAAATGGAGAATTAAAGCAAATGATACAAAATCCGTATATGTGACGTTTACCACGAGACGAGAAACGTGTCCTCCCGTTATTCTATACAACAAATCATTACCGCAACAAGACGACGTAAAATACCTTGGTCTGTGCTTAGATAGAAGAATCACCTGGCGGAAGTACATTCTTACTAAGCGAAAACAACTTGGATTAACTCTCACCAAAATGTACTGGCTAATTGGGCGATATTTAAAACTTAACATCGAAAATAAGCTCCTCATTTAGAAAGCTATCATAAAACCAATCTGGTCGTACGGTATACAACTTTGGGGAACTGCTTCAACATCAAACATAGAGATCCTTGAACGTTTCCAATCCAAAGTGCTCCGCATGATGGTTGACGCACCGTGGTACGTGACAAACGCAACAATTACGCACGATCTGCAGATTCTAACGGTCAAGGAAGAAATTCGAAATTTCAGCACAAAATACAAAACTCGACTCAGTGTACACCTCAATGATTTGGTAAAAAATCTTATAATTCAACCACTAAATCACAGAAGACTAAGAATGTTTACGCCCAATGAATTACCAAATATATTTTAATTGCATTTAAGTAAATTAGGTTTAGTTTTAGATATAAGTTTAGCTTCTAAGTTATTTTCCCATTAATCACACTAGGTTTAAAAACCTTTGTATATGGAAGAGTGCTACTAAGCATTCTCTGTCATGTCATATATGTAACTGTCAATTAATTTGCTAAATGTACTGATACAGATTGCAAATATAGTGGGACTTATACAATAAAAAAAAAAGTTATTACATTTAATGTCAACAATTTATGACAATTTTGTTAAACAATATCAATATTATAACGTAATAACTTTTATAATCGAAATGTTTGTTTTTATTATGTTAAAACTGAAAAAATGTTCCGAGTAGTATGGAAAAATTATACAGAGTGGGCCAAAAGTACCGCATAAATTCAATTAAAAATTAGGTGTTTATTTTTTGGAAAAACGCTCTGACACGTCGATTTTAATTTTTTGTAGCGATTTTTTTGATGCTAAGTTCATGTATACAGGGTGGTTTTTCCAAAAAACAAACACCTAATTTTTAATTAGGGCACTTTTGGCCCTCTCTATAGTTTAAGTGCAATTTAACGTGGAAACAAGATTTATTTAACGTCTCTTTAAATATTTTTCTCACTCTTAATTATTTTAAGTAGGTTATGTCTTAATTTTCTGTTTTTTTTTCTAGTGAGGATGTATATTCAGTAAAAAAAATAATTTTTCTACATTTTTTTACCTTCAAAAAAGTATGTTTAAATGCAGAAAAAAAAATTACCTTTCAATTTTTTTCATATTGTTCCACCACTTCTAAAAAATCGAAAGAAATTCCTGCGTATAGAGGGGTATAAAAGACATTTTCTGACAAAATTTGGTGAGCGACACATTTCAAAATGGCTTAAAAAAACATTTAAATTTTATTCTTTTCGCTAAGAATCGGCTGTTCATCTGGGAATAAAAAAAAAATATATTTTTTTGTGCCTTTTACTCGTAAAAATTAGGAAAAAATCACCATTCACTAATTTTCAATTTTACTGTTAGAAAAAAATTAAATGGAAAAAAGAAGTATTTTTGAAAAACTGGAACTGTTTGGGATTAATAGCTGAAAAACTTGACTGAATTATTTTTATTTGGTACCCAGACGATCCCCCAAGTACCAATAAGAAAAGCCGCGGGGGCAGATTTCGAATATGTATCCGGCTATGCTCTTTAAGGAATTGAATTTCTCCTTCAGGAAGTAGATTTTAAAACTGTATGCGATTAATTATTATAGCTTCTCAGAAAATATAGTGGAGCGGGAGAATGAAATCGGAATTTCTATGTTATAGAAAATTGTTTTAATTTCTTAAAGAAATACATCATTCTTTAAGAAATTAAAACAATTTTCTTTCGGGAAGCGGATTTTAATGCTTTAACCAATATTCTGGATATGAACTACAGGCTGTTCGTATTAAGGACCTGGACTGAATTTAATTCTGTAACTAGGCACGAGGCGTGGGCTTTCTCGTGTTTTAATAGCTGTAATACGGTCTTAGTCGGGATAATCTGACAGGAAGCGGGTTTCTGAAGATTATTTGACAATGTTTTGTCGGTAAACTTTCCTGGCTTCCCATTCGGTCGTGTTTATGTTAGGTATATGTGTGCGTGCGTACGTGAGTGCGAGCATACGTGCAGGCATGTGTGTCTGTGTGTGCATAAACGCGCGAGCGCGCGTGTGTGTGTGTGTGTGTGTGTGTGTGTGTGTGTGTGTGTGTGTGTGTGTGTGTGTGTGTGTGTGTGCGTGTTTGTGTGTGTATTTATTAATACTTCATTTTGGCGTTTTGCTATTATATTATACCATTATTTTGTTTCTTGAGTTATTACTTCCACATCCAACAGATAGGAAGTGCTGTATCACTAAAAAAACTTTCAAAAATTTTTATTTGCTTAATCGCTTTAAAATGTTCGAGAACGTTCAAAAACAAAATTTGAGCAAAAAAATCTTGTCTGTGTATCTTTGTGCCTGTCTGTGTGTGTACTCTATAACCTTTTTAGCACACAAATAGATGTCAACTACCCAAAGTGATTGATTGCTTCTGGGGTCAGGGAGATATGAGGAAAGGGGTAAAATTGGGGGTAAGTACCCCTTCTACAAATTTTAATTTTTTAGATTTTTTCCTATTAATATGTTATTGGTATTATAATTGTGCGTATTTTTTGTTCCTATAATGTTTCTGTGTAAGAAACGGTATGCAAGATATTACCAAAAACCCGTCACGTTAAAAAAACCGCTTTTTCCTAAATATCTTCGGAACTACTTAACATATTCAAAAAGTGAAGATACCGTTAGATAGGAAATAAAAATTCTCACAAAAACGGTTTTTTCAATTTTTAGAAAATTTTTTGTCATTTTTGAAATATTTACAGAAAACTCGATTTTGGAGCCCGTCCTCGCGATTTTTTTTAAATGTTGAAGTAAGATAGAAAATCAAATTTCTCATCGAAAAGTATTCTCGTAATTTTTTTGTAAAGTTAATCGTTTTCGAGTTATTTACAGAAAACCGTTTTCGAGTTATTTACAGAAAACCGATTTTTTGGTGTGGAAGTATTGATACAATTTGCAGGGTTTTTTCTTTAAAACGTAATTGCTTATGTTTCGGGTACCTGATATTCAATCATACGATGAAGTTAACTTAATATACGTATACTTAATGTATGGAAAGAGTAATCATTTGTTTTGTTGGCAATAAATCAGAAAACTGCGTGTGCGTGTGCGTATGTGTGTACGTGGGTGTTGGAGCATTCGTGTCGGTGTACGCGCGTGATCGTGTGAGTGTATGTGTGCGTGTGTGTATGTGTGTGCGTGCGTGCGTACGTATGTGCGTGTGTGTATGTATGTGTGTGCGTGCGTGCGTATGTGTGTGCGTGCGTGTGTGTGTGTGTGTGTGTCTGTGTGTGTGTTTGTATGTGTGTGTGTGTGTGTGCGTGCGTGCGTGCGTGCGTGTGTGCGGGTGTGTGCGCGTGCGTGCGTGCGTGTCTGCGTGCGTAGGTGTGTGTGTGTGTGTGTGTTTTATGTGTGTGTGTGTGTGTGTGTGTGTGTGTGTGTACGTTCGTACGTGCATGCGTGTGTTTGTGTGTATATGTGTGTGTGTGTGTGCGTGTGTGTGTGTGTGTGTGTGTGCATGTGGAAATGTGTGTTATTGGTGTAATTGTGTATGCACATTAACGCGTTTTTGGTTTAATGGTCTGGTTATTTGGTTACTTGGTTTCGGATTTATGGTTTTTAAACATCTTTGATTTTTGTCTAGTTTGTGTTTACCAGTTCGTTTAGGTTTTTTGACCAGGTTGCCAAGTTTATGTATTTTAGTGTGGTTGTGTCTGTCCGAAAATCACTTCACCGCCGGTGAATTTCAATTTTACTTCTATTCTACTGGATTTTTAGATTTTTACTAATTTTCTACTATACGTAGCTCCCCACTAATTCAAAACGCTGTATTTCTTTACTATAATCTCTTTCTTGCATTATCTGTGATCAAAGTTACGTGTTACGTATATAATACGCCATATGTATAATTATATATATATATATATATATATATATATATATATATATATATATATATATATATATACAGGGTTATTACAAATGATGTTCCCGATTTCAATTATAAATATTACTGGATTAACCTGTTTTAAGACCATTTCAGTTGGTACCACTGGAAAGAAAAACTCATAAAGTTTTGTTTACATTGATTTAAGTACGTATCAGCTATTTGTTAAAGTCAATTGTTGTCAATTGTGTAATGGCTGAATTTGAAGACAAGAAAGCGTTTGATGTGTTGGATTATCACATCAACCAATCATTTATTAGTGCGCAACGTTACTTTAGAACCAAATTTAATGAAGATTCACCTAGCAGTCACAAGTAGTACTTGAATTTTAAGAGAAATTGGTGCATTTGTAAAAAGAAATCAGTCAGTAAGCAATGGCGCTGTAGAGCAGGTAAGGGAAAGTTTTACGCGTAGTTCACAGAAATCTACTGTTAAATGCAGCAAACAGCTTGATATACCACAGCCAACAGTTTGGAAAAATTTACGTAAACGTATAAATTTCAAGCCTTACAAGCTTGAGCTTGTTCAAGCATTAAAACCAAAGGACAAAGTTCTAAGACTTTCTTTTTGTGAGAACATGTAGGCATTGATGGAAAATTAAAACTGTGTAAAATGTTTAGTCTTTAGTGATGAAGCCACATCCCACTTGTGTGGTATCGTGAACAGACATAATGTCATAATATGGGGTTCGGAGAACCCACACACCTACATCGAGCACTTACACTCCGAAAGTTAATTTGTCTTGTACTATCATTTACAACAAAGTGTACGGACCTTTTTTCTTTGTTGGACAAACAATAAATGGAATAAATCTTGGACATGATGACAGAATGGCTTCTACCGAAATTAGAACAAGAATCCCTAAACTTCATTCTGAACTTCAAAATCGGCTGCCTGGCAGATGAATCGGCCGTGCAGGTCCAAGTGATGGCGCACTCTTGAACTGGCCTCCAAGATTTCCGGACATCACCCCCTGTGATTTGTTCTTGTGAGGATACATCAAACATAAAGTGTATACACCACCAGAAAGCATACCTGGGATCCAACAACGGATTACCAGACCTGAACACTCTTAACAAAGTATGGCAAGAGCTTGATTACACGCTTAACATCTGTCGTATCACAAGGGGTTCCTATATGGAACATTTATAATTCTTGGCACCTGGGATGAAACTTTTAAAGTTTTTCTTAAAATGTAACCATTTTATTTTTTTGTATAATAAATAAAACTAGATTTATGTGCACTTGAAATCATGAACATCATTTGTAATAACCCTGTATATATATATATATATATATATATATATTGTTTAAGTAAAAAAAAAGCTAATGTCACTTTAGTGATTTTGTCACTAACATTGTAAATAATTAATACATAATTTAAAAGCTGAAAATTCGTTTTGTTCATTAAATTGAAAAAGATTGTCATTATCCAAAACATTAGTGGGCTCGAAAAGACGACTGTCTCCGCAACATGGTCCTTGTGCGAAGCCGGATATAATCCAGAGATTACACACATATACAATTATTAATTGGAGAGATCAAGAACATTAAAATTTTAATATCGAAGGAAGGAATTAGAAGAACATTATTGGTGTAAAACACATTTAATAATTAGTTCTTGATTTAACCCACCACTCTTCAGGTATTAACTCAGTTGTAAGGCGGTAATTTATGTCAGGTTTGTGCCTATTATTACATTTCAATTATTGTCGTATGGTTAATTTTTGACCAAATCGACGTATATTAATATCTGAAAAGTCAATGAACATGTGTAATTATAAAAATAATAATTTTATTTTGAATAAAATCAAAATTTTACTCACTAATTTTAGATCATTGGTGAAATTTTTGACAGGCTGCATTTATTTAAGTTAGCAAGGACGCAACGCATGCGTATTTTGTGGAAATTCCAACGAAGTCTGTTTCACATTGAAACTATTAATAACAAATTACAATTTAAATATTAATATGAATATTTCCATGTGTGAAATGAAATTTCTTTTGATTGCACGAAAAAGATTCGAAAAGATTTAAATTTTTATAATACTATTAAAAGTTAAATAAATATTTTTATTTTATTTGCCAATTTAATTCCAAATGTAGAACACCATCCTTAAGGAGATACTGAGTTAGTCCGGAGCATTTTCCAACGAATTTCAATATGGAACTCGATCCCCAAGTATTATACTTTTATAAATTAATAATAAATATTTTCACGATATTGCCATTATATATATATATATATATATATATATATATACATATCAGAAAAGCTATGAAGGGTTGGAGCTAAATGGATAGGTTTTGAGATGTAAGCTGAAGTTTTACGTTACGTGGTTCTAATAAAAAAACGTTAAGACGAATCTTTATAACTCGTACTCATTTAACTAAATTACATTCTTCGAGCAACAACACGGCACTTTACAGTAAATTATTGATCAGCTGATAGTTGAATTCATATTTTAACAAAACATATGGATTCGGCTGATGACAAACTGACGAAATCGGGAGCACTACAGCTCCACAGCATTTTTGTCTTCTAGAGCTATTCAAAATATAAATTTAAAAAGAAATTATTCCAAGGGGGCGGCAATGTTCAAAAGTCTCTCAAGATTAGGGTGTCGTTAACGAAAATGTTACAGGTCTGATATGGATGTAAGGGAAAGCCGGCAGAAAAGAAAAACTGACGGAAACGGTCGAGTTTTTGGGAATAAACTAAATATATTAAGTTCAAGCACAATAAGTCATGAACAAATTCTAAAAAAAAACAAACAAAATAATCAGACGGACGGTAATAAGGAAAGTCACTAATTTTGTTGATCAGTGGAATAATCCTAAAAATATTAAGTTAGCGATGCGACGAGATATGTGAGTTACAAACAAAAAAGAAAGTTTAAATCAATGATTTCGTAAATTCCTAAAAAAAAATTTGTATCACAAATGTAATTAATGAAAAAATAGTAAGATTTGCAAGAAAAAGAGTTAATAGAAAGCTTTAATTCATTAAACAAAATGTACGAGATAGGAAGGAACAAATGAGTAATGGTGTTGAATTACAAATTTGAATAAACAATTTACGTCCGTAAAGAAAAAGTACTTATGCAAGTTATAAATTATAAAACACGTAAATAAACCCAAGGTAAATAAATTTGCACAAAATGTATCGCGATAAAACTTGATAGTGATAACAAACGTTGAATGCCAAACTTATCCAAACACGGTACTATTTTTGTTGTTTATGACTTCATTTGAATTATTTAATAAATTGGTCATTTAGAAATAAAGTAATCTAAATATAGCGGAAGACTTGGCTTACCGTTGCTAATGATAACAGGAAATAACACAGGTGTTTTAATTGCAATTTACAAATATACAGAATGATCTAGAAATATCTAAGTACGACTTTAATCATTTTCGATAAATTAAATATAGGAAAACAGTTTTTCTCAGTACAAAATTTTAATTTGTTACATCTCTTGCAAGAGAACTAGAGATCCGAGCTTAAAAACGATAACGGTTATGTTGACAGCCTTTTCTGGTGCTTTCTGTGTTGCCGCTTTGCTGGTTTGGAAGGTACGAGGGTAAAACGCAAATTATTGTCGATTTTAAATTTGCCCCCCGTACGTTTTATTACCAACAATAGAAGAAAATGTTTTCTATAAAGGTTTCTTATTTTGCTAAGTGGAATATTATGCTGTCCAAAAATCGCTATACCAGGTCAAGTCAAAAAATTATCGCATCCAACTTTCTCATTTTAAATGGAATACCCTGTACATTTTTAGACAAAAAGTTGTATTTTTTAATTGCCTTTTCATACATATAACATTTAATTCAGTTGTAATGAATCTTTTACGTTCTTCGTTCATTTAGTTGTAAAATATAAGAAAAAAAAGTTTTTAATTATTAATGAATTATAAGTATGTGGTAGGCAATTTAATTTGCATTTTGGTGTAACTTAAGTTGCATATTTTCTTAGGGGTTTATATTCCCATATCTTTGAATTAATTTTTTGCGCACATTTCTTCGCGCACCGCTATATCACCTGATATCGTAAGCGTCTTTTTGAGCATTACTTGATGAACGTTGTGTTGTTTTGGGTTTCCACCTAAATTTTGTGAAAAGTGCCATTGATTTAATGGTAAGATACATTTAACTCGTATTATATTAAAATCTAAAGCATTTTTTGCAGGCACTTTTACTTTTACCACTTTTACTTTTATTACTTTTGGCATTTTCGATGCTTATGATTACAATTTTGCATTTAATTCAGATCTAAAATTAGACCAAATTTTTTATTTGAACTTTTGAGAGAATGCAATAAACACTGGATTATCCAAATTTCATGAAGATAAATTTAAAAGAAGTAAAATTCAACTTTGGTATGGTTTACAACGTACAGCATCGTTATTACGACATATTGCGCAATATTTGTGCAAAGATTACATCACCTTTGGTTTACATTTCCGTATTCGTTTAAATACCAGAGGTTATCAAAAAGTTGTGTACAAAATTTTTGAACAGGTATTTATGCCTATGATTTAGTAATTTAAGGCTATTACAACTAGTTTTTAAGATACATTTTATATAATTCTAAATTTAAGTATTTAATAAACATAGTTTGTAAATCTTTTATTTTGACATTTTGGTGAATTTTTTATTGTATCCTCGGGTTAGTTATTCCGAGCACAATAAGAAAAAATATCTTGGCGTCCGAGATAATTTTTATTATTGTTACATTGCAGTTACTATATTGATGTTAAGTGGAAACAACTAAGCTGGAATTGTGGTAATTAAGCAAATCAAAAAAAAAATTGAGCCGTCCTGAATTAAGCTACCGACTGAGACAACGAACGGCATTATCTTTTATTGAGTGTTTTGGATCTCTGGTTATTTTAACGATTTGTTTTGAGAACATTTACACCTATTTATTTATTATTAAATTATTACACCAGGGCTTATAACCACTATATTACACAGTGTTACTATTTAAATAAGTGAACAGTCCTAATTTTTATATTAAATCTGTAGTAGGCCATGCATTATGAGGTAAGAAAACGAAATTAAAGTTTGCACTGTTCACTGAAGACTACTGTCCCTCAAAGTAATATTCAAATTACAAGTTTAGAGCATCTTCTTAATTTTTCTTCATAATCGTACAATATTTAAGAATACCTACTTACTAAATACTTTAGTAGGCTGTGGATAGAACCTAGTTGCCTCGAAAACAGAACAGGACAAGTAATTTTATATACTGACAGACCGGAACGTGTTTCGAGTTTTCTGTTAGATAAAATGGTTTACGTAAACTATGAAAACATGTTATGTGCATATATCTAATGTCAAAGAAATAAAGAAAATGTCCTAAACTTGTTTTTTCGATGTTACCCTGAGAGGCAGTAACCATTTGGTGATATTTTTAAAAGACTAGAAAACAATCTGAAGAATTATATAAATGCTTTAGTACACCGAGACCTGTTGAATATACTAAGAAAAATAAAGAAAACGAAATAATAAACGTTCTGGTATCCGTGAAATGTGAATTTCAAGTAAGTTTGGCTTGCTGTTACCAGTTACCTGGAATAATTTTATGCTAAAAACTGCATACTTATCATAATAATGTTATTAAAATCAAATTCATTCTAAGCAAGGAAATTCCATGGCTATACCAATAATAGAAAAAGCAGTTGGGGTGTCAAAAACCAAGGTTCAAAAGATATTGAAAAAAAAATCATTACTACCCATATGAAGTAAGCTTAGCACAATATTTACACCCCTGAAATCATTAGAGAAGAATTGAATTTTACCGTTGGTTTTTACATAAATGTAACGAAATTCCCAATTTTTATAAGAAAAACGTATGGTCCAATGAAGGAAGAATTACAAATGGTGGAATTATGACCCGCCACAATGAAAGATACTGGGGCAACACCAACCCGCCGACAGGGTAGATTTGGTTGTAACATCAGTTGTTTTTTAAAAGGACACAGGTTTGTCTATACGATTTGTGAAAAAACCCTTAATACTGGAAGATACGTAAGTATCCTGGAAACTAATCTTTTAAATTTGCTTGATGACGAACCTTTTGACGAACGAACTAATATGTATTTGCAGAAAGATGGTGCTCCCAGCCATAACGCCTAAAGGGTCAGGGAAGATTTAAATATAAACTTCCCAGAGAGATGGTTGGGAAGATATGGACCTGTTAGATGGCCGCCGCGCTCACCTAACCTGACACCTCCAGGTTTTTTATGGGGTCAGCTAGAATCAGAGATCGATAAACGAAGCAATGAAACACAGAAACAGTTCTTGAAGCAATCCATGCAGCATTTAGAAAAATAAAACCTGTTCATATTATTAATGCACTTTGATCGGTGCCAAAAATGAACTGATTGCAATGGAAGGACATTTGAGTACCTTCGTGGACAAATGCACCACACACAGTTTGTTTCATTTTCTTACATCATAATGCATAGCCTACTACTGATTTAATATAAAAATTAAAATTGGTCACTTATTTAAATAATAAACTATATTAAATGTTATATATATGAAAAAACAATTAAAAATGCAACTTTTTTAGCTAAGAATCGTTTTACCCCAGTTTCTTCTAAACCAGCCAACATTTTTAAGTTTTACTTTTACCATTTTTAGTTTTTTCCAAATACATCTCATGACACCTACACAAGTTTTTTGTTCAATAATTACCGAGATAACCAGTAAAAGTGTCGAAAATGGGCAACCCTGTACAAAAAATTATAGTCCAAAAACGAAAAAAGAAGATTTAAGTTAAAAGAGCAAGTTTCGTCAAAGTATTTTTATCTTTTGAACCGTCCTAGAAAGTGTATAAGAAGGTAAACAAAATATTATATTTGTGATTATTTTGAGAAGAAATAACTAGTCTTCTCAATAATAAAAGTTATATGCAAAATTTCGATACATGTGTAACTACAAAGAACGTAAACAAATAGTTTCTTCTAAAAGCCGTACCAAAATTAACCTCGGAAGTAATAATTTTATAAAAATATAATTTGAAGATGTGATGTAATGTGATGGAACGGTTTAACGCACGACAATCTAGCAGAAAGACAACACAAAATAAGGCAGAGCAAAGCAAGGCAACATAAGATAAGGCAAGGAAAGGCGAAACAATGCAATGCAAGGCAGTGCAAGGCAATGCAAGGCAATTCAAGGCAACGCAAGGCAAGGTAATGCAAGACAATGCAAGGCAAAGTAAGGCAATGCAAGGCAATACAAGGCAATGCAAGGCAATGCAAGGCAATGCAAGGCAATGCAAGGCAATGCAAGGCAATGCAATACAAATTCAAGACAATGCAAGACAATGCAATGCAAGGCAATGCAAGTCAATGCAATACAAATTCAAGGCAGTGCGAGGCAATGCAATACAATGCAAGTCAATGCAATGCAAGGCAATGCAAGGCAATGCAAGGCAATGCAAGGCAATGCAAGGCAATGCAAGGCAATGCAAGGCAATGCAAGGCAATGCAAGGCAATGCAAGGCAATGCAAGGCAATGCAAGGCAATGCAAGGCAATGCAAGGCAATGCAAGGCAAAAAATGCAAAAAAAGGCAATGCAAGACAATGCAAAACAACGCAAGGCTATCTACACTTGACTTGAAATACTTGACCGTCAAAAAGGGCAAGCTGCAACTGTAGGTGCAAAGTTATATATATATATATATATATATATATATATATATATATATATATATATACAAGTATTTATTTTAAAACTTGCCACCTTGGATTTTGTGAAAAGTGAAGATTTTTAAACATATTTGTGAAACACGGAAAAGGATTATCAAGGGGGACAATTTTTTAACTAAAAATTATTTCGCTCTATTTTATCCCCTCCCCCAAGTGTTATCCTCTTCAAAATCTTAAATGGTAGTATCATTTGTAAGGCCTTTTGGTTCTTTTATTTAGGTGGTTATTTTTTTTAATCGGTCTATACGTTTGCAAAAAAGTAAGAAAAACCCTTTTTTGTTCTGTAGAACTTATCCCTGAAGCCCCAAATCCTTAATGTATTATTATCTTTATTAAGCAGAGCACTTGAAAAGTCAAATAGTGATTTATTACGTTGATAACTTAGAAAATTCCTACTTACCCCTAATGAAGAATTGCTTAAATTGATATTTCTTCACAGAGAAGTGTGGATGAAAAAGTCTTCAAAATGTTGCTCATTATTTGTTAAACAATGCTATAATCGTTACTCAACAGATGGGCAGATGGATAGATAACACCTTTCATGCCTGCTTCCACACGGAGAGGGTTTGGAAATCGTCTCTGGTATTGCACCGTTGCAGAAGGGTACTTTTTGAACACCTTTTGTAAACTATTGCTACATGGTCTTTGTTAATGGTCTTATAGTTGTATTTGTTATCGTTCTTGTTATTGTTTGCTTATTCTGGTTTGTATTCATTTAAAATAATAATATGGTTCTTATCATAAGCGTCAATATATACTTTATTTTGTTCACTAAAATTCATAATAAACGAGCATTCTCTTATTGATATGTGAACATGTATGAAACAGGTGGGTACGTGTACGAAGTCTTCGTTTATTAAACAATAAAACGACATAGATCATGAATACTAAATGTTAAAACAAAGTACAGTTTTACAAGTAAATGTATTCGTTCACAGTCGAACTTCTATCAATGAAACTAATGAGTATTAGATTAACCACAAAATTTTTAATTTTTTTAATGTATCGTTCATTGCCCATTTAAATTGCTTTCTTTATCATATTATTGCAACAAAACCATCAAGGAAAAGCAACTTTAGCATATAAATTCCTAACACTACAATGGTGTTTAATTTCAACCTCATTCCTAGGAATTCTCTTTCGTCTACTCACTTACTTATTCTAAAGAGCCCAAGAATGTCGATGTGGTATGGCTGGTATCTGAAATAATTTTCTCTCATATTTTGAACGTGAAGTTTGGTAAAATCGCTATAAAGCAATGGACATTCGTGAAATAGTCTTACCTACCAATAAAATATGTACTTACAGGAATTTATTCAGGAAACAAGTTAACTAAGGTGGTTCGAGATTTTCTAAATAGTAAAACGGTGTGCTCTTGTACAGAAATTTTCTCAATATGCTTACAGGCAAGGGCCTTTTGAACAAGCACAAGTACAAGAACCACCTCTAAAGGCCTACGCCTACGGGGATAATTCTTGTAGGAACCTCAGTACTTACATTCCAAAGCAATGTAAGAGTTGTGTATGTATTTGCAGGCAAGATCGATTTATAATCTACCAAAGGCAGAAAGGAAATCTTTCAAACTGTTGGGATGATTAGCATAAAACAAATTATAACTTACTCAGATGTACTGGCAGGTGATAGTAAAATAAACGCCACGTTTCAGTAGGTCGCAGGGGTCCTCAGGACGAAGGCGGTTAGATCCAGATGACTGCTTCAGGACGGCAGCGGAAAAGATGAGTAGATGGTTTTCAGGACGGCAGCAGAAAGATAAGGATTTCATTCATTTTTTTATTTTAATCGCTAGGACTACGATATACCGGACAGATGCCCCCTATACCTTCGTCGGACCTTGCTTTATTCATGGCATAGTGTCGACTTGTCATTTTATTCCTACCTAACTTAAATTAACTTAAGATATGTAACAACAATAAGGCATATAACTACATGGTATAATATTCATATCACTCAACACAGCACGATCTTCGGCCTCTTGTGCCTGGTCACGTCGTTGGCGTCGCAGTTCCATAATACCGAGATAGCTGGATTCGGGTGGGCCGCTAGTTCCATCTCCTGGTTGACTGCGGCCGTTTTTATGAAGTCCATTAGGGTGGCCTTCTTGAGGTTCTTGTGGGGTCGGTCGTTCCTGGCGTACCAGGGTGCGTCGGTAATCATCCGGAGGCACTTGTTCTGGATAGTCTAAAGGCGCTTGATGGTCTACGGAGCGGTGTATGCCCATGCTTCGCAGGCGTGGTCAGCATAGGGCGGATGATCGACTTGTAGATCAGCATCCTGTTGTCGGTTGCTAGGACGCTGTTCCATCCCATGAGCGAATACAACTTGTTAATTATGACGAATGCCTTGGATCTTCTGTCTGCGTCGTGCTGGTTACATCGGAGCTTCCTGTCCATGAGGAGTCCCAGGAATCCATCCATGAGATATCCTGGCCGAACATAGAGATTTTCCTCATGGGCCTTATGTGTCATGGGGTGAACAGGTCCGCGGTGCTTTTCTCGGGGTTGATTTCGATGCGCCGTTTGAAGTACTATCCCTCCAGGTCGTCCGCTGCTCTTTGTAAGATCTTGCTCACCTGGTAGTTACTGTGTGGCTGAAGATTGAAAAGCGTAGGGACGAGTATCGAACCTTGAGGAACTCCTGCGCTTGTTCCCCTTAGAAACCACCTGCAGTTATGTAGTTTCGCCCTGATGCTTCGACTGGTGAGGTAGGACGGGATCATCTTCACCATGGGTAGCGAGATCCCGCGTGCCAGCATCTTGAAGAGGAATCCGTGCTGCCAAACCTTGTCGAAAGCAGTGGAGATGTCCAAAAATATCCCTGCGGTGAACTTCTTCCAGATGAATCCACGCACGATGTGTTCCACGGCTCGGAGCGTTTGTTGTGTGGTCGAGTGGTGAGGATGGAAGGCGAACTGCTCGTCGGGAAGGATATTTAGTTCTTCGATTTCTTCCTGTAGTTGGGTGTGGATGATCTTCTCCAGTAGTTTTCCCATCGTTGGTAGTAGGCTGATCGGGTGGTACCTTTGACGATGGCTGCGGTTCTTTCCGGGCTTCGGGATGATCACGGTGTCCGCTTCTTTCCATGTGATTGAGAAGTGTCGGAGTCTATAAAGATTTCGCGTCGCGGTATTGCTTATGTAGTCCGCGATCTGACGTGATTAGTTATTGCTATAATTTCGCGGTTGAACGGGATTGGTCAAAGATGAAGCGAGATTCTAGTGGGAGTTCTTGCGTTGAAATCTTAACCGATTTCATTATTACGGAAGAAGAGGTAAAAAGTAATTATTATTTTAACAGATTTAAACAAAATAAATAATTAATTTGCGGATTTTTTGTACAGATTTCTGGATCTTTATACGGTAACGTTAAAGCAAAGTTCATTTGCCATTTTCAAGCCTCTTACAATTTTGCCGTGAGATTCATAATTTGTATTAAACCAATGTCCAATGTTGCTGTTTGATTATATATCGTTATAACTTTCACTTTCTTTTTAATTTTTTGATTTATTGATTTCAATACTTTCTTCGATAGTTTGTTGCTATGCTCTGCTATTCGATGTATACAGTTAGATTAGCGCTGCTTTTCATACACACGAAACCCTGTACGTATGGTTTCTTGTATTGAAGCTGAGCGGTTGTTTTTAGCGATGACCTCTCGTATCATTGTCCGAGTTCAGTGATTGGCCTACAACTACTTATCAATTAATTAATTTGATTACATAGTTAAATTATATTTTATTTATTAGTCCTAACAATTTCAAAGTTAACCGGTATCACAAAAATGGTTTGGGCTTTGGAAGATATGTTTCATGCACCTCATGTCCACTTTTACCACGTGACTCCGTCAATTTCCCGTGAGGGCTAACGGTAGACCACGCCTCTTCCAGTTGATGGGTCGTGCACGCGCATACAACCCCAGGTCGTGCGTTCTTAGACCCCGTCCAGCCTCTGCTGTTTTTATTTTGAAATGGTATTCTAATAAAAAATTTTCGTAATTGGCGGGAAATTTGAAATTGTGTTCTAATAAGGGGGCCTCATGCTATATTTCACAGGAGAGCTTTAGGACTCCTTAACTTGTTCTAGGGCCTTCTTCCTTCTGTTACAGGCCCTCGTTACTTTTATTTTAATTATACAAGTGATAATTAAATTCCCCATTTCATCTCTCGGGCATCTTGGCAGCCATTTCTAATTTTGGCGAGAAAGTTGATATAGTGTTCTAGTTAGGGGTCCCTCATACTAACCCATAAGACAGGGGTAGAACTCCGGAACTTGTTCTAGGGTATTCGCCCTTTGTTTCGTCTTCGTCCCCTTGGCGGGAAATTTGATATAGTATTCTAGTAAGGGGGCTTATTTTGTTTTTAATTTGAGTAATATTTAATTTTTACTGGCCAGCTTGTTTTGTCGGCCAATTTGTTTTGTCGGCCATTTTGTTTTGCCGGCCATTTTGTCAGGCATGGCGGGAAATTTGATATAGTATTCTAATAAGGGGGCTCATTTTGTTTTTAATTTGAGTCATATTTAATTTTTGCTGGCCAGCTTGTCTTGTCGGCCAGTTTGTTTTGTCGGCCATTTTCTTTTGCCGGCGGGAAATTTGAAATAGCATTCTAATAAGGTGGGGGGACTTACACTATCATAAGATTTGATTTTAATTGTAATTAAATTCCCACCGCCATTTTGTGATTAATTTAACCAGTTATGAGTCATAATTAAATTCTTCTGCCATTTTGCTCCCATTCCTCCAATATAACTTAAATAAAAACAAACAAACGAATTTTCCAACACTTGTCACTTTATTCAAAAATAGTTATACAATTCCTCGTTATACAATAGGCGTATGCTTTAGTACATCCAATTTAATTTTAGGTTTATAATTTAAATCTATACTATATATATATATATATATATATATATATATATATATATATATAACGTATCCATATTTTCGAATTGTAATATATAGTGCAATTTGTTTCTTGTGGTTATCGGTTTAATACTTATTATAACTAATTGCATCCCAGTGGATAACTACTCCAATTTCCTACAGTCTCTAGCCTTTATAATACCTTCAATTTCTTGCACCGAAACTTTTTGATCCACGTATTGTCGCGAGAAGTTTACATTTTTTATGTATTCTAAAGTTTTTACATGTCCCACAACATTTTCTATCTTAGCAAAGGAATTCCCATTAAATGTACCAATTTCATTAGTGTTAAACGTAACCAATCGTTCCATTATTGTTAAGGTATCCATACCATTAAAAGGAATAAAAATAGAACCCTCTCTTTTAAGGGCACTTCATCTGGTTTTAAAAATGTATTTTAATGAAATTTTTCTTAAAAAGTAAACAGCTTTGGAACCACTCGTTTCTGCCAGAACCTCCACGATAGGATATTGCCTTTTTTATTAATAACGTAAACATAAATAAATATTATAAGTTCCGTATTCTTCCAAGATGTCTTAAAGCAGTTAATTATATTGTCCCTAAACTGTAATATTTGTTGTCCTTTTTCCAATAGAATACTGTAGGTTTCGTTTACGTTGTTAGTCGGTTCTATATATTTTATTTCCCGTTTCTTTAAAACTACTTCTCCCAATTCCAACTTATGCTTCTTTGTTGGTAATACATAAGCTTTGGGTAGAGGTTCTATTTCCTTAAGATAGTAGGGTTTTACTTTGTTTGTTATATTGCTTCTTTTTCCTAAAACCTGGGGCATTACTTTGCGTGTTTTAACGAGCCCATTTTCCTCTACATCAATTGCTTTCGGTATTGTAAAATATGGTGTTGTTGATCTCGAGAAGTAAGTATTCCTAACTTTAACAAAACATTTTTGTATAATACGTATATCGTTTCCGTTTCTTTCTTCTTCCACAAACGCTATGTAGTTTATAAGCAGGCAATTAAAGCCAAACGCCGACATTATGTAATTGTTCTAACTTAGATCGCTCCTTTAAATTGTCTTTTAGTTTTATTTGGAGCCCAGTCAACTTTCTTGTATTTCCGTTTCCCCAGCATACAAATTGCAGTATATTGTTAAACACGAAGCAGCAACTATTTTGTAAAGTGGCTGTTAATTTTGTCCACATTTTTGGAATACCTACAAAGTACATTGGGGCACTTTGGAACTAATTTTTTCTATTTTCCAATGATACTAAACAATGGGACTAATCGTTTCCAGAATGATAAGCATCGTTGTTGTAGTTGTAAATTAGTTCTTCCAACCAGGTAATACCGTGCTCCTTGCCGAGAGCATAACAAAATGTTTTTTTAATCTAGCATTTGCGCAATTTAAAAAATCTATAAGATGGTTGCCAATAATTCTGTGAATTCCAGAACTTGTTATTTGGCAGATAAATTCGTTGTATTTTTTTATTCTAGAATTAGAAGTTAACCAAGTTAGTCAATCTATGCCAACTGTATTATCGTTATCTACAACTGTATTATAATCTTTCTTTGGAGGTCCTTGGAAACAGAAATTAAAATTGTTAACTAGATAGTGGCCCATTTCTAGCTTATCAAAAATTCCAGCAAAATCCTGGGTAATATCCAAATTCAGAAGATAGTAGTCTTCTTTGTTTAGTTAGATTAGTAAGTTAGGCAATTCTTGTGAATGTGTTAACAATTTAACATCTGCAAGCTCTATTTTGTGAGGAACACAAACTGGCTGGGTATATTTCTTAGTAACACTTTGTAAACCATCTTCTCCAATAATCTGCACAATGCCTTTTGTCAACCTGTGCTTGCTTTTTAGAAGAAAAGGAAGCTTGGACTTGACTCCATGTCTAGCAGAAATAAATTTACCAACTATTAAACGAGCCACAGAGTTCTTATATCAATTACTATTAACGTTGTAAAAATTATAGAATGGAAGTTAAAATTTAATCTGTTAGAGATTTAGTTATTAATTATTAACAATGAAAGTTACTAATTTTATTAAACGAGTAGAAACTGAAACATTAAAATGTAAGCTTTCACCATTATTACACATATTCAAAATACTTAGCTTTTTTAGGTTTTGAATGGGTATTTTTGTATTAATGTTTTACACAAATCTAGACGTTTCGATAGCACTTTCAGTTATCGTCCTCAGTGGTGATAAAATCTTTCAGATTTGCGATGTTGTGTCAACATCTTAAACAACTCCATTGGAAACACATAAGAGCTTTTAAATATAACTAGAAACTGAGTTGTAAATTGTATAAAAAACATTTAATACGTAAACGGAAGATTAACTTTAAACTCGTAATTTATTCGTTACTATACAGGGTGGCCCACTTAAGCGGGATTGGTCTATAACTCCCTTACTATTACAAATACGAAAAAATGTCTTATATAAACGTTGTCCACAGTTATAAACTACATGTTTTAAAATTATTTTCAAAAATGGCGGACTTCCGGTTATACCGGAAACTCATGCCAACTTCGTTATTTTAAATAGAACAACCTATATATTATTACATTTTTGAATTCCTCGTTAAATTTAAAAGTCACTTTAATAACCATACTATGCGTCTACGTCGCATTGTTTCTGAGTTATTTGACATTGTGTAGAAAAAATGACGTTTGCAGTGCCTCCGAAAACTTTCATTATCTCGAAGACGGATACTGGTAGAGAAATGTGGCTTTCGTTTTTTACTTCAGAAAAGGGTACCACATCATTCTCATTCATTGCCAAAAATCTTGCTTTTAGAATTCAATAATTTCTATTGCTCCGAAAATATTTTTTTTCAAACATGGATAACTTGATTTTTTTAAATGGAACCACCCATATTTTCTTACATCAGCGGATAGGAAATGAAATTTCCTTTCCACTGATGTAACATTATCTATATTTTGGAGTAATAGTTTTCGAGATATTCACATTTTTATCTAATTTCAGTTTTTATTGCGCATTGCCGCGGTGCTTTGGAAAACGTTTGTCAATTGTTTTAAACAACTGATAAGAAACGTCAGTTTCTAGAGCTTCTGTTGTGCTTTGCTGTCTTGTGTATCAGTTTAAGTGTTTCGACAAGACATTTCCATTAAAATGTTGTTGTCCGACGCAGAGTTGATCGACATGACTTTCATTCTTGGAGAATGCCAAAGAAATGCGTTATTGGCGTCAAAAACTTATGGGGTACGGTACCCTGAACGAAGACTTCCCCGAGAAACAGCCTTTCAAAAGTTGTTGCAACGTCTTGCTTTTAGAATTCAATCATTTCTATCGCTCCGAAAATAACTTTTTTCAAACATGGATAACTTGATTTTTTTAATGCACAAGAAATAAACAATAAATACTCTAGAATTAAGAACACAAAACTCAAAAGAAATACACAAGAAATACATAAGGAATGAACAATAAATATATAAGGATTGCACAAGTAATACAAAATAATTAATTAATGCTTACACAAGAAATAGAGAAGAAATGCACAATAAATACACAATAAATGCATAAGGAAGGATCAATAGATACATAAGGACAATTACTTAACGATTACAGAAGATATACAAAAGGAATGCACAAGAAATACAGGTCATCCTGTTGACACGTTCCCTCGCACGCATCCGTTGTTTGTAAAACGTTTTAACAACGTTTGAAGGGCTGTTTCTCGGGGAAGTCTTCGTTCAGGATACCATACCGCATAAATTCTTGACACCAATAACGCATTTCTTTGGCATTCTCCAAGAATGAAAGTCATGTCGATCAACTCTGCGTCGGACAACATTTTAATAGAAATGTCTTGTAGAAGCACTTAAACTGACACACAAGACAGCAAAGCACAACAGAAGCTCGAGAAACTGACGTTTCTTATCAGTTGTTTAAAACAATTGACAAACGTTTTCCACAGCACCGCGCAATGCGCAATAAAAACTGAAATTAGATAAAAATGTGAATATCTCGAAAACTATCACTCCAAAATATCGATAATGGTACATAAACGGAAAGGAAATTTAATTTCCTATCCGCCGATGTAAGAAAATCTGTGTGGTTCCATTTAAAAAAATCAAGTTATCCATATTTGAAAAAAATTATTTTCGAAGCGATAGAAATTATTGAATTCTAAAAGCAAGACTTTTGGCAATGAATGAGAATGATGCGATACCCTTTTCGGAAGTAAAAAACGAAAGCCACATCTCTCTACCGGTATCCGTCTTCGAGATATTGAAAGTTTTCTGAGGCACTGCAAACATCGTTTTTTCTACAAAATGACAAATAACTCAGAAGCAATGCGACGTAGACCCATAGTATGGTTATTAAAGTGACCTTTGAATTCAACGAGGAATTCAAAAATGTAATAATATATAGGTTGTTCTATTTAAAGTAACGAAGTTGGCATGAGTTTCCGGTATAACCGGAAGTCCGCCATTTATGAAAATAATTTTAAAACGTGTAATTTATGACTGTAGACAACTTTTATATAAGACATTTGTAATAGTAAGGGAGTTATGGAGCAATCCCGCTTAAGTGGGCCACCCTGTATAATCCCTTTACTACCTGTCAATATATTTACTATTGAATTTTCATCTATTTTACAAGCAAAATGCCAAGTTTGGATGGAGTGGGACTTGTACCTCAATGACTTCTATGGTACAGCAAGCAAACAACAGGCCGTTGGAGGAAAGGAAAGGTCACGTATTTCACTCCCTCCCAAGGGGGAGGGCGGACAGTTTAAGCTTTCCAAGCTCCTTCAGCCGCAATCATGGATTTCCAGCATACATACATACATTACGTATGGTGGGATTAAGGATGGGTGTGGTCAGGATAGAATCGGAAGGAACGGAGTTCTGAGGGGGAAATACTACCCCAGCATTCGCCTACGTAGCCGCACAAGGTGTGCATATACACAGTGACCATGCCGCTACATGTGTATGAGGAAAACCCCTTGAAAAAACTTCATACAAGGTAGACGGTAACGGGAATCGAACCCATTACCCCCCGAACGCTAATCAGGTCGTGTCACCCCTACACTACCAGCTCGGTCAGGCCGTTGGTTTAGTCCTTTCTTTATATATTTAACATTCTTTTATTCCATTATCAACAGGAGTATAACTTTTATTTGTAGGCTATTTTAAATCGTAATATTGTAACCGGTTTGTTCTTCCTGTTTTCATATTTTTTAAATTTGTTGAAATTAGTATTTAAAATAACTGTTAACACTTTTCTAGTTTTACTGAGGATAGACTAATTGTGGTATAAATGTTTAACCACAGCAAAATTTGCTTCGAAATGTCACTAGTGACCTAAAGCCTAAATATTTGGTTCATACGTACGTATAAATGGAAAGCTATGTAATCGGTTTAATTTTTCACTTTTTTTACATTTTTCGACGTTTTGTGGCCTACACAATACGAAAAGCACATCTTTAGAGAAGAAAATCTCGTGTCTGATCGTGTGTATGTGTGTGAGTGTGCGCGATATCTTTTGAAACGTTAGCGATATGAAATTAGGTACAACAATTCTTTGTCATAAAATCTAGGTCAAGTTCGTTAATGAGCAAAATCCAACCAGTGTCGGGGCATCTTTAGGAGATTAGAAAATTAAAAAAATCATTGCTTCGAATTTTAAAAAGTTACATAATTAAAAAGCCATACCAATACTTTTATATATATATATATATATATATATATATATATGTATATATATATATATATATATATATATAATTTCAAAATAAAATAATATACAGGGTGAATCTTATCTAATCCGCCAAAATTAAAGGAGTACTAGAACTCATCATTCTAAACAAAAAAGTTCATATGTACATATGTCCGGAAATGCTTCGTTTCCGAGATACAGTGTGTCAAAGTTGAAAAAAGAAATCGCGTTTGTTTCAATATCTTTCGACTATTTCGAAATAATTTCATAAAATTTCGTATACGGGGGTTTTTTTGGTATCACAAATTCAAATTTCCACTTAGTTGTGGTTTCTAGAGGGCGCAGCGGCAATCATTTCGACCCCTTTAAATCGTTGCAACTTTTTTGTGCTACACTGTATGCCATTTTGGACTACAAAAATCGATTCTCCTATCTTTCCTTCTAAAAAAAGGTATACCTTAGTGAAGTCGCTAGGAGAAACCCTTTCCGAGAAAAACGCATCTAAAACTCACAATGTTTATTTATTTAAAACTAACCTTTGTAAGGAACACTAAAATATCCAACATTAAAAAAAGAAAAAAATAATAATATTAAAAGTAAACATGTTATTTTGATAACAACTGTTCAAAATGCCCGCATCTAATTTCTATACATTTATCAATACGTTTATTAAAATAATGCCTTATTTTAAAGAAAATATTCTTATTTCGGAATGATTCGGCCGCATTCTGTACCATAATTCTTCTCGGTTGTTTATAACTCTGGTGTAAACTGATGATTTCATATCATCCCAGAAACAAAACTCCATTGGGTTGAAATCAGGATTACGTGCAGGCCACGGATTTAGGCTTTCACGATCTATCCACCGATTCGGGAAAGTTTCATCAAGAGAGTTGCGTACTTGAATAGTAAAATGGGTTGGAGCTCCGTCCTGCATAAATACCATGTTTTGTCGAAAAATTAAAGGTAAATCATCCAGGAAATCTAAATACAGTTGACCATTCAAATTCGGAGGAAGTTCATATGGACCAAGGAGATAGTTCCCTATAATTCCACACCAAACGTTGATCTTAAGTTCTTGTTGAAAATGATGCTCACTAACAACATGAGGATTTTGAACATCCCAAACGTGCTTGTTTCTGAAATTAAATACTCCCCTACGAGTAAACGTGGCTTCATCGGTAAATAGCACATTGTTTAAAAATTGATGGTCAAGTTGTTGCTGAGTGCGCATAAAATTAGCAAACTGTAGTCTAGCTGGTAGATCTGCTGCTAGGAGATTTTGAACCGGTGTAAAATGGTAGGGATATAACTTCTCTTTATGGAGGATTCTCAATACTGTTGTTTGACTTACTCGGGTATCTCTAGCCAATAGTCTACTGCTAATTTCTGGATTTTCTGCTACTCGAGTTACGATTTCTTCTTCCTGATCTATAGTAATGGTACGCTTGGGTCCCATGAAATCCCTTTTGGGACGAAAACCACCAGTTTCGCCAAGTCTATTAAAAAGTTGTTGAAAAAGTTGATGACTTGGCTACGCCCAACAAAATTTTCTTGTGCGTAAACGTAAATCATATCACGCATTTCTGAATTTGAAAATAAATTATGTCTAGGCATTCTACCGTATTTAATTATCGATTTTTTATTATCAATACCCTCCGAAACTGTGAATGCATCATAAGCTTTAAATGCGTTTTTCTCGGAAAGGGTTGCTCCTATCGACTTCAACAACATACACCTTTTTTTAGCAGAAAAGACAGGAAAATCGATTTTTCTAGTGGAAAATGGCATACAATGTAGTATAAAAAAATTGTAACGATTTAAAGGGGTCGAAATGGTTGTTGCTGGCGCCCTCTAGAAACCACAACTAAATAGACCACAAATTTAAATTCGTCATCCCAAAAAACCTCCGTATACGAAATTTCATGAAATTATTTCGAAGCAGTCGAAAGATATTGAAGAAAACGCGATTTCTTTTTTCAACTTTGACGCCCTGTATCTCGGAAATAAAGCACCCTTGTACATATGAACTTTTTTTTGATTAGAATGAGGAGTTCCAGTACTCCTTTAATTTTTGCGGATTATATAAGATTCACCCTATGTATCGACCAATGGCCCGCCGTTTTTAGGGTACAAAATTGTGCATTTTTAATTTATCAACCGATTCTTTGAAATTCGGGTACTGGGTTTTTTTATGATCACTAAGTATAAATCATTTGCCAAAATTACAAAATTCAAAATGATGGATCAAAAATGGGGGATTATCATGTTTAAAATCCGATATGACTAAAATTCGGGTATTGTGGGCTAATGATCAATTTTGCAACTTTGTCAATTTGTAAAACATTATCTAAACAAACAAATTTCAAAAACTGTCAGTGGCGCTCCGTTTTCAGAGTATTTTTTTGAAAGTCGGATATTGGGGGTTTTTAAGATGGCTAAGAATAAATCATTTGTCAAGGCTAAAACATGAAAAATGGGGAATTCTCGTGTTTAAAAACCGATATGACTCAAATTAAGGTGTTGTGCTCCATGAAGTTATTTATTTACTTGTATGAGAAAGAATTATGGCAGATAATTTGGTAGCGGATTTTTTTTTTAAGCTTCCCTCTACTTCAAATGTGGAATGTGGCAAAAACTACTGTTTCCAAAAATAACACGACATAAAGATACTCTTTCCTGCTTTGTATAAATTTTACAAAGGTAATATAAGATTGTAATATATCAACAAGAAACTCCTACTAGACTTAATTTCGTGAACTCCTGTTTTAAGATGATAGATTTTTGTCAAGAAACTGGTCAAAAATGTAGAAACCCGTTTCAGAATTCGGCCAAATGACCATATTCCAAGATGCAGGACTACTTTCATCAATCGTTCCCAACGGGCTTTAACTGGAACAAACATTGGACCATGAATTTATTTAGGATATGGAACCCTTACAACTGGGCATCTGAAGCTCGGGCTACAAATAGAGGGGAAGAAAAGTCAGGGTACCACAAGTCATTAAGAATTAAAAAGGAATAGAAAATTGGAAATAAAGGTAGAGTGGCACAAGAGGGTAAACTATACGATAATAATTTACGAATTTGCTAGGTATTTGCATCATAGACCTGATATCCTTGTGAAAACTATACTTGTAAACAGCTACTAATTGGTCGGCATAAAAAAACACTTACATTACGCATACAGGTAATTCAAGGTAAGTATATTTATACTTTTCAAAATAATCATCACACACTTCCGTTTGGTTGAAATAAAAGCGCGGTGATATTACGGTTAGAAGCACATTAATCAAAATGAAGTTTGTGTACTTGTTAATGTTAGGTTTATTGTTCATGTCTGCATTGGCAGGTAAGTGTGTCATTTATTTTTTGGAATTATTGCTACATAATAGATTTTAGGCGCTGAAGAAGACCACACAACTGAATCTGAATCTGGTTCAGAAGAAACGGTGGATACTTTAAGTTATGTTTCTCTTAACATTACTAATTAATTTTGTTTTAGACTGTTCCAACTAGTGAAGAGGTTTATGAACATACAGGACCATTAGGTTTACCTCCACACTGTGATAAGTAATGGTTTGCGTCTAAAATGTGTAATTCTGTGATGAACATGTACTAAGAAAATTATAATAAACAAAATTTAATTCATATGGACAAGTAATTATTATTTTACCACTCTGATTTGAGTCTGGTAAATCTCGTACTCAAATTTTTTTTACCGGGATAACTATGTTATGTGGATATAAACGATATTGGTGCTACAGCTCATTTTTTCAAGTTTTCGTAACGACCAAAGAAAATTTATATTATTAAATTATGAATCGACAGGTACCTCGTTTTGATTACCAAATACCCTCTATAGGAAGGGTTGCTTATACGTACCATGATGTAGGGATAGATTCGTTGCTCGTAAAGGGATAATTTAAATAAAAAGTAATGATAATTTATGGTTACCTAGGGCACTTGTAGGCGGTATAGCTAAAGTAACGAGTAATAGTGATTTTAATAACATTACAAATGATAAAGCAAGAATTCAGCTTAAAAAATCATAGAAAGTAATGCAAGACGTCGGTATTATAATTGACCCATAGCCTAGTAAAATTGATGTGGAACCTCAAACTAATTGCAATACAATTTCTGTGAGTGGTTTCCTAATGGAAATTTCCCATAGAAAACGATGGTAAAAAGTCTACCACTCTAAAGTGACGCGTTTATTCAATATGGCAGAATTTTCAAAATGGCTGCCCATTATTTGAGACAGTTATACATATTTTATCATATTATTAATATGTTAATATTATATTTTCTGTTGTCCCTCGATAATAGTACATTACATAATAAGTGTGTGAAGTAGGACTATAGCGCACGCAAAGTGAAGTTTACGAAACGATAGCCGCAAGCGAGTTTTTAAAACTTTACTTTGCGTGCGCTTGATACCTTTACCACGCGAGTTGTGAATACAATTTTGTCTACAACAAACAAGTTAGTGCGGTAACTATCATTTCACGCACTAGTGCGGTAAAAAAAGTGCGTTAGAGTGAGTGATAGTTGTAGCCAAGTGCACCAATATTTTAATAAAAAAATTATATAAAAAATTATTATTTTTTATTATGTATAGAAATATATAATAAACAAATTTGTTGCAGGTTCTAGCGAGTTGTTCTGAGATGCATTGAAAATGGAGATGGAAAAGTGTTTCATTTGTGACGACCTGTTTCAAGAAAATGACGATGTATCTGTACTCACTGAAAGAGGAGTGACTGGAATAAAGAAAACATGCAAGGAGAGAAAAATATCTTCGTTTCACGTTTGTGTTAGACAGAAGGTTCACAAGAAGTGTAGAGCGCGTTTTCAGGAGAAAGAATAAGGTCCCACAACTTCCCCTGTTCTGCGGTCATGTGAATCCCAGTTTGATTTTAGAAAAAAAATGTTTTTTCTGTGATATTGAGGAGATAAGTGTATACTTTTTCTTCTTTTTTTTATGATTGTGGACCTGAACAGGCTAAATTTGGCCTATCATGCTAAAGCACTCAGGAACACTTAGGAGGATGGATAGAGGGATAATTAATTGCCAATAGATGCCTATGAACATCTACCTTAAATTTTCTCATATCATAAGTGAGAGGAAAACAGGAACTAGGGAGATCATTCCAGAGTTTAGAAGCCGTGTAGAAAAATGTGGATTACGCCCGTTTGGTACGACAAGTTGAGATTTGTACTGCATACTGATGATGTGAATGAGCGAACCGAGTGTTTCTCGCAAAGATAGCCCGAGATAGTATCAAAGAATATAATTCAGCAGCAGAATAGCCGTTGTAATAACGATAATACAAAGAAAGAACTGAAACCATCCTTCTATGCTTAAGGGACTGTATATGAGAAGTTAAGGACGGGCCATTTATAAGCCTAATCGCTCTCTTTTGAATACGTTCAACGATATCGAGAGCGTATTGGAGCACTAACCCAGAGGTGAGAATTATATTCCAGATGAGGCCGAATTTGGGCCTTATACAGCAAAAGGAGTTGGCGGGAGGTAAAGTACTGCTTAGATATGTACAAAAAGCCTATTTTACTAGCAGCTGTTTTGTTAGCTGACAGAAGATGGTGAACCCATGAGAGATTTGAAGATACAGTCATACCCAACAGAGTAATAGAGTCTGAAAGCTTAAGAACTGAGCCATTCATACTTACAACAGGAAATGATCGATCTTTTTTGGCGGACACAAGGCAACACTGAGTTTTGTTAGCATTAAATTTAACTAGATTATTGCTTCCCCATTATTCGAGAATACGTTGAATGTCATTTCAGCTTTAATTTCTTGATTTGACATAGAAGGTGGATTATCACTATGAGATGATCTAAAGTGAAGAGTGCTATCGTCAGCAAAGCAATGGATGGGGTTAGATGTTGAAGAAATAAGGTCATTTATGTACAGCAGAAAAATTGTAGGCGCTATACTTCAGGGAGAGGAAAGAAAATGCTTGGTTTTACACACAAACAGTTGAATTCAAATCATCAGTTTTAAGGAAATGCAACGAACGCAGTGATGAGTGGGCAGACAAAGTTAAAAGACGTATCGAAAATGTGTTTTATTTACATGCTGTAGATGCATGTTACCATAAACAGTGTTCTGTCAATTTTCATACTGGAAAATTAATTCCAATGCAGTTCACTGATACCTCTTTAACTACAACATCTTCAGGTCGCCCAGAGGACTCAGTCCGACAGGAAATTTTTCTCCAAGTAGCTAAATACATGGAGAAAAATGATGAAGGAGCTTGTTGAGAAAATGCGAGAATTGCTGCCAGAAAATAGTGAACCATATTGTCCACATTATATGAAACTAAAACTGAAAGAGCATTTTGAAGATAATATTTTTATAGGAACAACTGCAGACACTGCAGTGTACCACAATCAAAGCCATGAATATGTAGGTGAGGATCGAAAAAATATCATTATGGCAGCTGCTGAAATAATACGGAATGATATCAAAGATATCCCTGTAGATCCAGAAGTATATCCACCAATTGAAAACATGAGTAGTGTTGACTATAATGTAAGCTATATTCCTGATTCCTTAAGGATGTTATTATCAGTTCTAGTTACTGGTAAAACCAACAAGGAAAGAAAAGTTGCTTCTATAGGGCAGGCAATTATGCAAGCAGTGCGCCCACGAGTCTTAGTTGCACCATTGCAGATAGGACTAGCAGTTCAATTACATGACAGCACAAGCTCGAGATTTGTAGTTGAGGCGGTGAATCATACGGCATTTTGTAGCTCCTATTCCGAAGTTATTCGTTTTGAACGTTCAGCCGCACTATAAAGAGGAACTACCATACCTGTCCCTTTAGAACCTTCTAAAAGTCCTCATAAATTCGTTCAATATGCAGCTGATAATATTGATCACAATATTATTACAATGGATGGCCATGGTACTTTTCATGGAATGGGCATTATCGCGGCTGTCACTCCAGCTGGAAAGCTTTCAACGGTCATTAAGAAACGCCAAGTTTCATGTGAAGAACTGAAGAGGTTGGAGCAAATCCCAATAAAGACATATTATTCACAGGCCAGTGGAATGCGTTCATTAACGTATAATACCATTAAGGATATTGCGTACAGTGACCCATCTGCAAACCTGGATATTTTACTGAACATTTCACATTTTCTCAGCAATGCTGCTCCAGGATGGCAAGGTGTATGCTAACTACTACATAAAGGTAATCATCCTAGTGTTTCATCTGTCATCTTTCTGCCAATGATTAACATGGATCCTACCAATGAGACGTGTATTCTCTCAACGCTGTCTTTTGTTTCTAACCATGCCAAGCGATACAGCCAGACCCCTATTATAACGTTCGACCAACCCCTTTTCCACAAAGCACTTAGCATCATAGCTAATGAACCACAGGATAGTCCTTTAAGGAAGGTCATCCTGAGACTCGGACGTCTTCACTCAATCATGAGTTTTCTTGCGTAGGTTTTTTTGGTGAGTGGAGCAGGCTTGACGGGTATACCTGAGATCATATATGCAGGAAATGCTGTAGAGCATATTCTTTCTGGGAAAGCTATTGCAAGAGAAATTCATGGTCATCTTATTGTTTTATCAGTCTTGAACACGGTTCTAGTAACACACGCTCTAGATAATCAGGACGATGTACAGGCTGCTAGATCATTATTTAATAGCCTTCTTAATGAGGAGTTGTCTGCTGAGGAAGTTACAAATGAGGCTGTTGTTGAAAGTTCAACCAAACTGCTAAAGGCCAAAGAAGAACTTAAAGCTTACAGGACACCTCGACTTTGGTTGCAGTATTTGGAAATGGCTAATATCCTGAAACAGTTCTTAAAAGCTGAAAGAACAGGAAACTGGCACCTACATCTCGCAATGGTAAAGGAGATGTTACATTTTTTGCAGCATGTGGCCATAATTCATATGCCAGCTCTGCACGTCTCTACTATGAAATAATGATTGAGCTTGAATTTGAAGCTCCTGATGTATACACGGTTTTTACAAGTGGTCTGCATGTTGTCCGTAGAAGTGATAGGTTTTGGGGTGGTCTTTCCACTGATTTGGTTATTGAACAAGTTTTAATGAAGAGCATAAAAGGATTCGGAGGAATAACTCATGGAAAGGGCATGACAGAACAGCAGCAGCTTGTCTGGGTTATGTCACGCCCTATTTGCGCCCATTTGAATGCGCCCATGCAGGAATTTGCTTTAGTAAAGCATACATCAAGTGAGCAACATGTTACTATGACCAGCGCAAGAATTGCACGCGATACAGGAGGTACACAAAGAGTAATAGTATATGTAGAACAGCGTAAATCCTGAACTAGCAGAAGAAATTGGGAAGAGAATCCTTAATGACATGACTGGCAAAAAAGTATCTGAGTTCTCTTTCAGAAAGAGCAAACAGGTGAAACCAATGCAAGCAGTGCAATCTGTCAAGTTAAAGGGAGAAACCTTTGTTATTAAACCGGAATTATTATTTCAGCGCCTGTTGCTTTGTGCTCAGACCAGTGGCGTCGATTTGCATGAGGTTTTCCGTTACGAGCTTTGCTTATATCCAGCTAGCTTATTCGATAAGTATGGGTTTATGAGGGAATCTGGGAAGTCTGAGCTTGTCAATTATATTAAAGAGCAAGTGCCAGGTGTTGTTAACTTGCCTGAAAATTTGCAATTCGTGATGGATGGTAGTTGGTTATTACATCGCCTTCCTTTGAGTCAGAAACAGACATTCGATGAACTGTTATGTGCCTATGTGAGATATGTACTAACAAAGTATGGCCAGGCTACAATTGTGTTCGACTGATATGAAGATGCGTTTTCCACAAAATCAGAAGCTCATTTAAAAACAAACCGAGGTATTGTAGGACCTAAAGAAAGAATTATTTTTGAGTAATAAAGAAAATAAACAAGCTTTCATTGCTCAATTAGTAGAAAAATGACACGAAGCTGGGTGTAAAACAAAGCAATCTCATAGTGATGCAGACGTCTTGATCGTTATGGAAGCTATAGAGTCGTAAAAAAGTCATCCTACAGCCATTGTTGGAGAAGACACCGATCTTCTCATACTACTCCTTCATCATTTTCAAGAAAACTCATGTGATACTTTTCTTCGCCCAGAACCTAACAAATCTTCCAAAACCAAACTGTCTATGATATTAGCAAAATTGTAAACGCATTGGGTAAGTGACGTCTACTCTCACATCTTATTTGCTCATACCATACTAGGATGTGATACCACCTCGAAACCATTTGGATTAAGGAAAAGTGATTCCATAGAACTGTTAAGAAAATCAAATACCTTCAAAGAAAGTGCTGCAATTTTCCAAACTTCTCAAAAATTCACAGAAGGAATCTTAAATGCGGGTATGAATGCCATTATATCTTTGTATGGAGGAAAAACAGGAGACAGCACATTACATGATACGAAACTTCGAACTTTCACTTCAAAGGTAACAAAATCAACAATCCTTGTAAAACCGGAAGTTTTGCATCCTACAGGGGATGCAAGCAAATTTCATTCGTTCAGGGTATATCATCAGGTGCAACAGTGGATGGGTATTGAAGGATGGAAGATTGACTCCTATTAGAATGAGTCAAGCACCAGCACGAGGCCATTTACTAAAATTTATAAAATGTGGCTGTATCAAAGGTCAATGTTTAACTCTCAATTTATTGTAAATAAATAAATGAATAAACAATTGTTTTGAACTCAAAAGTATTTTAATTGAATAAACTTTAAGTAAATGTTTTTATTACAATTGAGGCTTTTGAGGGAAAAACGATGACGCTACATTTTTTTTTGAAACTGAGTTAGATAACTAACTCAATTTCGGAAAAAAATGTACATTTATCGTTTTTCCCGCAAAAGCCTCAATTGTTACTCACAAATTGTATACTATTACTCCATATCCCCCACAGTGTCGTGCGGTGCATGGAATTTGGGGAAGCTATGACTCAAGTAACTTGTTTTCTGGGGCACTATGTAATAAGTTTCTGGTATATTTGTAAAACATCCTGCCAGGAAACAAGTTGCAAATGTCATAGCTTCCCCAAAATCCATGCACCGCACGTGCCTAATCCCCAAAAATGTTGAAACTGTGTGTAGCCTACTTTCATATAATCATAATTGTTTATTGTGTTAATCGTTCACGGACTGGAATTTTAATTTCAAGTTCTAATATACCATCGTTTTCTACAGAAAATTTCCATTAGGAAACCACTCACAGGAATTGTATTGCAATAAGTTTGACGTTAGCCCATTTTTCGTGCTAATTTGCCTAATCTACCAAGTCGTGCAGCTATTTGTAAACAACAAAAACTCCAAACTCACTTGGACGATAATTTTAAAATTGTAGTTTATAATTACTGTAGGAAGGTACATGAGATAATGTTTGAAAGAAGTCAGAAGTAGATCCTATTGTGAGGAACGTCATGTTCCTTAAAATAGGAAGCACACGTATGAAAATATGTCTACTGTCGTAACCCAGACGTACCCTATCATGAAACGTGTAATTTGTACTTGTTCGCATTAATGCAAATTCAAGAGCCAAAACAATAGCTAAAGGATGCACCTTAATTTGACTGATAAGATGCTATTATTAATTGCTTAAATTGATGTCACTGAGAATGCTGCTACGTCGGCTAATGTTAGGCTTACTCCAATTAATAGCTTAAATCTCCCTTACTGGCCGTGATTAAATAATCAGAGTTGATTTACAAATCTGATCTAGAACTCGCAAAATTCTAACCTGATTAAAAAGAAACAGTGATCGTCTAGGGGGCAAATAACCTACGTTGTGTAATGTGCAGGAGATAGGGTCGGATAAGGTTAATTTGTTGCATAAGGTGGCAAGGTAATTAAATGAAACAAAACGGTAATTGAGATAAACGAGTTGCGCTACCTGGTGATTCGCTCGTCATCCTATTTACATCGGGAGAAAAAGAATCACCAAGAAAACTCCCTTTACTCCAATAATAATCACACAAAGAAAAAAACAAAAATAAGATAACACAAGTGAATCGCAATCAAAGGGTTAAATAAGTATCAACACTACTCTATCGGTACTAAAGGTGTACAAAATCTATCACATTGCCTAAAACGACGTTTAGTCACAAATAAACATAAAATCAGTTCTATAAATGGTATTCAAATTAAAGCAAAAATAAACAAGTAATAAATAACAAACAGGGGATCCCTTTTGAAACCAATTCCTGTCTGCTTTTAGTTAAATAATTACATATAACGCATTATACAGGGTGTGGGACAACCGGACATAAACAGAACACAAAAAAAAACAACAAAGGACATCATTAAATCAAGTTAAAAAGGCGTACCTTACAAAATTTAAATATCACCAAAATAAAATGCAAGGCAATTTCAATAACTACACATAAAGGCAATAAATATAAACAGTGTGATCGTATCCACAACAAGATCGTCAATCAATCAAAAAAAAAAAAAGAAAAGGAAAAGTGTAATCCCGATCATGTGGCCCTTTTGTTTAATCAATCAGGGCGGTTATTAACAACAAAATACATTAAGCACTCTAGTAATACATATTACAAATTCAACCTACATAAAAAAAAATAACAGAAAATTAAACAGGTTACAGATTATTTAAGTAGACACAAATGAAAAAGGGCAAGTACGTTACACATACAAATTTGTGGATACGAGCACAACAAATGATACACATGTACAGTAACAATGAATGATACAATGTATTACACAGAAAAACCATTCAAAGTATAACATCTGACATAAAGTCCTGCAACACCGATTCACCAACATGATTAGTACGTATTATTACAAATGCAAGATAATAACGCTCTCAATTCTTCTTAGGCATAAAACAAAACACAAAAATATAGACATATAGGCATATAACGGTAACAAGAGGGACATTTGGATAAATATATAAATAATTAGATCATTAGGGTCAGCTTCTGACTTTATACCTATGATCGTTTGTGGTTTTATCATTATAAATACAGGTTGGAATTATCAATACACAAAATAGAACACATAAAGAGAGAAAAGAGAGCGTGCTTCGCTATGCTTGCGTAATTTCAATGAACACAACAGTTTTGCAGGTCCGGGTTTCAGTTTGGCTTGAACAATTTAAATGAGTAGGTAGAATGACCTTTTCTGTGTAATTTCACAAACCGTAAAATCTTTCCTTTTAGTTACATTATCAATGTAGGTTATCCTTTTAAGCTTTCACCAGCACAAATGTTTAAAAACTCAGATTTATCGATTAACACAAAACAACGAAAAGAAGATCTAATTAAACAAACACCGAATCGATGTTAAATCTTACTCCCGCACGCTTTGAAAATTCTAATCAAACTCCCCTTTCTAAGCCCAACAAACCGTTTTTATTTCCTCACCCCCTATTTTCTATATCAACTAACAAAAGCAATAAAACTATTTCGTGTGAACGCTTTTGACTTTAATTATACAAAGAAACATTATTTCTAATTAACATGTGCAATCAACCGTAGAAATCCTGTATTTCAACTATCACATTTCAACTCATGAACAAATTTTTCTTTGACCGCGGTGTAGTTTTTTGTATAATACTGACATTTTTATTTTCAAAACGCTTTTATAAACATATTTAGTGATTTGCCTTGCCCTTCGATAAATCAGTTTAGCCTGCACCTGCAACTTAAAACATCTGGTTGGGGGCCGCCCTCAGTTAAAACCCTACACACATTTCTTACAACAACAAAGAAATACAAACCATTCTCAAATAACAATTATTATATAATAACCTTCAGTAATTAACTTTTGCTATCGCGACAACAATTTCAATCGGAATATTTTCAATGTATTCATCAAATTTTCGTAGTGTGCTACCTACACTACTGCATATGAACACACCCTAGCATGTCTTACTAATCATAAAACAAAGCCAGATGTAGGACAAAAATCAATCGTATCATATCATATCTGCAAAAAATTGCACGTATGCTATTAGTGCATGAACTGATTGTGCATGTATTTAACCATGATACAATAAACCTACTGACGAACCATTGGAATATAAAATTGCTTATGTACGTCAGCAAGTTATCTGATTCAAAATTTTTGTTAGAAGTTAGGGTTTGAAAATGTCCTTTTGGCCCACAATAGACAAGCTTACGCCCGCCAGTTTATTTTTAAGAGAACAGAGTTGATTATACGCGGGACTAAAATCGTAAGGATTAAAGACATAAAGCTTTTAGAACCCCTGAATTATCTTGTATTGGCTCCTGCAATATTACCAAGTGTATTTGGTTTGGCAGATTGCTTGCTCTTATTTCTCTATAATTCTGCTCAAAATCAGAATTATGTAGGGCGGCATCTATCCGGATATGAAACACTTCAATTCAGAAGTAACAAAGATGGAAAATAGAGTTAAGTTTATAGAATGGTATATCGAATATAGAGACCATGTGTTCGATAGACACAAGAGAAAACCGTTTCTTATTGAATATCTGAAGGTACAGGTAATCGTAGCCACGTAACATGGAAAAGAATGAAAACAAAATAGGTTAAAAATAAAAAGCAGACATTATCCCTGAATACGTCTCTGAGCTACGGAAGCGGTGATAAAAGTACTGAATTTTACGTGTGAAAATGCACAACACAGTCCCTTTTATCGTTGAAGGGGTAATGGTTTATGGGACAAATGCAGGCACCTGGAGGTAAGGTGGGTTAGTATTCAAAAAGACCGATATTTTCAAATTTAAAGGAGTGCTTGTGCCTTGCAATTATTCCTACAATGTTATTCACTAACTTTTTAATGTATTTTAATATCATTACTAATTTTACTTATTTAAATCACAGGATAATGTTCTAATTAGCTTTTAATATTAACTGAAATTAAAATAGGTTTTTGTCATTCTTTTTGCGCTCATTTAGAAAGTAATGCTCTTCTGTAGCGAAAATATTACAGGCGGGAAGTTTTGATAACGACAGCGTTTGCTGGTTGAATTATGATGTTGACGATGGTAGCGAATAAAAAGAGCAAGTAGTTCCTATATTTTATCTTTGTACAAAGAAGAATTTTTTGTTTGAAGTCGAGATTGCGGTGGTTTTGTGTTTAATGTTTTTTACTGGATTATTTCTACAGAAAATAATCATCAATGAAGATCTTTTCGATCTCCGGGAATATGGAGGTGGCTAAAAAGCTTGGTGGTGGTTTTTGGTATAAAATGGCACAGGGTGAATTTATTATCCTGTAAAAAATTCAACAAGGTGTTTAAACCTTTAAGAGTGACTTATGTATGCTTTAAGTTAATTTTTACAGTACTACCTTCTAGTATCGCGTAATGTAATGTAACTGGGGCCTGGGCTTATAACTTCGTATAAGAAGTGAATTATGAAATGGGCAATTACGCTAAGTGAGATAATTTTTATACTCACTTTTCTTTACGTAATTTCTGGATTTTTATGACAAAAAATAATTATCAGGTTCTGGACTAGTTTATCGCTTTCAATACAACACGTTACATTTTATAGGCGTATAATTTTTTTGTGTACCGTATATTTAAGATCAACCAGTAGAACTGGGCAGTCTGCCCGTGCTACCGTCTGGGAGATAGTAGTAGTTGTTTACTTTAGGCACGGCGTTATAAGTAAACAGAAACGCCGGTAATTGAGTTTGCGTTTTAACTTTCCCACGTTTGTTCGTGTAAATGTAAGAAAACATATGTTCAGATTAAGGCACTTTAAAATGGTTGTCTGCAGGAGAGGGGTAACTTGAGACGGCTTGTTAAATTCATGAAAGCCTTAATTAATGTTTGACTTGAGACATTGTAAATGTATTTTGTTATGAGATGTATCACATGCAATCCATTCTTAGATATAGTAATAACTTTTTGTAGCAAAATAGGGCGTGATTAATTTTAGTAATAGATTGGATGAAACACAAAATTTTCGCAGTAAATTTTGTGTTAATAATTTCGTCTGATTTATTGGGGGTATTTATTATATAAGGTAGCTACATCAAAACGAAATCGTCGTTTTTAATTTTGCGGGATTTACCATAATATCATTGTCCTCGTAGGGACTATGGTATTTTGATCATCGTTATTTTTGCGTTTTCTTGTGTCTTTGTTGCGCCTTGCGAAGTAAATATCCCTATCTTTCGTCTATTTTTCGATGCACCTCGAAGAGTAGATGATTGTATATCAAAAATCAAAAATTTTGGTTGGTGTTATTAGAGCATTGGTAACAATAACAGTCTTCGGGCCTGCTCCATCAATAGTGGGATTCTCAAAGTTGAGCGGTACCTTTTCTAGAACATTCCACCTATCAATTGGATGTGTTCCTGTGGTGCCAAATCTAGAAATTCAGTTATTCGATATTCTATTTTTCAATGAGATTACGGAATGGTGTTGAATCAATCCTTAAATACCGCTTCATTAAACCATTATGTTTATGATCGGTTATATCTTGACCCAATCGGACCATCTTGATAGAAATTTACAATCTGATAGTCAATATAAGGTGGTAGCAAAATTCTGGGCGCAGTTCCTGCAAACATTATCAGATCACTCCTTTTCGAACTGTTTATTACACGATGAACATCATTAATGTTTGTCTCGTCATAATTAATTAGGTTTCATGGTTATCTCCATTTTATCAAACTTGTAACGTGTAAAAATCCATATCGGATACTTTCAGATCGATTCTATAAATTTTCTCTGATTATTACTGTTTGGAAAAACAAAATTTATCTGTAGCCTGAATCGTTATGATTATTTACTTAAGTTTACTGGTTAATTATTTCTCTACCTTAATTGTTTAACTTTTCTGTATTTACTGCCTTTACCATTTATTATAATGGATTAAATGATTCTCTTTTATTGCGTATACTTTTCTACGTTATAAAAGACTTATTTCTTTTCGTATTTAACTTTTTATTCCATAACAAAAATTCTTAAAATAGACCTACTAGTGCCATCTATACGTAGATTCTGGTTATTTTCAAATTCTTACATTTTTATAGGTACCTGTCACTTTGCTAAATCACCACTAGATGGTGATACCATTAAATAATTACACATTACTAATCAGGTTTTACTTGAAAACAAACATCTGTTTAACATTTTTTGCAAAATTTGATAAGGACAATTCTGTTGAATACCTTTTTCCGAAGGTGTGGTTCTTTTAACACGGCCATTTTGTTGTGGTGAAAAATTATATTTTAGAAACTTTCTCTGATTTTCGTTTTCTCGGTGTAAATCACCATTTCTAAAGGAGAATTTTTCTTCAAATATTATTTCTTCATTTGATGAAGTAATAGGATCGCTATTGATTGCGAACGTAAAAAAATATGTTGCTTACACCCACATGGTGAGTTGGCTCGATTTTCTTCAAGCTCGTTATAATTAGAATCTTCTTTTTTAGGCTTAACCACGGTATGTAAATTGAAGGAAATATATTTAACCAATTATCACAATATAGCTCGTTTTCGACCTATAGAGGTAAAATAGCGTTAGATGAATAAACTGATATTATATCCCTAACCTTTTTCTAGCTTTTTTCTGTTTGGATGTTTTCGTTTTTCTTTTTCGTGTACTGGTTGCTGTTAAGATTATACGTTATGTGCCTTTCGTCTCGCTTTTGCAGTAGTAACTGGACTGTAATTATGAGGATGGAGTTTAAGCTGTATAACTAAATTATATATATATATATATATATATATATATATATATATATATATATATATATATATATAGTCGTTGTGCGTGTAACATCTGCCATGTGCACTTTTTTTTAATTGCTTTAATGGGATTAATGTGGGCAGGTTTGGTGGTTCTATAAGACGATAATACCTGATATGTGATACAAACATATATTTTTAAGGCATAAACCGAAACTCAAATCTGCCATGTGCGTCCGGAAAAATTGTAACCTTGTAATATCGGCCATGTGAAAGTGCAGCACATGACAGATATTTTCTTGTAGTTTGTTGTTCTGATTTACACATAGCAGACATTTAGTAGTGTGAATAACTGTCATGTGTAGGAATTATAAGTTGTGAACTAACATTGTGTGGAAGACCCTGTTCTATTCTTGTAGTTTAAGTTATCTAGTTTTTATAG